>BLBF01000039.1:11977670-11991448 GCA_015471245.1 Laticauda colubrina | reverse complement strand
TCTATCTATCTATCTATCTATCTATCTATCTATCTATCTATCTATCTATCTTTCTATCATCTGCTTTTGTACAAAAATCCTTACAGATTTGCTTTCTATAAATGTTTGGAATAATCAGTTTTGAATTTAGAACATTTTACATACTGCTGTTCAAGTGCAGAGCTGGAGTGCATAAGTTCCAAGGCCTTTTACAAATCTCAAAAAACTCTTCAGAATCTACCCATACTGTGCACTAAATTGTAATTTTAAAAAATGGAAAAATTCATAGGCAGTAGTCAAGTTCACTATAATTTTAAGCTTAATTTAAGTTTAACTGTATACAATTTAAATAAATCTCATTTAATTTGTGTTCTGGTTATATCCAACTTAGGAATTTCATCCCTTCTCACACAAATCAAAGACTTAAATATAACCTTTGATCTTAGAAAGCATTAATATTCCTGTGAAACTGAACAAACCTCTTATGTAATTTCTTCATTTTAAACATACAGTAACACAAGGGAGACTACTTTTTAAAATTAAGGGAAAAGATTAATTCTGCAGTGGTATGTAGGAAAGTATGGGAAGATTCCCAGTGGAAGGAAAGAAGTTTAATTGTAAAAAAGTTGAAGAAACAAGGTTAGGGAGAATCCATTGTTTATTGAATTTCCCTAATGGATTCAGTACTAATGTGAATAATGAAGATTTTTTTTCAGCTAAATGGCAAATTCTTTAAATGCAACTATTGTTTTTAAACCTGTACTCCACAGAAATTATGTTTAAAAGCATCTCTTGATGATTCTTTGCATTCACATAGTTGGTGAAAGAAGATGAATGGCAGTGGAAAACAAAAAGGTCCCACATTCTAAAGGAAATGTTTACTTCACTCATGAGATAATGGAATATGTTTTAGGGCAGTGGTCACCAACCAGTGGGCCAGGGACCACTGGTGGTCCATGAGAAAATTTTGGTGGTCCTCAGAGAAATGCTCCCCCCAAAGCAACCCTCCAAAGCAATCAATCTAGGCTGCATGGAAACACAAGACTGTGCTGCCCCACATGGCTCACCCATACGCTGGCCCCCACCTTTTGGCTGAGTGCAAACCTTACCTTGAGTAGAGCCATGGGAGCTGAAACTGGAAGGTAAGATCAATGGTGGGAAAGGAAAATCTACCCCATGGTGGCTTGCTGACATTGGTGGGAAAGTGGGTCCCATATTCCAGAGCTGCAGGATTGGCCCTTTGGTCATCCTGGAGCAGCTGCTCCTCCACCCAGATGCACCGGCCTGCCATGGACTGGAAGAGCAGCTGCTCTGGGATGACCAAAGGGCCAGTCCTGTGACTACTACAGCTCTGGAATATGGAGCCGACTTTCCCACCAACGTCAGCAAGCCGCCATCAGTCAACATTCATATTAGTGGTCCACAGGATTTAAAATTATGAGTTTGGTGGTCCCTGAGATCCAAAAGATTGGGAACCCCTGTTTTAGGAAACACATTTAATACATGAACACATACATATAATAGTAAGGGAAGATATCTTAACAAGAATTATTTATGCATGATTATTCAGTCAAATGGGATTGGAAATAATGGCAAATGCATGATATTATCTTGTAAATGTTGCATCAGATAGTCTGATCAATCTCTACTTGTTATATCAGTATGGTGATGTGGTTAAAAGCTACTACATGGCCAGATACTGATTTCCTGGCCATAATTAGTTATTTTATAAATATCTTCTGTTTCTAGATGACACCAGACATGACAATAAACTTTCAGTGTTCTCCTTGGAATATGTAGATGTTGAAGACAGATGGAGTGAGGCTGATTCTCCACTTTCAGCTTCCTGCACACTATAGTAAATGTTTGAATATGGTTAGCAGGCTGCTGAATATGCCTATGAAGTTAATCTTTTTTTATTTTTTCAAAATAAATAATAGAGAGTAATTGCTATGCAGTTTTGACCATTTGGAGAATTGTGTCTAGTTCTGAGCACAACAGTCTAAAAAGACATATAGAAACTGGAGATATTTTAAAGTATGGATATAAAAATGGTGGTCCAGATCTGAATGATTAAAAGAAGGGTTACTATATGTTTAGCTGAGAAAACTGAGGCATGATACCTAAAGAATAATCATATAGAGGAGGGAGTATACATGTTTTCTATGACTTGAAAAGGACAGGAAAAGAACTAGTGGCTTTAAGCTACAGGGAAGTAGATTCAGGTTTGATATTAAGTACAATTTCTTGAGTTATAAATCAATATAATAGATGTCTGATATTTCCCCTGGAGGTCTTCAAACAGGTTAGATATCCATCTGTCCCAAAAATTGAGCTCTGAAATTCCTTACAAGTTATGATTCCATAAAAAAGAAGAAAAAAGAAAAAAGTTATAAGAAAAAAAAGATTACAATGATATTTTATAGCACATATTAACAATAATTCAAAAGTTATCAGGTTATCAATTTCACAGTTCAAGAACAGAGTTTTTGATTACACTTTTAAATGTTATCAAAAAGATAAAAAAATAATAGCAATATTATGAGAAATAAAAATTACTGATACCTTGTTTATCAATGATATTTTATAACAGATAATATGTTATATCAAGATCTGAAATCTCTAATAAAGGACATTTAACTGGCAGATCTAAAGAAAATTGACACATATTAT
Organism: Laticauda colubrina; assembly: GCA_015471245.1. NCBI lineage: Eukaryota > Metazoa > Chordata > Lepidosauria > Squamata > Elapidae > Laticauda > Laticauda colubrina. The sequence goes on along the minus strand of BLBF01000039.1, from coordinate 11,988,796 downwards.
TTTCCAATGTCAGATGGTTAACCGGGGGGTGTCAAACTGGATTCCTTCAATGGCTGGATCAGCATTGCAGTTTTCCTCCACGGCAGTCAGGGGGTGGGCAAACAGGCAGCACCCTGCCAGGCAAAATGGGGTGCTCCCTCTGTGCAATCCTCTACACCCCATTTTGTCCAGCAGAATGCTACAGAAGGCTGTTCAGGCAAAAATGGGGCATGGGGGAGGAGTGCACAACCTTTCTGTGCCTTACTTTGGCTGCCAGAGGAACAGCAGATGGGTCTCTTGCTATTTCCAGGCCGGTCCCGCAGGCCAGATTTAAGCACTCCATGGGATGGATCTGGCCTGTGGGCCTTGAGATTGACACTCCTGCTTTAGACCATAACAATAAAAAAACAAAAACAAAATGGTAAATATATTTTGATTCACATTTTGATAAAAATATGAACATTTATCAGAACAACTTTTTATTAATGTTTAAGGCTATAAGTAAAACATTAAGAAATCAATAAACAAAATTCACCAAGGAAAGGTAATATTTGAAATACAGCACCAGAATATCTACTACATTTATATTAATTCAGCGACTGAGAACAATGTATATCTTTATTTCTATTGTTGTCCTGTTGTTATGGATAGTTCCATGATCCTGGAAGAGAAGATGCCACAAACTATTGAAATGATTGTAGAAGCCATAGAAGGATAGTTCTACAAATTATAGAAAATAATTGCCAAAAATTTGAAGCAGATGAACATTCAACATTTTTAATTTATTTTTAAGTATAACAATTTATATTAAATTCATGTGAAGATGTGAAGATACACACACACATAACATATGAAATTTCAAAAGAATGTGAACAAAATCAAAATATTTAAATGCATGGAATGATTTCTTAAAAATAGCAATTTCCAGTGCTATCTTCCATAGATATCATTGAACAGCTACATAGAAGAGATGTGTAACATTGTTTTATTTGTTTGTTTGAAAGCTACTTTATCTCAACAACTATTACTTTTACTTATTAACTATTAAATGTTCAAAAGAATGAGATAACATCAAAAGAGGATTAGGTGTAAGGGACAGTGAGATAAGAGACTGATTATTCAGATACAGGTTACATTTGAGACTGATTACATGTAGCTTAATAATTGTAATTAATTTAAAGCCATTGTGTTTTAATTTTAAATTTTCTGAAATTTCCTAAAACCCTTTGACTTGTGTGAGTTCAACAATTTCTTGTTCACAATAAATTGCTACATTTGTCTTATTCTATAAGTTTTATTTAGTTGCAATTATTTATTTATTACAAAAAAACTTTAGGCTCCTAATATTCATTCCATAAACTTTCAAAGTGCTTGGGTTTGATTAAAGAGAAAAACATTTATTTAAAAATAGTGGACAGTGCCCTTTCTCATGGAGTTTTAGAAATCCTTAAAATTTAACCAGAGGCTGTTGAATTGGAGTATATGTTTTTTATTGTTTCAATCCATGTTTTTGGATTTTGTGAGCCGCTAAAATTTGCTGGAGTGGGCAACTACAACAAAAATAACAATCCAAAAGGTTAAAAATAAAGAAATAGTAGCAATAGCATTTAGACTTACATACTGCTCCATAGTACTTTACAGCACTCTATAAGTGATTTACAACATCAGCATATTGTCCCAACAATCTGGCTCCTCATTTTACTGAATTCAGAAGGATGGAAGGCTGAGTCAACCTTGAGCCTGTCAAAATGAACCCCAGACTGTGGTCAGAATTAGTGTGTAATATTGCATTCTAAACACTACATCACAAATCAAGAATACTTTGAAGAGGATATGTAACAAGAGTGCACCAGTTCAGGAAACAACACATTTAGAATCAATAATAAGACAAAAAAGGTTAGCAGATCAATACAAAATAAGCTATTCACAAAAGCAAAATTGGAAGAATCAAGGCAAGGAAATTGAAGTCTTACCAGAAGAACTTCAGCCTGTTGAGGCAAACCAGGAGTCAGGAGTAGAGTAAGCCAGCATAGATATTGAAACATTTTCCTTCCCAAATAGGTACCCTATCCTTTGCCTTCTCCTAAAGCCCCTGTCACACAGCACCAACGGATGGAAAGAGGATGTAAAATGGAGAGAAATACTTGCCATCCATTGGTTAATGCGATGCTTCCGTTCTGTACTCACTGAATCCGTTTTTCATCCGCTCTATCCGTCCAGCATCCGTCTACTGACATTTCATCTGCTCAAAAAGTTTTGAGCTGCACAAAACTTTTTGAGCGGATAAAGTATCCAACGCATCCGTTCTGCATCCGCAATGCATATGGGGAACATCCGTTCTACGTCTGTTGTCATCCCTTATGCATCCGCTATATCCGCTAGGCATCCGCTGTGCATCCGTGTAACTCAAATCCGCGCCAGCGGAAAATGGACACAGAGAGGAAGTGAAACGGACGCGGAACGGACACGCAGCATTAGTAGCACGGACGGAGAAAGGATGAAAGTGGATGCAGCTCGCATATAAAGCATTAAAACGGAAAAAACATTCACATAGGGGACGTATCTCGGATATTTCGGATGGCTGCAGGATGCCTAGAGGATACAAAAGGACACCGAGCAGAAAACATATATTTCCTATAAAAAGGGGGAGGAACACACCTGGATCTCACTTTCAGTCTAGCAGCCCTGTGGTGCAGACCTCTTCAGCCTTGCTCTTGCTCTTGCTCTTCTACAGCATCCAGTCATCTCCACCATGGATCGTCACACACTCCTTTTGGTAGCCACCATCATTCTACAACAGTGTGAAGCCATCTACAGGCTCTTTCACCTGTTCTACGCGAAGAAAAGGAGTCATCCAAGAAGTGTCTGGGTCTGAAGATGGATTGCGAGAAGAGCAGACTATGGACTGTATAACAAGCTGATGGTGGAGTTGAGGAACGAAGACCCTTGTGCATTCCAGAACTTCATGAGAATGCCGCCAGCCATGTTTGATGAAGTTGTGGAGCGGCTGAGACCCAGGTTGACCAAGCAGAGCACCAACTTCCGGCCCAGCCTGGACACTGGGCTCAAGGTGGCACTGACTCTGCGCCACCTGGCCTCCGGGACCACGTACAGGAACATGCAGTATGGCTGGAGGGTGCCACACAACACCATCAGCATTGTGGTCAGAGAAGTAGTGCAGGCCATCATCGAAGAATACGTGGAGGAGCTCCTCCAGTGCCCCTCCACTGAAGAAGGCTGGAAGAAAGTTGCAGAGCAGTGGTATCAGAAATGGAACTTCCCCCACACCGTTGGAGCCATAGATGGCAAGCACGTGGCCTGCAAAGCTTCAGCCAAGTCTGGGTCCTCTTATCACAACTACAAGGGCTTCTTCAGCATCATCCTCTTCGCCATGGTCGATGCTGACTACAAGTTCATGTACATCGATGCTTCAGGAAATGGCTCATCTTCAGATGGCCAGGTATACAACGCCAGTCACCTCAAGGAGGGGCTGGAACGCAACCTCATCAGGGGCTTCCCAGATCCAGACCCCCTGCCCAACGACACACAAGATGTGCCCTACTTCATCGTGGGGGATGACGCCTTCTCCCTCAGAACCTACCTCATGAAGCCCTACACCTCCAGATGCCTCATCCTTGAAGAGAGGATCTTCAACTACAGGCTGTCCAGGGCAAGGTGGGTGGTGGAGAATGCCTTTGGCATCCTGGCCAACAGGTTCCAGGTACTTCTCACCACCATGCAGCATCGTCCACAGACCATGAGGAGGATTGTGGAAGCTTGCTGCATCCTGCACAATCTCATGCGCACCCGCTACCCAGTCTTGCAGAACAGGCTCGTGGACTTTCAACAAGGGAATGGGGAAATGCAGCCTGGTGAATGGAGGCAAGGGCGAAACCTGATAGACACTGTGAATGTGCAAGGCCCCAACAGAGCTTCACGTGAAGGGAAGAAGTAGCGCAACCTCCTGACACACTGGTGCAACTCTCCAGCTGGAGCAGTGGAGTGTCAAGACAGGATGGTAGATGCTTAATGGATGCTTCCTTCAGCCTGTCTCATCACACTAATGAGATTGTGCCATGTATGTTGAGTGGCCCTACAATGAACAGGGCATTTAATAAAGAGTTGTGTTTATGTTGAAATGTGTTGATGAATGATTACATTGTTATTGATAATAAAGGGCCATAGGTGTGGCACCTGGGAGGGTGGACCATACAGTTCCACTATGCTTGCACTGGAGGCTTATCTATCCCACAGCTATTACCCATCCTACAGGTATACCTGCCCATCCCACAGCTATTACCCATCCCAAAGGTATCCCTGCCCATCCCACTGCTATCCTTACCCATCCCACAAGCATGCAAAGGCTTAAACCATTTCTAAAATTTTCCACCAAGACTTTATTGACTAAAATAAATGAAGCAAGTGTGTGAAGCAAAGATAATCTTTATTAATAACAAGTTGTAAAAGAAAAATGACCCACGTGTCTTAAGCAAAGATAAAGTCAACAGGTAGCCACCCAGTCTCTAGCACTCTTCTTGGTCACTCTGAGGAGTGCCCAGTCTCAGGGGTGAAGGGTCCAGGTGCTGTGGAGGTGGCTGCTGCTGGAGTGCTGGTCTGAGGCATCATTGGGGTGCCTGGCCCCGAGAGGAAAACAGGGGACGGTGTGTGGAGGAAGCTCTCAGAGAGCTGGCTCAGTCCTGTGATGTTGAGAGCCCCTTCCTCCAGGACATGGGGTGTCAGCCCCAATACCGATGACAGATGTTCTGAGGCCGGGCTTGGCTGTGGGGTGGAGGAAGGAGGAGTGTAGCTGGGATGTCTGGTCTGCAGGTGAGCGAGGTGAGGCTTGGGTGGCATCTGTGGTGTGGGTGGCATCTGTGACATGGGTGGCATCTGTGGCATCGGTGGCATTGGTGGCGTCGGTGGCATCGGTGGCACCGGTGGCGTAGGATGTACCTGTGCCTGGACTGGGAAGCACTGTCTTTGCTGGTGGAGTTCCTGGTAGCAATAGCCTTGGTAGGTGAAGGCCCGTGGAAAGCCTTGGAAGTGCAGTGACATCACCTGGGGTGGAGGAGCAGACCTGGACTGGGTAGGAGCAGGTTCAGCTGGGTCTGGAGATTTGTGAAGAAGACCGGTGATCCTGTCCTTGATCACCTGGTACTGTGATTCTGACATGTTCATGATGGTCTGCTTGATGTAGGTGAGGAAGGGCTTGCAGTTGGAGGATGGTATGTCGGTGTGTATCAGCTGAGAGAGGAGATCTACGCTGCTCCTGATGGTGTCCCTGATCTCCAGCAGGACAGTGTGGTTCTGCCAGTCTGGTCTGCCTTTCTGCCTTTCGGTGGAGGTGGAGCTGGGGGTGGATGTGGGTTGGTCTCTGGTGGAAGTGCCCTCTCCTTGCTCCCACTGCGTCAGGGGGTCCTCCACGCGCTCCTGCATGGGTAATGCAGCTGTCGGGGGGTTCTCCGTCGTTGCACGCTCCACAGATACTTGCCTGGACATAGGAGCTGACTCTTGGCCAGAAGAGGACTGGCTCTCAGTGGGCTGCCTGAGAGAGAGGGTTGTCAGAGGGGCTGCTCCTCGATGTCGGATCTCACCCTCCAAGAAGCTGCACTTGGCCATCACATAGGTCTCCCGGTCCGTCAGCTTGACTGTAGCCTGGCCAGATTTCTTGAGGTGCAGCTTCCCAAACCAGGTGGGCATGTGCTTCCACCAGCTGAGGAGCACCTCCGAAGTGTAGCCCAGGCTTTCTGCCCTCTCTCTCCAAGCAGCCTGCTTCCTTTTGGTGTCCCTGTACAGCTGGTGTCCCTTCCTCCACAGATAGTCATTTTCTCTCAGCCATTCCAGCACCTCATCCTCATGTTCCTCTTTGATGGAGTATTGCCTCCTCTCCCATTCTCGTTCTTGCATATGCCTCTTCCTCTCTCTGGCAGGGCCATATGGGCCCTCATCAGAGGGGCTTTGAGGTTGTAGGGGCTGCTCCTCCACACCACCACCAGCAGCAGCATCAACAACAACAGTAGAAGCAAAAGCAGGACCAGCAGGACCAGTAGGACCAGGAGCACCAGCAGCACCAGCAGGACCAGGAGCACCAGTAGCACCAGCAGGACCAGCAGAAGCACCAGCACCAGTAGCAGCGCCAGCAGAGTAAGCCCCAGCAGAAGCCCCAGCACCAGGAGCAGCGCCAGCAGAGTAAGCCCCAGCAGAAGCCCCAGCACCAGGAGCAGTGCCAGCAGATTAAGCCCCAGCAGAAGCCCCAGCACCAGGAGCAGTGCCAGCAGAGTAAGCCCCAGCAGAAGCCCCAGCAGTAGGAGCAGCGCCAGCAGAGTAAGCCCCAGCAGAAGCCCCAGCATCAGGAGCAGCGCCAGCAGAAGCTCCAGCACCAGAAGAGTCAGCCCGAGCAGCAGAAGCCCCAGCAGAAGCAGAGTCAGGGCCAGGGGGTTGGATGGTGGCCCTGTCCCTCTTGCCAGGGCTGGCAGAAGATGCCACAGGCTTCCTCTTCTTCCCCATGGTTGTTGGCTAGCTGGCTGGCTGGAGCTATGTCTGGCAGCAGGTCTTTCCTCTGAATGGTGACCTGCTTGTGAGCTGCTTCCCTTTATATTCGCGGGGCTGATGCAATGCATCCTCCCCGCATGCGCAGTGAATGCTTTGCATCTGCTAGGCATCCGCTAGGCATCCGCTAGGCATCCGCTAGGCTTCCGCTTGGCATCCGCTTCATCCGCTCGGCATCCACTCTGCATCCGTTCCTTCCATTGCGCGTCCGCATCGCTGTGCTCCCCCGGAAGCCCTGCGGATGTACCATCCGCTTCCATCCACTAGGCTTCCATGGAGCATCCGCTTTCCATCCTGGCTACATCCTCCCCCCGTCCGTTCCTTTCCGTTGTTGTCCGCTCTGTTTATACAAATTCGGGGCACTTTTGAGAGTGGATAACAACGGATGGAACATTATCTTGTCCACTGTGTCCTTTTTACATACGTTTTGCATCCATCGGCCTATGTGACAGACCCTTAAGAACAAAGCCCTATAACTAAACAAAGAAAAGAATTGAAATAAAGAATAACTGATTTTTTTTTTTAGCTGGAGAATTGGTCCTTTAGGACGGGAAAGCAGAAAAGAGAGTGCATAGTCTGCAAATATAAAAAAGAAGAGTGTACTCCAACAATATAACCCAACTGTTTTGAGTTGGTTAATTAGATTAAAATCAAGCATATTTCTTAAGGCAAGAAGCTTGTCAAATTTAAAAATATATAGACGCTATGGAATCATGATGAAAAATTTGTTTTTGTGTTGTGCTCAAATGAATCAATATTATCGAAAGTATGAAAACAGAGAAGTGAATCCAAGATAAATATGACATTGGAACATTTCTCATTTTCAAAGGAAATGCTCTATTTAATAGTTTTTCAGTTCTCATATACTTCAATGACAAGGAGTTTTTTTTTCCTAGGAAAGAACATTCATTCTGGAAATTCTATATGACTACAAAAAGTACTATCTCAAACCAGGGATGGGATCCTACTGGTATGACTACCAGTTCTGTTGCTCTGTGTCACATGCATGCACGAGTCGCATGAGTCTCACGAGTCGTACAAGTGCAATTTATGACCTGAGCTGCCCAGACAGCTGAGGAGCACTGTGTGCAAGTGCACAGCAGTTGGGAAAGCCCTTTTTCCCCTGATTTTTCAACTGCAGCTGTGTTATGCAAAGCAGCTGAGGTTGAAAAAGCAGGAAATAAAGGTCAGGTAAGAGCCCTGACAGGCAGGTGGCCCAAAACAGCAGCAGACATAAAACTAGTTCTATGCCTGCTGCTCTACAGAGCTACCAGTTCTACAGAGGTGGACAGAACCGGTAGAATAACATCCCTGCCTCAAACTGCAATTAGAAAGCCATGGTAAAATAAATTATCACATTACACAATTTCTCTACTTCCTTCATTGGCCACAGAGTTTCAGAAATTTGGAAGAATGTGTATCAATTTGTACACTCATTATATATAATTAATTGATTTAGTTTGGAGGAAATTGTTTCAATTTAGAATATTTGAAATTTCTCTAAGTAAGTCTTTTGGAATTTAGAGCCACATGAGGCATATCTTCATTATTTTATCTAGAGAGTTAAACAAGTTACTGTTAGTTGTTTGTTTATGTTAATTGTCAGCCTTTCCCAATAACATGAAATATTAATATGACATCTTTTCATATCCAAGTTACCCCCTTTTCATAAATCGGTTACAAGTGCCCTGCACAGGAGAACAGAGTTGGAAAGCAGTTTAGTGGGGTGGGGTGGGAATGGAGATTTTACAGTATCTTTCCCCTGCCACACCACCAAGCCACACCACACCTACCAAGCCACACTCACAGAACCAGTAGTAAAAAATTTGAATCCCACCACTGCTTTGATATCTACTCTATCTAGTTATTTGTCTTTGTAAAATTTGTAGAATTTCTGAAATTTTTGCTTGGATGTATTATATTATAGTTTTATATACAGAGAGTTTACAGCACAACTCTCAGCAATTCAAAATTAATTAACCAGCTAAATTAATTAAATAAGGCCAATTTAATAATTCACTTAATAGTAATTTTTCCAGAACACAGATTTAATATCTCACTTCTTTTTTGAGAACACTAGTTGACATGAATATTTTATCTGAGATATAATTTCCATCATACAAATAAACAATTATTAAACATATAAGTTTTCATTGGAAAAGGAAAAACTAATTTAATCAGCAGTACAAGGAAAATTTGCCTAATTTACACTTTCTAAATGTATAGATATGCAGGATGCTATTTATACTAGTAGCACAGAGTTTGAAAACTTTTCCAGTCCTGTTTGTAGCAAAAATGGATACAAAGTATACAGAAAAAGTAATGAAATACTTAGCTCATGAGAAATGCAAATTGACATGTACATGGATTTTCTTATGAATTTCAAAACACTTACAGACTGACTGGATAGAATAAATTTAAGCAGTGAAAACTAAGGAACAGAGTAAAATTGATATTCTATTCTAATCATCCTGTCATTAAACAATGATGAACATGTGTGAAGTTCAGTTTACAGGGAAACATTTTACTGAAATTTTATTTGATTCATTTAAAAAAAGCAATGAATGATGTAATTAGTATAATTTTCAAACATTGGTAAAGTTATTCATATGTATGCAGGAAAATATTGCCAGACATCTAATATAGTTTTCTTATCCTATAGATGAAAAATTATAGAATAGATTGTAACTCGAGAGCCTAGGATTTTGTTTACAAAATTAATTTTTACAAAATTACAATCAATCCTTCTTTATGCTGTCTGTTTTAGCTTTAAACATTTCACTATTCAACATTTGTTACCTTTTAAAATTCAAAAGTGGCATTATTCTATTATTGACATTATCATGCAGGTAGTGTGTTGCCAGTCATCTTTTTATGTTGGATTTTTAAAAGATAAGAGTTATTTTATTAAAAAGTTCTTCCATTTTAAAAAATCAAGAATTAACTTGAAAGAAAAATGTAATTTTAAGTAAAGATTTAAATGTTCCCAATACAGGGCAATAAAGAAAAGTCAATCAAATGATCAAAGAACACCTATTGTGGAATATAAAAAACTTCATTTAGATAGTGACGAATAAAAAGATTTACCAGTAGAAGAGCACTTTTATAGTACAGTTGAACACTTTGTAATTTGTAATCAACTCCTCCATAACCTGGAGACCTAATGCCAATAAATGTTTATTCATTCTTACTTTTTTTTTCTTAAAAGTTTATATTTCATTTATCTTTTTCTTCAGTTTATCTTTTATCCTGTATATGTATCTATATACAAAATATTCTTGTTGACTCCAATTGTTATAAACAGGAGGACTGTGAGGATACTGTATAAAATATAACAAGATTACAAACTCTAAATATTACAAACTCTAAATATTGCTTCTCACACAATAGCTTTTCACTAAACATAGATACTATTTCAGTTTTCAGCTGAAAAGAATAAAAGGAGACAGCAAGGTGAAGTAAAGCCTCTAAGCTTGAATATAAAAATGGCGATTTATGAAACAGGAACATTCAAAAGTTCCTTACTGAATTATTTGTTTTTATATATAATATGACAGTACTTTTCTTAGTTTATTTCCTCCTCCTTCCTTTTTTGAAGCAAAAATATTTTATTTATTTAGGACATAATCTTAAAGCCCTTTTACTTAAGATCAAGTTCAGAATCTATGCTGTAGTTTGATTTAATTGAAAGCCACTGAAATTAAGTGAAAATTGACAAATCAGTTCCAAATGAAAAAAAAAAAAAGTAAATCTATGAACACAATTACCTGCAGGTGTGATGACTCCACTAGTCTGGTATATGTTGCACCCCATTCCGGAGAATCTGATTGTGCACTGATCAGATTTTCTTTTAAGAAAAAGTACTTTGCTTTGCTATAGACTCTTAGTGATTAATTAGAACTCTGATTATGCCATATTGCATTAGGCTTCTAAAGTAACAACATATTGTCGCCCCTTTCTTATTAGAAGATATACTGCAGTTTACATTTATTTTCCTTTGATGAATAGCCCCTTGAGTGCAAGATATCTGATGCTTTCCCATTTGGGCACATATGCTCAGTAATGACTCTGAATGATAAATGAGTGAGGGGGGGAGAATGGATTCTGTGTCACATTGTTTAAAGACTGATTATACCCACCTAGTCACAATATATACAAATAAGACAGCTGTGCTTGACTTTTGTTTTACGAAAACTAGCAAGTATTTTATTTGCAATAAAGAAACTGAAGGGCCATCAACATTGTATAGAGCCATCTGCTTGTGAAATTAGTTTCATACCAGGGACTTCAGTATTGGTATAATGTTCATTTATGTTAATGCTAAAAGGGTCCTCCCTCTTTAAAAAAAAGCAACAACTAGGGGGTCATTGTGATTAGCTTTTTTAATGACACAGGTCAGCTCCCATATCTCATTTTCCAAATGGCAGGAAAGTTAAAAAAACACTTTTACTTATGAAATGCATATCATTTATTCATGTGTATATATATATATGGTATTCAGCTTTGTTCGGGTATTTTCCCACGTCATTATCGTTGTGCTTTTAAAGTTGGAGCAACATTTTGGCAGAATCTCGTCTGCCATCATCAGGCTTCTGTAT
>BLBF01000039.1:11947149-11957670 GCA_015471245.1 Laticauda colubrina | reverse complement strand
TATTTTTGCTTTTTATTTTATCCTTTTTCTTCTTTGGTTTTGGGCCTTTTTACTATTGGATTTTTCCATTTTGGATCATTATTGGCTACTCTATCAGATGGATTGAAGGTTAAAAAAGAATTTGAAGTTTTTTGAAGCATTAAAATGAAAAAAAAAAGTGAAAAAAAGAAGAAAGTGTTAAATGAAATAGACTGTGTATTTGGATTGTTTGGTGACTTTGGGACTTTTGGAAACTCTTATTTGAATGATTAAAATCATTTGGGTCGTTTATTTTTTTTTTTTTTTTTTTTACAATGGCATTACTTATGGATGAACTGAAAATGGAATTTATAAAATATAAACAAGAGACTACTTAAATTGAATTGATTAATAATTCTGAGATGTAAAGGATTATGATTATTGAACTTTCTGAGGAGTAACATTGGACTGGAATCTATTGTTTTTGGACTTGAGTAAGAGTAGGACAAGATGCTCCATCAAGGGGAAATGAGTGAGATTTCAAGAGAAATGGTGTTGATGTTTCAAAGTATTAGGGGTACTATGGAAAAGAATAATAGAGAAATAAAGTACCTAATGCAAAGCATATGTGGGAAAATAGGAAATTTGCTACAACTGATGATGAATTAAGATCAAAGAATCCAGGAAAGAGAGAAGATAGCAGAAAGAACAGAAGAAAAGACAGAACAGACAAACCAGCTAACAAAACAAGAAGATGGGAAGGAGAAGATGATAAAAATAATAATGACTGATGAAATAAACTAAGAGAAAAGCATTTTAAGAGATTTAAAAATGGAATCAGATAACCTGGAAGATACTTTTGAAAAAGTGGGTGGATATTTTGTTGACCTGGAAGCTTAGGAGGATAGAGATGGGAGAAATATATAGTCTGAATGGTGAAGATACAGATGATGATAGAGATAAAGATCCAAGAGAGGAGTAGCCAAAAAAACCAATAAGAATTGAAGTATTAAAACAAATATATTCCTTTCTATTCATCATCTCTCATTTGTTTATAAATATACTTCTTTCTAATATAATAATGGCCTTATTAGAAATTTATATGAAGCAGTAATTAGATGGAAAGATTGGAGATTGAAAAAGAGTATTATGATATAATTTTTTAATAATAGAATATAAATAATAATTGATGGGAAAAAATAGAGAGTGAAAGATGGTATTACTATATATGCTTATAATATCATTGGAATTAAAATGGAATATTGAAATATTGAATAACCACTTAAAAAGTGTATATTAATACCAGGATTACATAACTTTGATTAATATAACTATTATAATTATCATTATCAATGTTTGTATCAAAATGAATTATACCCAGGGGCCATACTTTTCATGTATTGATATTGATGTTTGTTTAAAAAATAAAAATCTAATAAAACAGAAAAGAAAGAAAAGACAAATTAATAGAACATGAAAAATCTAAATGCTCTGGAATTTTGGAATGCAAATAGACAAACATCTGCCACATTACATCCCAGATTTAACAATTATCAATAAGAAAGACAATAAAGTCTATGTAGTATACCTGGCACTTCTTAGATCAGAATTTAAATGATAAAAAACTGGGAAAAATAGCGAAATACAAAGACCTGAAAATAAAAATAAAATGATGGTTGAAAAAAAAATAAAATGCCAAAACATCAGGAGCATCACTTGAACACTATCTGCTTGACAGAATCACCATTAGTCAGTTGCAAAAGGCAGCTTTACTTGGAACAACTTATATCCTTCAACAATATCTTCAGTGCCACCAAACAACAACACCTGCCCATTCCAGATCCATGGCAAGGAGTCAGTAGGTGGATAAAATTGTCAAATCCAGTCTAAACATTTAGCTGTTAGAAAAATCAAAAGCTCAAAAAATAAAAATGTGATAGTGATAAAAGAAATTGAAGATTAATCTATTAATCAAATGGAAGAATTAATAATAGCAGCAGAAATGGTTAAAAATTGAGTGAAAAGCATTAAAAACTTGGTATTTCTTGGAAAATATCAATTCCATGACATTTGATTCAAATATCTGACTAATTTATATCTAACTATAGCTTAAAAAGCTCAATGAAATTTCATAAAGGAGATATCAGCAATTGGTTAATAACTGGCAAAATATCTGATTCAAAAACACCCAGTGAAAGGGACACTACCAGAAAATATTTGCCTAAAATGTTTAAAATATTCATAGGCATAATAGCAGTATCCAAGATTATTTACTGGAAATAAATAGAAAAGAAAGTAAATAAAAGAAAAATCGGAGGTACTAAAAAGAGGTGTTTGCCACATAAATGGATCTTTAAATGTTTGGGGAAAAAATGGTGACTGTAAAAAGATTAGACTATAGAAAAAGTAATAAAGCAGTGGAATATAGAAAACATGGTGGGAAATGAAAAATATGGGCTTGTCAGTATTAGAAAGGACATCTTCTAAGATGAGTCATTTCCACCCTTATTGTTTGTCACTGCTACTACAACCCCACATTCAGTGATTTTGAAAAAAACAAATCTTGGCTATAAAACAATAAAAACTGCTAACAGTACATCACATTTGCTTTATTTGTATGATCTGAAGTTTTACAGAAAATAAGAATCAAATCAAGTCACTAACAAATACTGTAAGAATGTTTACCACTGATATGGTAATGGAATTTGAGAGAAATGTGCTACAATAGCAATAAAATGGCATACAATTAAAATGCTGAATGGCCAACCATCAAGAGTCATTAGGACAAAGCCTACAAGTATCTAGGCATTTTACAAATGGATAACATTAAGTGTGGACAAATTTAAAATGTGATTAGTAAAGAATACATCCAAAGAGTAAAAAAAAAAAAAACCTACTGAAGACAATTTGAACAGTGGAAACACCATCAAATCCATCAATACCTGGACGATACCTGTGAAACAATACACTGCTGGAATTATTAACTGGACACAAGGTGAACTGGACAGTTTGAACCAACCCCCCCACAAAAGAACTGATGACTTTTCACAATGCATTACAACCCTATAGTGATATTGATAGATTATACCTGCCACACAGAAATGGAGGCAGAGGTTTACTTTAAGTCAAACAAACTGTCAAAGAAGAAAAGTGTGCATTAGCTGAGAAGCAGTCAAGCACTGATGCAAGTTAAAACTCAGAAGTTACTAAATATACAGGAAACAAAATATGACAATTGAAATTGTCATATAAAATATCAACAGAATGTAAAATAAAATGTCAAATAAAAATATCAACAGAATGTTGGCAATGCAAAGCATTACGTGGTCAAATTTCTACAAAAGATTGAGGAGAAAGTTTTTTGCCATTGCGAAGAAAATATTTGGTGCTGTCTGTATTTGATTGTAAGATCAACCAAGTCAAACAATCTAGCAGTAAACAGCCTAATCAAGGAACTATCATACCAAAGGAAAAAAAAAACAATATACAACCACTATCAGCAATCATAAGACAAGCTACTGCAAGCTATAAACAGAGAGCAAACTCTTTATAGATTGAAGATGTTATTTAGCCTGGTAACAAAATGTCTGCAAGCAAACAACTAGGCTCAGAGAACACCAAGGATTCCATACTGAGCTACTATATAAATATCACTTCTATTAATATGAAACAGTATTGGGGCATCAATTTTATAAGTGTAACAAAAGTGTAAGTATTCAGTCCAATAGTTGAAATTAAGACAGAACACACCTCGTTGCAGTATTGTAAATCCTATTGCTTTCATATTGGACTTTAATGTATGGAAGAGTTATGTTGTGCTTTAATGTTACACAATGATATTTCTGAATCTGGATGAGAAATAATATACTTTTAAATTGAAGTGAAGTAGATTGGATTACTCTGAAAAACATGTTTCACAGCCTGCATGACAGAAATTGTGGAATTATGAACAATTAGATAGAATGGAGGACATTTGTGCACACACATATTGATTAGTCTACATCAGGGGTCTCAAACTCATGTTGTCACAGCAGCATCACGTGATGTATTGGAACTTTTTTTTACCCCTTTGCTAAATTGGGTGTGGTGTGGCCAGTACATGATGCATCTGGTCCAGATGCCAGGAGTTTTACAGCCCTGGTTTAGATTTCCTTTAATTACCATTTCCCTGGTGGCATTCCTTCTTAATGAACTTTTAATGAACTCAGAACTAGGAATATTAGAGAAGAAATAAGCTTGCACTGGTTGACTAATAACTGGTAAACAATACTGAAAACATTAGACCATGAAGAAGATTGTTTCTTTCAGACAGGGTTATTAACAAGAGTAAAAGGGTAATTTGTGGAATTACTCAAAATTTGTGATGCAAAATACATTTTACAATCTATGATTGCTTTATTTTTATTTTAAAAAACACAATCATTTTGAATGGCTTAATAATGGAAAGATCAGTAAGAAAAACTGAAGGAATGACACAAGATTGTTATGATTATATAAAATGTAATTGAAAATTATACACATGTTCCAATTCACATTGTCTTCTTCATATTTAAAATGGATTTAGATCAACATTTTCATGTGTGATAGCAACAATTAATATTGAATCAAATAATAATGCTGTATTTGTGGGTGAAATTCCAATTAAATCAAGTCAAATTTATGTAACAGATTGCTTTTGTTATATATAAAGATTTGGAAAAATTTAAGATTCTAATTTGCTGATATAAAGGACACAAAAGTGAAATGCCAGAATGGTTATGTTTCTCTGTTTTTGCTGATACCTGAATACATATTTTCATCCCTAGTGTGACAATTCTCTTGATAAGTGAAGAACAAGTATTTGTAAAGGAAGCACACGTACTAACATAAACTCTGCCTATATTTGCTCGGATTGGCCTTTCAAAATATCTTCTGTGAAATGGATCTACTCATCCTCACCTGTCACTAATTTGCATTGCTTTCTCCATTGAAGTCCAAAACATCCAGCTGCCTAGATATACAAGCTAGAAGCAAAGTGGAAGAGTGGCATTGTGGGGCCATTTTACCATGGTGAGTCTGGCCATAAATACTTTCTTGCTTTCTACATATAAAAAAGTTTGTCTCTACTCTGACTTGCTGTGCAGGAGAATGTATCAGTGGAAAGTTGAAAAGGATGAACCTCCCACAAAGCTAATTAACTTGTTGAAATCATATTGTATTTAATTTCTTTGCTGATAGTTTTCTCAGCACCACTGAACACATGAAACTATTTTGCTGTTTACAAATCTATCTGGTTTGAAACTATAGCATTTCTGTGCTTTCAGAAAAACAATGCTATTACTCCATAAGTGAACATTGTATTCAAAATGTTTTGTCAAGACTGGATAGGAAGAAATACAAGAAGGAATATATTTTGCTGTCTTCCTGGCATGGTGTCAGGTAGTAAAATAAAACAAAATATATTGCACACTGGAAGACCACAGGAGTATCAAAAGAAAAATCCTGCCACTACTTTCCCTCTCCTTTCATAAGATAAATTTTAGAGACGGAAAGAAACAATAGCAACACATAGTGATGCTGGCTGGTCAGCAGTAGTAAAGCTGATAAGGAAAAAATGAATAGAAGAAATCTTGTGTCTCAATATATTCTAAAGACAGAAATATTGAAATTGTTATTAAACTCCTCTGTGAATCAGGCATGGTTTTTTGCATGATCCAATTCTAAATATTAAAAAAGAATCCACTGTGATTGTAGAATCTGTCTTTTCTTTCTTTCCAACAGAATTTCATTAACTGAAATGACAGTATCTACAATGGTTTGAACTTAATTTGCATTCCCATCTGAATAAATTTGTTTGGTTTCATTGTTATCATAATTAAGGTACACAGCAATATTCCTAAAAAACAAAAAAGCTAGTGATGAAGAACTATAAGCCAGTGATCATTGATACGTGTCACAAAGCTGATGACACTAGCGTGGAACAGGAGGGAGACAGTTTTAAGCAATTGACTAAACTCCAGGGAGTCATAATCTTCTAGAGAACATTAGGAAGCCACTGTGGGCTCAAAATTACAAAATTGTATGCAAGAAATGCATACAATGGCTAGTGTGAGAGTATTGATAATTGGAGCCCATTAAAACCCAGAAGTTGACATTCACTGAAGCAAAGCAACAGCTGAAATCACTGTATGTGATAGCAGATGAGCTTTTCAGAAGCTTGATTAAAAGAGCACAAATGTTCTCTGCCTGTATGGCTTGGCTAAAGCAAATGGTGAAACTAAAATATCACTCAAGTAGCTAAAAACTTAGAATGTGTCCTCTGCAAGAGGATTGGGGTGACAACCTGGGAAGGGGAAACTTGGTTCTACTTCTATAAAAGGATTTGGTGTATTCAGCAAGTTGTTAATTATTCAGACAACACAATATAACATGAAGTAGTTATAAGAAATCCATAAGCTTTCTCAAAGGAAGCCATTCCTACCGCTCAGAAAGCTAACACTCAATATTTTATTTACATGTCTTGACAGGCCAGAGTACCTTTCCTTTCAGAATGATATCATTCTGAAAATTGGCATTATTTACTCGCTTCTGCTGTCCAGCCAAGAGAGAAATGAAATATTCATTCTTTAGAGAAGAAATGGAACGGTAGACTCTCCTGCAAAAAAACATGTTTTACTTAGTTTGCTTTTTCCTTAGATAACTAGAGAGTTTATGTTACATCATACGTTCAAATTATTAACTCCTAGATCATAATGGACAACAGGAGTTTCCTTCTGCTGACTTATAATAATCTTAATTTGATTGCCTTTTAGATTTTTCAAATAAGAATTCTTCTACTCCTAAGGAATATGATAAGTGCAAAAGGTAAACACAGAGAAGTAATCCACAGCCAAAGTATCAGAAAACCTCTCACAAGTTTTCCTAAAAATTAATTTTATTAATTTTACAATTAAGATCAAAACAGTGAATGCTACCACTGAAAAAGTCTTGCAAATCTACTCATTGACTTGATGCTTCAAGGAAGACAAACAGATTTTATGAGTTTTGTTACCATTTTATTTATTTATTTATTTTTATTTGTCAATCACTCATAAGATAATAGGTATAAAAATAAACATGAGTAAGAATACAGGAAATAGGGACAAATAAAGGGAGATAATAGGACAGGGGTGGTAGGCATAATTGTACACTTATGCATGCCCCTTACAGACTTCTTAGGAATGGGGTGAGGTCAATAGTGGATAGTTTAAGGTTAAAGGAAAGGGGTTTAGAGAATGTTACAACACAATCAGGTCATTGCATTCCAGACATTGACCACTCTGTTGCTGAAGTCGTACTTTCTGTAGTCAAGTTTGGAGTGGTTTACATTGAGTTTGTATCTGTTGTGTGTTCTTGTATTGTTGCAGTGGAAGCTGAAGTAGTCATTCACTGTTTGGACATTGTAGCAGATAATCTTGTGTACTATGCTTAAATCTAACTGTAGGTGGTGTAGTTTAAGGTTGTCCAAGCCCAAAATTTCAAGCATGGTGGTATGGGGTATTCTGTTGCAAGCAGAGGAGTGTAGCATTCTTCTTGGGAAATACTTCTAGACTCATTCAATTCTGTTAATGTCTGATATTCACCAAGGATTCCAGACAGATGAGCTGTATTCAAGTATTGGTTTAGCAAGGGTTTTGTATGCCCTAGTTAGCAATTCAATATTACCGGAGGAGAAGCTTCTTAAGATTAGATTTACAACACTTAATGTCTTTTTGGCAATGCTGTTATAGTGAGCTCTGGCGCTTAGGTCATTTGATATGAGTACTCCAAGGTCCTTGATAGAGTGAGGGTCATCAAAAAGGTCATTTCCACCTAGCTTGTATTTGGTGTACTGATTTTTTTTTTTTACCATGTGTAGGACAGAGCATTTGTTGTTCGAGATTTGGAATTGCCAATTTTGATATAATCAAGGTTGCTTTGAAGGACAGTAGCATTGTCGGTGGTGTTGAATAGTTTTACGTCATCTTCGCAGATGACAGAGTTGCTTATAAGGTGATTGCAAAGATTATGTAGGTAGAGTACAAAGAGTGGGTTTTGGTAAGCTGCCTTGGGGAACACCACTGTTAACAGGAGCAGGGTTTAATATAGCGCTCCCTATTTTTACTATTTTTACTATTTGTTGCTTGTTTGACAGGAATGCAGTAATCCACGTATGAAGGGATCCAGAAATGCCGTAAAAGTTTAGTTTTAACAGGATTTTGTCGTGTACCACTGAATCAAAGGCTTTGCAGAAGTCTATGTAGATTGCATCTATTGCTTTACCCTGGTCAAGTAGAGTAGTCCATATGTTTTTGCAGTGTAGGAGTTGTAGATTGCAGGACAATTTTGTCCTGAAACCAAATTGTTTTTTGGAGACTAGGTTGTTTGACTCTAAGTGGAGGGTGATGTATTGATTAATGATTGATTCCATGACTCTGTATGTGACACAACACAGAGAGATTGGTCTGTAGTTTTAAATCAGGTTGGAGTCATCTTTTTCAAGATAGGGATGACTGTTGCTAAAGATCATAGGTTCAGTAAGGTTCTGAATGATATCTCACATATAATGCTTCGGGGTTCTGCTATGACAAAGGAGAGCTTTTTAAAGAAGTATGCACATAAGCTATAGATAGGGATGGTTTTAGGTTATGTAGTGCCTTTTCTGTTATCTTCTATAAAGTCAATATGTGGTAGATCATTGCAGTTAGTTGTGGTATGACTAGGAAATGTGGGGCATAAGTGATTGCTGTTTACAAAGACTGAACTGAAGAATGTGGTGAAGAGGTTGGCCTTAATGGCATCATTGCTGCAGTCCCCCATTTGTCCTTTTAGGGGTGGGATTTTTAAATTTTGTTAAGAATTTCCTGGTTTGTGCAGAAGTTGTCAATAAAATGTGAGCACAAAAATGCAATTTTATTTACTTGTTAAAAATCTCATGGAAGCTATGAACACATACACACCAGTGGTGATATTCAAAAACTTTTACTGCTGGTTCTGTGGGTGTGGCTTGGTGGGCATGGCCATATGACTGGGTGGCTCTTTTTGCAGCCCCCACACATTTTTGAGAGCTTCTTAGCCACAGAGGAGCCTCTGAGGGGGCGTTTTTGCTCCCCAAAGGCTCCTCTGGGGTTCAGGAAGAAAAGGAACAGAGCATGGGAGGAGCATGCAGCACTCTTCCAAGCTTTGTTTTTTGAGGTTTCTAGCCTCAGAGAAGCCTCTGGGGGTATTTTTGCTCCCTTAAGTCTCCTCTGGGGCTCTGGAAAGCAAAAAATGGAGGGGAGGCTGAGCTCCTCCCTCCATTTTTTGCCTTCCTGGGCTTCAGCAAGGGGAATCTTACCTACGGCTGATTATTGGGAGGGGAAAAAAAGAAAGGAAAACCTTAGGCAAATGTCAGGCAGGCGGGCAGGGTGAGTGAACATCAGCAGGGAGGTTGACCAGGTGGGGTGTGTGGCCAGCCAGAACTTATTACCGGTTCAGCGACCCACACCAAATTCTTTCTACTGGTTTGCCCAATCCATTACAAAGTGGCTGAATACCACCATTGATACACACATACAACACATAACAGGAACAGAAACATGTGTTTTAGTTCCTTTGTATGTATGTATGAAAGCACTAGAAACAAGAATAAGTTATGCAGGCCATCAGACATAGTGATGTTGCTGAATGATATTCAGTTGTATCATTAGTAAAGCAGTATAATATAACCAGTCTTTTTCTGGACCAACCACTGTTCTTTCTAAAAATGACTTACAATCACTTTCAGGGCTTTTCTGCTGAGATTGTTTCTGGGCTTAAATGGAAATTTCATCTTTGAAGCTTTAAAATGTGGGTTTTATTACTGAGAACTGCATTGGTTAAGATCAGTTATAGGTACTCTTTATTGCTCAAGAAGTTTATAAAACTATTGAAGAGTTTAAATTCACATATGTCATTTACATAATATAATTAAGAAAACAATTCTCTTATTAGAACCAAGTCCCCCCCCCCATTCGTTCCTTGCCAAAAAGAAAATAAATATTGCTCACCTTAACAAAGGAAAGTGAAATTGTCTACAGGCAGTGGAGATTCTCTGTGCAATTGTCCAAAGCAATCCCAATAAAAATCAACAATAATATAACTGGGCAAAATCACAGATGTTCCATAGTCAATTAAGGGCATGTGCCGAATCCCATCAGTGTTCTTCTGCTCGTTAACAAAAGATAGAGGCTAATTCTAGCACTGCTGCCATCTCTTAAAAGCACATTTTTCTTTAACAATACAGCTCTCCCTACATAAGCAAACATGCACTTATCCATCCCAATATGGATGAATTTATTGGTGTCAAGAAATCAGGATTACATAGCCGCTATGTGGCTCAACATTTTAGCATATGAAATAAACTTATGTCCAGAATGTCAGATACCCCACTCTGCCTATGCAGTCAGGTATTAACATTCTGGGTAGTGAAGAATACCTTTCCAGCAGAACTCACTCTCACGAGTTATGACCTACCTTCCTTCCTTCCTTCCTTCCTTCCTTCCTTCCTTCCTTCCTTCCTTCCTTCCTTCCTTCCTTCCTTCCTTC
>BLBF01000039.1:11930042-11947139 GCA_015471245.1 Laticauda colubrina | reverse complement strand
TTCCTTCCTTCCTTCCTTCCTTCCTTCCTTCCTTCCTTCCTTCCTTCTTTCTTCTGTTGGAGGGTGCATATTTCAATTGCAAGTTTCTTGACTGAGGAAGCAATTACTTTTATCCAACTAATTTTTTTAAAAAATGACAATATAATTTTAGAAGCCAAGGTTCCAGTGTCTCTCACAGCCAATTCAGTACTGCATGAGAGGCACATAGCCAAGTAACTAAATGGATGAAAGCAATCCTGTAGCAAATCTGCCATATGAATTTGAGCCAACACATTGATGACCCTTCCTGCATCATTTCAAGCTGCCAACCCCATGGCCATTAATTGTCCACATGAAATATTTTCTGCTAGCATAACATGGAAAACATCTCTCCCGCATTGGAATACCTAAACCTGATTTGAGCTGCCTTATGAACTGGCTGCCAGTGAGACAGAGGTGATTATTATGAGCACAATCATGAAATGGATATCTTTATGCTAGGAGGATATATAGATGATCCTACATGTGGCACATTGGATAAAACAATAACTCCATTTAAAAAAAATAGTTCAGGTATCTGATTTTTTTGAATGGTGTGGCATTGATATTGGCATCTATTTTGTTTTTTCCCTATCAAGTTGGTCAATATATATAATTTTTTTAATAAACATGGCTTCCCTTAGGGTCTCAAATTTCTTCCAAAGGGGCTCATGCCATGCACACAAGGAAGATCAGAAATGAAAGGCAAATATAAAAAATACATTTTATTTTATAATCTCATAGTCTTACACTCAGCCAATGAGTTTGAAGTGTTGCCTAATGGTGTTTAACATGTGGTGACAGCGGTACCATGGTACTTTGTTACTCCAGTGGTTGGCAAAATTCACTGGCAAAGAGGACCTGTTCAGGCTCACTGCATAAAATTGTAACAATTCGTTCTTGAAACTGGAAAATCATTCAAAGCCTAGCCATAAATTTACATGGTCTTTTACCACCACAGAAGTGCAAATTATTTAACTAGCAGTGGCCTGGCACACAAGTAGGATGTAAATGGAGGTAATTGTGTTACAATGTACGCAAGTCACCATGTTATAGTACAAAGTAGGTTATATAGAAGTATAAAGTTCTAATGCTAATTCTGATAGGTAACTTTGTCCACAACAGATGTAATTTTGATGGAGAGTGACATGAACTGATAAATATCCATGAGTAGTGATAGTAATTCCCGTCTCATTCCATCAGTATTCATATTCAGGTTCATTCATATTGAGTAGCGTAGCTTCTGAAGCTAAAATGTTTTCCCAAGTTATATATTTCTAATTAGAGATTTTATGAATATATATACAGTATATTCTATCTCTAAACAAATGAACATGTTATCTTATTACACTAAATTACTAAAAAAAGAAGTTTGGATCAAGACTCTAACAGATTTTTCCCTAATTTGTGTTATTATGGGAATTGATGACCACTGCATCACTCTGTTTTCTGTGGTTTGTTTCCAACAACAATTGCTAAAAAAATTGGAACATAGGTTTTCATAATTTCAGACAATATAATGTAATTGCTAAAAAAAAGACTTAGCATACCTACAGTGCATTCACTTTCAGAGTAACCCGTATTAACTAAGTTCAGTAAAGGTATAATAATTAATGAGTACACTGAAGGGTGGGATAGGAAAACTATATAATTCAGTAAATATAATTATCTTTCTGTTCATGAAAATTATACTGGAATTCATACACTTCATAAATTACCCTTCATTCTTTGAACTTCTCATCTTTCACTTAATGTCTCATCAGTATGATTCAGTAACAACTTTAACTGTTTGACTATTCATCCACTTATTTTCTTTTATTTATTTGCTTTCTAATTCAGTCATCATTCACTGGGACTAACTAGTTCAACATACTTTTGTTCTTTCACCTTTATAATCAGCCCACATTGATTTATCACCGTTTCATTCTGGACTGTACCTTTTCTTCTTTTACTACAACATACAGGTATTTGTTAAGCAACTCATGTTTACTTTATTCTTTCTATATTTCTCATGACATTCAGGTTTCATTTTCATCCAACAAAAGTATGTTAAAATTTACTGTTATACAAAACTTATTTTGCATATGGAGACACTCTATTTCTTTGGTCTTACTAAAGTGTATGCCTCCTGGATGTCTAGCATGTATGAGTTTGGGAGTATAAAGATCTGCAGTATGATAATTCACATATCTAACTCATTTTTATGTACCACAAAGTTCCATTTTTGTAATCAGAATTGTAATCAGAATCATCTGAGATGCTTTTGTAAATACAGGTATTTACAACTTACAACAGTTCACTTAGAGACCATTCGAACTTACAAAAGACTGAAAAAATGACTTATTAGTGTTTTTCATACTTATCACCATTGCAATACCCGTATGGTCACGTGATCAAAATTCAGACGCTTGGCAATTAACTGACATTTGTGACAACTGTGTTGTCCCAGGTTCATTGTCTCGCACCTCTTCTGACAAATCAATGGGAATCCAGATTCACTTAACAATCATATTACTAATTTAACAACTACAGTGATTCACTTAACAATGGTAACAAGAAAAGTCAGAAAATGGGGCAAAATTTACTTAAGAACTTTCTCTCCTAGAAACAGAAATTTTGTATTACCTGTAGTACTCTTGAGACAATAACAAGTAAGGTCACTACAAACACAACAAGACATCATTTAACATTGGGCCAAGATGACAGAACTGTGATACTGAACAGTCTGCAAATTTACAGTTAATACATCACTAAGCAAACACAGTTTATTGCTGAATATGTAGAAATTACAAACAATCCTGAAGTATGTCAGCTGTGTAGCATATATTATGATAGCAAAGGATCCATTGTTCATCTAAAACAAATTGAATGTTTGTAAGTATTCTTTTCATACAATTGTACACAATACAAATAATAAAAATGCTGAATTTTAATTTCATATTAGCTTGCAAAGGTAGCTAACCATACATTTAGTATCAAGAATCTATAGGCACAGTATTGCAAGAAAGTTGGATAAAAGAAATGATACAATCCCAAATACACTTTGAATACATTACACTAATTAAAGCTTTAATGTGTGCTTTTGAATAAAAGAGATGCAGGAAATATCAAATTGCTCATAGAATTTTACAAGTATAGGTAGAGGATTTGCACCCAAGTTAATTTACATACTTACAAGATCCAGTGGACTATTCTTAATTCTTGACAAATGCAAAAATTAGTTAGGCTTGACATATTACCTTCAACTGTTATTAAGGATCATGAAATTAAGGTTAAAATGCTTGAGTCTGGATGTTTTCCTCTTGTGACTCTTTTCTAAAAGAGGATGCAGACTATATTTCACTAAATTATACTTTCTGTATAGATTTATGAGCCATTTTAGCTACTCCTCAAGAGACTTACAATAAGAAAAGACAAAGTATATCTTTCATTTTTCTACTAGAATTATGTCACAAACTCTGAAGCCAAGTTTTGCTTAGCAACTACAAAAGTACATACTTGGGTTTTATCAGGTGTAGCGGTGTACTCATCAATTACAACTGTTCAGATTGCTAATTATACTGCTGCTGCAGAACTAAGATAATAAAAATAATAGTGCCAAATTTCTGATCCAGGATCAAAAGATGAAAACTCATATAGTGTGAATTATTTTTTGCACTGTATTATCATATTCATATAATTTTTCTCATCCTTTTAGTGATTTTTCTATTTTCTATTTATTTTGTTATTTTTAATGTCTTAGATCAAATTAAAAATGTAAAATTGGAAGGAACACAAGGATCATTGAGTCCAATCCACTGCAATATGTAGGTTGTTTATGTAGTATTTGTTCATTCTATATGTACCGTGTTTCTCATATAATAAGGCCGGGTCTTATTTTTTTTTGAACACCCCAAAAATGGCTAGGCCGTCTTTTGGGGGGTGACTTAATTCCCCCCCTCTTGTATCTTCGGGCGGACGGGTGCCAACGGCTTGGATGTTTACCTTGATGTTGGTGGGGCACTTCATACTGGGGTCAATGCAGGCAGCACCATATCTGGGTGTGCAACAAAAGTACTTCCTAACGGCAAGCCCCCCACCATTCCCTCCCATTTTGCATGTTTTAATATAGGCCTTAATTTGGGAGGAGGGGCTTAATTTCATTTCATGACTATAAAACATGCTGGGACTTTCTATTGGGGGACACTGTATTGTTGGAGAAACAGGGGTACATATAAATATATATGTGTATTGATGTATAATAACAAGACATGAAATTCTATTGCCATCACTCATATTTTGCTATTTTTGTGGGATGTGTTAGAAACTATTATCAAGGATTTTTTTTTTATACAAACAAATTATTATTTTCATTCTTGGTTGTAATCTAGTGTGATGTGCATTAGGTGAAGTATGTTTTGGGAAGTAAGCATAAAGGGTACAGCTTACATAATACTTTTGAAATACTTTTTCCATCATTCTGGCAGCACTGTGGCTCACGGTACACATGTATGAATGCTTAACTGTTGAAAAGATTCAATCTTGCTTATCTTTATATTTTTTAATTATTACATTTCTAATGCATGTATGTATGCATCTGTATTTATGTATACATATTGCAGCTACTGTCATCAGTGGTGAGCTTCAAAATTTTTAACAACCAGTTCTCTACCCTAATGCCTGGCTGGGTTGGCATGGCTCGGTAGACATGGCTGGGTGGTCATGTGACTGAATGGGCATAACCAATTTGATGTCACTCATATCAAGGGGCACTTAGCCCCGCCCGGCCTCTCTTGACTATGGGGATGCTGCAATGTAAGTGTGAAAAACAGTCATAAGTCACTTTTTTCAGTGCCATTGTAGCTTTGAATGGTCACTAAATGAACTGTTGTAAATCAAGGATTACCTGTACAAAAATAACAATCATTAGATTAGAAATAGGGAAATACACACTGAAGATCAATGAATCTCAGCTATCATGGAAAGCTAAACTTATATACCACTTTACAGCCTTCTCTAAGCAGTTTACAGAATCAGCATATTGTCCCCAACAATCTGGATCCTCATTTTACCCATCTCAGAAGGAGGGAAGGCTGAGTCAACCTTGAGTCTGGTGAGATTTGAACTGCCAAATTGCAGGCAGCTGGCACTCAGCAGAAGTAGCCTGCAATACTGCACTCTAACTACTGTGCCACCATGGCTCATGGAGAGTTCTAATCCTGCCTTAGCCATGAAAGCCAACTTTGGGACATTAGACCAATCATTTTTTATCAGCACCTGATGTCAGGCTCAGGTAACAAGCCAGTTGATCAATTTCTGCCACAAAGGATCAACACTCTTGTAAGAAGAACCTACTCTTGGAAAAAAAATGCTAGAAAGGAGGGAAAATCAAAATTGATTTTGATACATATACCCTAAAATGTAGACAGAGGAAAAACACAGTAAAAAATATAGGATATAGGAAAAACACAGTAGAAAATGCTACCTTATGTTACATTACATTACTAGAGGCATTGCTTCCTCTAGCCCAGTATGCAGAACCTTGATTGGCAGCATACCTCCAGTACTTTAGACTTATCACAGCAATTTTATACTCTTTCTTACTGGGTTGATCTCTGCATGGAAAACATGTGTTCTGCCATTAACACACAACTTTTCCTAGGGATATTTTTAAAAATATTTTAAATGTACTACCTTTTCATTATGAAAGAGTTAACGTTATCAAGTTAACAGTTAAGCGTTAGTAGTCTCATAGATAAATGTCTCCAAGATCAGGACCATGCTATGAGAGAGATGAGTGGTTTATGATAGATAGATAGATAGATAGATAGATAGATAGATAGATAGATAGAAGATAGATAGATAGATAGATAGATAGATAGATAGATAGATAGATAGACAGATAGATTGATAATTATTTATAATAATAATTATCAACCTGCATTGTTGGACTCTCAAAGTTGTTTTCATTGCTATTCCAGTGTAATCAAGCCCTTGCTCCTGATCATCTTCTTAAATTGATTACATAAATAAATAAGCTATAAGTAATAGTAACACTCCCCCAAATGTGGGCAAGTACAGAAACTATTGTTACAGGTACTTCTCAGGTCACAACCATTTGATCAATGACTATTCAAAGTTATGAAGGCACTGAATAAATGGTATATGTGATGCATCTTTACAGTTTTAGCTGTGGCAGTAGCCCACAATGAGGTGATTTCAGTCGAGGCATTTGGCGCCCAGTTCATGATTATGTCTCATCAAACTGCGATCATGATTTCTGATATTCCCTGCTAACTTCACATAAGCAAAAGTACCCATATAGACTGGGTGAAACCAGGCTCAATAGCAGTAATTGGGAGAGGGATTTTGGAGTCTTAGTGGACAACCTACTAAATATGAGCCAGCAGTGTGCAGCAGCAGCCAAAAAAAGCTAATGCAATCCTAAATTGCATTAACAGAGGGATATAATCAAGATCAAGTGAGGGACTAATACCACTCTATAAAGCCTCAGTAAGACCACACCTAGAGTATTGCTTCCAGTTTTGGTCACCACATTATAAAAAAGATGTTGAGACTCTAAAAAAAATACAGAGAAAAGCAACCAGAATGATTAGGGGACTAGAGACTAAAACTTATGAAGAATGGTTACAGGAACTGGGGTTGTCTAGTCTGATGAAGAAAAGGCCCAGGGGAGACATGACAGCAGTCTTCCAATATTTGAGGGACTGCCACAGAGAGGAAAGGGTCAAGCTATTTTTTAAAGCGCCTGTAGGCCAGACAAGGAATAATGGATGGAAACTGAACAAGGAGAGATTTAACCTGGAAATATGGAGAAACTTTCTGACAGTGAGAACAATCATCCAATGGAACAGCTTTCCATTGTGGGAGTATCATCACTTGAGACTTTCAAGAAGAGATTGGACTCCCATTTGTCAGAAATGGTGTAGGCTCTACTGCTTTGGCAGGGGGTTGGACTAGATGACCTACAAGGTCCCTTCCAACTCTGATTATCTGTTATCTGTATATGCGGATATTATATAGCCTTCTGTGCTAAAACTGATAATAATAAACTTATAACTGACCAGACAAAAGTTTTGAAATTGCATAAGGAGTTTAAATTATTGTAGACAAATGCTGTCATCTCTTTTCAGTAAAAATGTCTATTGGAAATAAACAGTAATGTGGGATAAAGGATATATTATTTTATATTAAATTAATTGTGCAATCACAATTAATGTGACTGTTGTTACATTTTCTAAAAATTTGAAGCATAATATGATGGTTTCTCTGGGGTAGATTCATATATAATCAGTCTTAGTCATATACAGTCTGACTAAGACAATAAAGTATATAAAAAAGGGAAAGTAAACTTAATACAACCTGTAAGAAAAATGCCCATGGAATGCCTTTGTTATCTTGGAAGATAAAACAGCTAGACTGTATTCAATGCATTATTTCAGGATCAAAATCAGAATTTTTTGAAAATATAAATCAGTATCCAGTTGGTTGATACTAAATGAAAACCAAATAAACACATAAAATTACTTCAAAAGAAAAAAGATTACTGCAAAGAATAATAATAGCTGCTTCTATTTTTAGATTAGTGTTTCATGTAGAGTAATTAAAATGCTATACAAGCCATCACTGAACAGAAGTCATCTTGTTAGAAAGAGTAAAATACAATAAGAACAGGAAATGCATTATAGGAACAATAGAGATGAATTCTAAAGTCGCAATGTGATACACGAAACAACTACACTAGAGAGGAATGATATAAGGTAGACATAGCACCTCTAACAATTAGGATTTAAGGATTATTAAATTTCCACTAGTTACAGACTGTGAATCTAACTGAATATTACTCACAGAGAGTAATTAACCATTACTATACTGATTACAGAGCTTGCATAACTCATCGCAAAAATGTGAGAATGGGAGCTGCACAGTAACCTTTTAAATGCTTATGTTGGAAAGGTTACTTGCTTGCAAAAGTATTTATTAGTTTGTTGACGAAATCCATTGCTTGCTGCACTATAAAAAGAGTTGGAAGCATCTTTCCTTTTGCAAAAGCCATAGCTTCCACTCCATGCTGGGTGCAGAGAAGGGATTCACACATACAACATCATCAGTGACTATCAAGCATCAACCATCTCCCCTGATGAAATACTTGACATTTCTCACATTGGCCAAGAGCTCAAAAACAGAGATGGCTCTGTGGCCCCACGCTTCTGCAGAGTCATTTGCAAAAATGAATTAAGCAAACATAAATTCATTTATACCATAAATTCACTTGCCAAAACCAACACCAACCATAAAAACTTCCAATCTCATCCTGACCTAACTTACAGCAACATGCCTGTTCCCGTATACTACTCACAAAACTCAAAAATCATCCAGACAATGGAGAGAAGGACCTGTACATTGATTACCGTGCAGACTGTATCAAAAGAAAGTCACACAACCCACAACTCAGCATCCAAACCTTCTTCAACCAATCCACCATCACCCAAGACTAGGCACGCACATCCTCAATTACCTCAATTCAAACTATAACTGGCCTTAAATGCAAGCTACTCAATGCAAGAAGCCTTGTAAATAAAATACCTGAAGTTCTCCTCTTACTAAATACGGCTAAATTCAACATCATATTTGTCTGTGAAACATGGCTCATACATCTCTCTCTGACTCCATTACCTCAGTAAGAGACTGTCATGTTTACCGATCCGATCATGAAATCCATAGAGGAGGTGGTATCTATAGAGTGGTATCCATAGAGGAGTTGCTATCTTTTATAAAAAGTCCTTATATCTAAAAGACAACCAAGTTACCCAAGACTCTGCTGTTCCTGAGACCATTATCTGTGAACTGACTTTAAATATCACATTTCGGTTCTTACTATGTTACAGAGCCCCTGATTATGACATCAAACATGTAAACAAGCTGAATACACTACTAACATGGGCAGCATCCTGCCCACATGCTTTTATCTTTCTTGGTGACTTCCATCTACCTCATATTAACTGGACCCTAAATGAATGTACAGCTGAACCCACATGCAACCTTTTGCAATGCTGTAACAAATCTGGGACTGGAACAACTAGTAACCAACAATACTAGGCTTAACAACTGCCTCGATCTCATCTTCTGCAATAGTTTGAATTCAATTTACAGAATACAAATTAAAAAACCCTTTTCCAACAGTGACGATCAATGATTGACTTTTGTCTGAACATACATCCACACAAAAATCATCACAATGACAAAATCCCCAATTATAACTTCAAAAAAGGCAACTATGATCTTATAATCAATGATCTCTCTTCCCTTGAATGGCAATTTCTATTCAGTGGATGCAGTACTGTTGAAGACCATTACAACATTTTCTTACTAGAAATCAAAAGAGCCATCAAACTATATGTACCAATGACAACTCCCAAAACCAGGAAAAGCAGATTACCCATAACAATAAGGAAGCTTCAATGCAAAAAGAGATCACTTTGGGAAAAAATAAATCTGATCACGCTGCCAACTTCAAAAGCCGAAACAAAAATCTATGCCACCAGATAAAAACTAAATGCACCAATTATCACATTAAACAAGAGGAAAACCTTTTCCGCACCAATTCCACCCATGCTTTCTATAATTTTGTGAACAACAAACTAAAAGACTCAAGGTCCATCCCACTCCTGAAAGGACCTAATGGCAAAGACTGCAACGATGACAACATCAAAGCCAACTTCTTTAACACATTCTTTGGCTCAATATTTGTAAATAGCAATGGATCAAGCCCAGTACTTCCTAGTCAAACCACAGACAACTTCAATGATCCAATTCATATCGATTTTACGAAGACAATGTTGAAAAAGCACTATGCAATCTAAAACCATCCCGATCCATTGGACCAGAAGGAATATGTGCCTACTTCTTAAAAAAGCTATCCTCTGCCATACCTGAACCTCTAAGCATAATCTTTGAAAAATCTTTCAGGATCAGCTCCTTGCCAAAACTATGGTCACAAGCCATGGTCATCCCCATCTTCAAAAAGGGAGACCCCAGCCTGGTTGAAAATTACAGACCAATCTCCTTATGCTTCATCACCTGTCAAGTCATGGAATCACTTATTAACCAATCCATCATCCTCCACTTAGAGACAAACAACCTACTCTCTTATAAACAATTTGGTTTCGGAAAAAAACTATCCTGTAATCTGCAATTCTTACACTGCAAAAACATATGGACTACACAACTCTATCAGGACAAAGCAATAGACACAATCTACATAGACTTCTGTAAAGCCTTTGATTCAGTGGTACACGACAAGCTACTCCTAAAACTAAAATCTTATGGTATCTCTGGACACCTACATAACTGGATGGAAGCATTCCTGTCAAACAGACAACAAATGGTCAAAATTGGGAGTGTCCTATCAAATTCTGTACCTGTCAACAGTGGTGTCCCCCAAAGCAGTGTTCTAGGACCAACTCTTTTCATACTCTACATAAATGACCTCTGTGATCATATTAAGAGCAACTGCGTTGTCTTTGTTGATGATGTAAAGCTATTCAATACTACTGATAATACTACTACCCTCCAAAAAGACCTTGACTATGTATCAGAATGGTCAATCAAATGGCAACTTCAAATCTCAACAATTAAATGCTCTGTCTTACATACTGACAGAAAAAAGTCAGAAAATAAAATACAAGCTAAATAGTCAAGACCTTGTTGAAGATCCAAACTTTGTCAAGGACTTTGAAGTGTACATCTCAATGATCTAAGTGCTAGAGCCCACTGTAACTACATAGCCAAAAAGGCATTAAGAATGCCAAAACTTTAATCTTAGACTATCTACTATTGACCTCACCCACTTCCTAAGAGGCCTGTAGGGGCCATGCATAAGCTCAGCAATCGTGCCTACCGTCCCTGTCCTATTGTCATTTTTTTTTTAAATTTTTCTTATAAGTATCTATCTCATATATCAAAACTATATTTATTCTTATACCTGTATGTTGTAAGCGATTAACAAATCAAATGAATACTAAATACTAAAAAAAAAAATACTATTGATTTTAGATGAGTATTCAAATTAACTGCTTTAGCAACTGGTGCTGAACTAGTTTCTGTTCCACGGTAATTTTTATTTTACTTAGTGATTGTTTATATCCAACCCATTTATTGGAATAAATAGATCACAGTCTTCTGATTAACTAGATTTTTAAAAGATCTGACAGAGTCTAGAACGAGATGTCTTTTATAAACAAGAATTAACAACTTGATGTCTTTTATAATCAAGAAATAATACTCGATAAATGATTGTGATTTTGTTAGTAATTACTTTATCATCTAAATAGATTTTAATTGTGCCCGGAAATATTTTAACCAAAGCCCACAAATTCAATATCCCAGAATGACTTTGCTTTGGAAAGTTGATGTATATCTGAAGTCTTTATTAAACATATCATTTTCCTTCTTTTCTGGGACCATTTGATCCTTGTTTTTTTTTGGGGGGGGGGGATTTTTATTTTTTGTAAGCTGCCCAGATCACTGAGAATGAGTGGGTGGTCATATTAAATTTCTAAATAAATAAAAATGAATGAATGAATGAATAATGAGTACTTTTTAAACCAGTTTGTAACATGTTCTAAAATTTAAGCAGGAGTTCAAATCATAAAAATGAACTTGCAATAGAAAGTGAAATTGCTAAAGCTGAATTAATATCAGTAAAGCAATCATTTTTTTTATTTAGAATATTTTTCTCACACAGCCATATATCTAGAGTTGCTTTGGATTTCAAAAGTAGAACTTCTGAACTATGTTATGCTGGTAAGATAAAGCATAAAAATATAATGAGAATTCAGGTATCACAAGGGTCATCATCAGTATTGTAAGATACACAGCAAAATACTAAAATCTTTTAATGAGTACAATCCACAGGACCATGGCAGATATGAACAACATCTGTGAATAATAGGAGATACAGCTTTCAGAATGATTTTGTTCTTTCAGAAGCGTAGAATTCTGTTGATTGAACTGTACTCATAGGCAAATTAGATGAACTTGCTGACATACCAAAATAATGCAAGAATGTGTCACATGGTAGCATAGATTAGGTCTACTACTAACATGCATATCAATCACGAAGGCCACAACTGTGAGGCAGGCTCCTATACATGTATTGCTGTAATCACAAAAAGAGAACATTCTGATCAGCCCAGATTCATTTTGGAGGGAGAACCATTACATTGCTATAACAATATATGGTAGATACATGTGTAAAAATCCCTGTCTTTTTCTATGAGCAAGTTTACAATATCAGTGTGTGAAATTGTCTTCTCTGCTTTCAAATTATTCACTCTCTTCCAGATTTCAAGCTGTCACTTGCAAGTCAATGTTTATTTTTCTCTCACTAGTTTCTTATCCATCTGGTTTATTTTATGTATTTGTACATCTGTATACATAGCTGTCAATTTTTCTGTCTTGTACATCTGTAGCATTTAGTGTGTTATAAATCTGAACTTTGTGACTTGTTTTATAACATTATTGAAAATAAATTGCAGACTATTTCAAAAGATCTAGATTAAAATAATGTGGTTATGTAGTGGGAAAACATATTTATATGTATAAGTGTCAGAGTGAAATATTTTGTCTGGATAAAGATTGGCTGTCAATTATGTTCTGCATGCCAAAATAAAAGACATTTATTAATGCATTATTTAAACAATAAAGCTTTAATATTACATGTTTTATTTTGAACTATATAAGATATACTCTAATTGTTTATTTGGGATTTGCAAAAAAGTATTAATATAAGTATTAAAGGACTGCATATGGAAGACAAATTTTGCATATTTGCAACATCACCTTACAAAGCATAGTGGGTGGAGTTGATACAGAAACAATAGTCTATTGTTGGGGAAGGTGTATATTTTGTACAAATTTGTTATCTGTGGTGCATCCAGTCCTTGGAGAGCAAAGAACCCTCACATTCCTCAGATTGCATATAGCTCTCAATCTAATTTAAAAAATAATTGCAATCAATCCATTCCAACTCTGACAAAAGTGATCTGTCCTCTCTAGCATCCTAATGTGTAAGGACAAAGAGAGAAAAGTGTGTCTCTAGCAGAATATTCTTGCAAAGGGCACAACCACAAAGGAAAAATACCCCGATCTCAAATTATTATCATAAACTGTATGGGACAGAAAATTCACATCTTGTAATACTTTTTTAAGACAGCAAGTTTGTGATTAAGGCATCTGGCAGAAACCAGAAGACCTTGAGTTCTGGTCCTCCCATTTGCGTGAAGCTAGCTGGGTAATCTTGGGCCAGTCATTATCAGTCCTAAAAAGCAGGCAGTGGCATGTCACTTCCAAAGAACCTTGTTAAGAAAACTGCAGGGATTTGTCTAGTCACTTGACAGGAGACAAGACTGACTTAAAGATGCATACACATACACAATTTTTAAAAGTTAAAATAAATTAAGTATATCAAACACAGAAAAAGTTTTAAAATTCATGAAGAAAGGGAAAGATTAATAGCTAGGTTAGGAAAGAATTGACTTCAAAAATAAAGAGCTTAATCTTTTTGTATAGAGGAGAACTAAATGTCTTAGTGATATTTTAAGTGAAACTAGCACAGAAAGGCTAGTATTCTAAAGGGCCAGAATTAAGGAGCTAGTAAAATGCAATCTTCAAAGATGCTTCATGTGCTTTGAAAATCAATAGAATATTGTTGTTCTGGAAAAATACATGTTTGTAGCAGAAAAACAAGTATCAAATTATTTCAAGATACTGTATAGATTATTATTGGCTATTTTCTTAAAACACATTCACTATCTCTGACATGGGCAAAGGGTGATGGTGTGTTAAAAATGGTCTTTTTCCCTTGTGCACATCAAATAGAAATGAGTCATTTGAAGCAAGCATAACTAGGTTTGCACAACTTATAAATAGTATCTAAGAGTAACATATCATCACTGAGTGGCTTTTGGAAAACATGTACCAGAGTTTATCTTCTTCTAAGATATCCTTTAATTTGTCCCAGTCATACTGTAATTTGTCATGAGTCTTATTTTTGTACTATTTTTTTTCCTTTTTGTGGCTGGTCATATGCTTTCCTATAGTGCAATTTCCCCTGGGAAAGGTTCTTCAACTTCACATTTTCTTGCTTTCTCTAGGCTACAGTTTGAGAATTCTTTGTCAAAATGTATTCTATGTTGTTTCATTGCAAAGCGTGATCAAGTAAAGAAAAATGGAGATAGGAAGAAAACTTTCATTAAACTATCTGCACTCTGAGTGCACATTTTTCAGCCCAATATTAATATCTGACTATGACATAAAGATAAATTCTTGTTAAGTCTTGCAGAAATATTGTGCCAGTCTACTTTATTTAATGCTTTATAGAAGTTTGATAACTAATTGATATTACTGATATATTTGTAAAAGTTTGTATCAGGGGTGCTCAGCCTGGGCTTAGTCCAAAATTTCTGGAGTATAGACCGCAAGCTCATTTGAAACTCAATATTAATTTGTAAAAAATTATATGACAGATAAGAAAAATCATTTAATATACAATTCATAACTAATTATATTAACTCAATTTGATTTCAGATTACTCTTTATTCATTATTGCAGTATGGCCTCCACAGTATACTACATAAAAGTCAATGGAGTTCCATAGCCCAGAAAAAAGTTATACATTTCTGACACTGAGAACATAAGACAGTCTTTGAACTTATTAACTGTGAGGCACAATGAGAAAAAAATATTAGGGAGGGAAAAGGAAATTACTTATATGTTTTTGTCCCAATGGTTCCATCCAACTATTTCTCAATCAATATTTTACTTGTCATAATATTCTTCCTTAGGCTCCATGATGCTTTTCTTGAAATGCAGATAATCTGTCAGTGTCATGACCTAGGTTCAGGAATCAGACTCTCAATATGAAGAAGTTGGTCCCAGGTAAACCTATGGAATATCACTTTCAGATGACATGACACTAAGAGCCACATGAAGCAGATCAAAACCAGGCACCACGTAGGTTGATGACATAAGGCCTACGAGTCCCCTTACCTGGAAAGAAGGGAGTAGGGCAGAGTGAAATGCTCTATGACTCTCCCTGCCAAATGTTGATTGGTGACATTTGGATGCAGTCTGATTAAAAAAAAAACCTGAGTCATATTCAGATTGCTAGAAACAACATCTGAATTCCTGCCCTTGCATGATATTCCTGTGAATTCTATTTGTGTAAGAAACCTTGAACCTTTATCTCTGGGTTGGTTGACAATCCTGACCAATTCTTGGAACATTGGACTGATTTTTGACTATTTTTCCTTGTATTCCTATTTAAAAATACAGAAAATCATGAGATAGCTGGTATATAATAAATAATATGCATTATATTAGGGCAGGAGAAAAAATATTTTTCTTGTTTCTGAATATATGTAGAATGTCAAAGCTTTACAATAAAAAAAAAAAAACTCTTTATCAATCCTGGCTGTAGTTTTTCATGAAGTCATAACTCTATACTTGTATATTTGAGTGCATTGGAAAGGAAACATCATCTTAAAATGTGAATAAGTAAAAATAGTCATAGAAAACCTGATTGTTAAATAGAAAACCCCTATATAGAAGGACTGATTCTCAAAGATGGTAGCTTTGCAAAAGCACTGCCAATGTCTTACAGACTGATGTGTTCAGGGAAGTGAAGTGGTCTTTGTTTCTTGAAGTGCATAGATATAATGACCATTCAGGTGATGTATGTTTTATATTAGTTTTAGATATCCCAGAATTGAAAGGTCTAAAGGGCAAAAATACTTCTATCCTGGACTAGTACATCTATAAAGGCCCTATATTAAAACAATGGCAACATTTCAAATGGTATTATAGTTGGAGATAATGTAACAAAAAGATTGGGATAATATAAAGGAAAAGCACCTGTACATATATTTTTTTCTTTGGCTTTAGATCCCGCATAAGATTTTCTTTTAGTTTATGGATTTCCTTTCTCTCTTGACAGCATGAGCTGTTCTGTTAATAATCTGTGCTTGCACTGCCAGTGGCAAACCAACAAACTAAGTGATATGGTGGCACAGTTGAAGCATGAGCTTTTAATCACACTAACATCTTATCTGGAGGGAAAGGGAAGAGGGGCCATGTCAGATGTGCCGAGAAATAAAAGAAGGGATAGATAAAGCCCACTGAGGCTTTTATAAATTGAGGCTTATTTTCAAACGGGGGTCTGAAATTAATGAGGAGCCAGAGCAGTTATCTGACAATTGGGGTAATATGTGTGTACACATCACACACACTAAAACACCCCACACCAAAGGACTTTGGAGAGCTACTTTGAAGCTAAATAGATTGAGCTGTTCTTTGTTGTTTTCTTTAGCTAATCCACCTCAAATAATTCAAATACTTCATCATAAAGAATAATCAAGTTGTTTTCATTCACCATGTCTGGCCTGCCTGATATCTTAGCTGCTCAATTGCATCAGAAATGTTAAGGCCTGTATTTTTTATGTTTCCCTTTTAGTTAAATGCTTTGTCTGTTCCCAGAGCACATGTGAGATTTATTTGTATATATATATTTATTCTTTTGATTGTCTTCCATCAACTTTAGGTGCTGGCACTTTTTTGTAACAATTTTCTCGAGGAAAAATTAGCATGAGAACAGTTTTATTAAAATGATATTCTGAATGCATTTACAGGCAACCTATCAGAGACAATGGAGAAGCATTATTTGGAGTAAGGTTATTTATGGCAAAATTGCTTATATTGACCACAGGAAACAGGACATGTAGTTATTGATTTTATCCTGTATGGGGTTATTACACTGTTCTATTGGTGTGCATGTATAATACAAATACATACACAGAGAGAAATTCATACACACAGATTTGTGTGGTGTGTGAGGGTGTATGTGTATGTGTATGTATGTTTGTATGTATAATTATATTGCATTTATGTAATAATTCTGACAAAATTTTATTTCCTCTATCCTTTGTTGGCTTTTTTTATACCAAAGCCTATGCACACAGGTTAATGCAATGTAAATAAATAAATAAATAAATAAATAAATAAATAAATAAATAAATAAAT
>BLBF01000039.1:11906145-11922103 GCA_015471245.1 Laticauda colubrina | reverse complement strand
CTGCTGGTGCTGCTGGTGCTGCTGGTGCTGCTGGTGCTGCTGGTGCTGCTGGTGCTGCTGGTGCTGCTGGTGCTGCTGGTCCTGCTTTTGCTGCTACTGTTGTTGTTGCTGGTGGTGGTGGTGTGGAGCAGCAGCCCCTACAACCTCGAAGCCCCTCTGATGAGGGCCCATATGGCCCTGCCAGAGGGAGGAAGAAGCATACGCGGTAATGGGAGAGGAGGCAATATACAATCGAAGAGGAACATGAGGAGGAGGTGCTGGAGTGGCTGAGGGAGAATGAATATATTTGGTGGAAAGGACACAGGCTCTATCAGGACACCAAGAGGAAGCAGGCTGCTTGGAGAGAGAAGGCGGAGAGCTTGGGCTATACTTCGGAGGTGCTCCTCGGCTGGTGGAAGCACATGCACACCTGGTACGGGAAGCTGCATCTCAAGAAATCTAGCCAGGCCGCAGTCAAGCTGATGGACAGAGAGACCTATGTGATGGCCAAGTGCAGCTTCTTGGAGCGTGAGATCCACCACCGAGGAGCAGCCCCTCTCACAACCCTCTCTCTCAGGCAGCCCACTGAGAGCCAGTTCTCTTCTGGCCAGGAGTCAGGTTCTGTGTTCAGGCAGGTATCTATGAAGCATGCCACGACGGAGACCCCCCTGACAGCTGTACTACCCGTGATGGAGTGCGTGGAGGACCCCCTGACGCAGTGGGAGCAAGGAGAGGGCACTTCCACCAGAACCCAACCTGCAACCTGGTGGCCCAACCCGCCACCAGAGTGGCAGAGCCACACTGTCCTGCTGGAGGTCAGGGACACCTGCTGGAGGTCAGGAGCAGCGTAGATCTCCTCTCTCAGCTGGTACACACCGATGCCCCATCCTCCAACCGCAAGCCCTTCCTCACCTATGTCAACCAGACCTTCATGAACATGTCGGAACCCCAGTACCAGGTGGTGAAGGACAGGATCACCGATCTTCTTCACAACCCTCCAGACCAAGTTGAACCTGCTCCCACCCAGTCCAGGCCTGCTCCTCCACCCCAGGTGATGTCACTGCCCTTCCAAGGGTTTCCACAGGCCCTCCCCTACCAAGGCTACGGCTACCAGGAGGTCCAGAAGCACAGGCAGCCCTTCCCAGTCCAGGCACAGGTACATCGGATGCCACCAGTGCCACTGATGCCACCGATGCCACCCGCGCCACAGATGCCACCCATGCCACCGATGCCAGTCCTCACCCAGCTGCAGACCAGACAGCCCCACTACACTGCTCCTTCCTCCACCCCACAGCCAAGCCCGGCCTCAGAACATCTGTCATCGGTATTGGGGCTGACACCTCATGTCATGGAGCAAGGAGTTCTCAAAATCATGGGGCTGAGCCAGCTATCTGAGAGCTTCCTCAACACACTGTCCCCTGTTGTCCTCTCAGGGCCAGGCACCCCATTGGTGCCTCAGACCAGCACTCCAGAAGCAGCCACCTCCACAGCACCTGGACCCTTCACCCCTGAGACGATGGGAATGCCTCAGAATGACTGAGAAGAGTGCCAGAGACTGGGTGGCTACCTGTTGACTTTATTTTTGCTTTGGACACTTGACTTGGGTCATTTTTCTTTTATAGCTTTATATTAATAAAGATTATCTTTGCTTCACACACTTGCTTCATTTATTTTTGTCAATAAAGTCTTGGTGGAAACTTTGAGAAATGGTTTAAGCCTTTGCATGCTTGTGGGATGGGTAAGGATAGCAGTGGGACGGGCAGGGATACCTGTGGGATGGGTAATAGCTGTGGGATGGGCAGGGATACCTGTGGGATGGGTAATAGCTGTGGGATAGATAAACCTCCAGTGCAAGCATAGTGGGACTTTATGGTCCACCCTCACAGGTGCCACACCTATGGCCCTTTATTATCAATAATAATGTAATCATTCATCCACACATGTCAACATAAACACAACTCTTTATTAAATGCCCTGTTCATTGTAGGCCCACCCAATATACATGGCCCAATCTCATCCATGTGATGAGACAGGCTGAAGGAAGCATCCATTAATCATCTATCATCCTGGCTTGCCACTCCACTGCTCCAGCTGGGGAGTTGCACCAGTGTCTCAGGAGGTTGCGCTGCTTCTTCCCTTCAAGTGAAGCTCTGTTGGGGCCTTGCACATCCTTAGTGTCTATCAGGTTTCGCTCTTGCCTCCATTCCCCAGCTCCATGTCCCCATTGCCTTGTTGGAGGTCCACAAGCCTGTTCTGCAAGACTGGGTAGCGGGTGCGCATGAGATTGTGCAGGATGCAGCAAGCTTCCATGATCCTCCTCACGTCTCTGGGTGATGCTGCATGGTGTTGAGAAATACCTGGAATCTGTTGGCCAGGATGCCATAGGCATTCTCCACCACCCGCCTTGCCCTGGACAGCCTATAGTTGAATATCCTCTCTTCACAGGTGAGGCATCTGGAGGTGTAGGGCTTCATGAGGTAGGTTCTGAGGGAGAAGGCATCATCCCCCACTATGAAGTAGGGCACATCTTGCGTGTCGTTGGGTAGGGGGTCTGGATCTGGGAAGCCCACCATGAGGTTGCATTCCAGCCCCTCCTTGAGATGACTGGCGTTGTATACCTGGGCATCTGAAGATGAGCAGTTGCCTGAAGCATCGATGTACATGAACTTGTAGTCAGCATCGACCATGGCGAAGAGGACGATGCTGAAGAAGCCCTCGTAGTTGAAATAAA
The DNA here is from genome assembly GCA_015471245.1 of Laticauda colubrina. Taxonomy (NCBI): domain Eukaryota; kingdom Metazoa; phylum Chordata; class Lepidosauria; order Squamata; family Elapidae; genus Laticauda; species Laticauda colubrina. The sequence continues at coordinate 11,919,393 of BLBF01000039.1, read as the reverse complement.
TGGACCCCGACTTGGGTGGTGCTTTGCAGGCCACGTGCTTGCCATCTATGGCTCCAACGATGTGGGGGAAGTTCCACCTCTGATACCACTGCTCTGCAACTTTCTTCCATCCTTCTTCAGTGGAGGGGCACTGGAGAAGCTCCTCCAGGTATTCTTCGATGATGGCCTGTATCACTTCTCTGACTACAATGCTGATGGTATTGTGTGGCACCCTCCAGGCATACTTCATGCTCCTGTAGGTGGTCCCTGAGGCCAGGTGGCACAGAGTCAGTGCCACCTTGAGCCCAGGGTCCAGGCTGGGCCCGAAGTTGTTGTTTGCCTTGGTCAACCTGGGTGTCAGCCGCTCCACAACTTCATCAAATATGGCTGGAGGCATCCTCATGAAGTTCTGGAATGCACGAGGGTCTTCGTTCCTCAACTCAACCATCAGCTTGTTGTACAGACCGTACTCTGCTCTTCTCCCGATCCATCTTCGGACCCAGACACTTCTTGGCTCCCTCCTTTTATTCCCGTAGAACAGTTGAAAGAGCCTATAGATGGCTTCGCACTGTTGCAGAATGATGGTGGCTACCAAAAGGGCTGTGTTATGATCCATGGTGGTCATCAATGTATGCTGTGGAAGAGCAAGAGCCAGATGAAGGCTGCAGAGGTCTTCACAGCAGGGCTGCTGGACTGAAAGTGAGATCCAGGTGAGTTCCTCCCCCTTTTTATAGGCAATATAGGTTTTCCACTGGGTGTCCTTTTGCATCCTCTAGGCATCCTCTAGACTTCCTTAATATCCGAGATAGGTCCCCTCTGTGAACGTTTTTTCAGTTTTAAATGCTTTCTTTGTGAGCTGCATCCACTTTCATCCTTTCTCCATCCATGCTACTAACGCTGTACGTCCGTTCCGCGTCTGTTTCGCTTCCTCTCTGTGTCCATTTTCCGCTGGAGTGGATTTGAGTTGCGCGGATGCGCAGCAGATGCCTAGCGGATATACCGGACGCGTAACGGATGGCGACGGATGTAGAACGTATGTTCCCCATATGCGTTGCGGATGCAGAACGGACGCGTTGGATACATTTTCCGCTCAAAAAGTTTTGAGCAGCTCAAAACTTTTTGAGCGGATGGAACCTCAGTCGACGGATGCTGGACGGATAGAGAGGATGAAAAACGTATGCAGTGGGTACAGAACGGATGAATCGCGTAAACCAATGGATGGCAAGTGTTTCTCTCCATTTTACATCCTCTTTCCATCCGTTGGTGCAGTGTGACATGGGCTTTAAGTGATTAAAATCCTCTCAAATCCTTCTTGCAGATACCACCTATTCTGTACCTATGCATTTGGTTTTCCTTGCCTAAATATAGAACCTTACTTTTCTCACCATTGAATTTTATTTTGTTTGGTAGGTCCCAGTGTTCAAATCTGTCAGGTGTTTGGAGTCCATCTTCTGAAGAATTGACTATTTACTGTATAGAGTGCCTTCTCTATATAGACTCAGTGAGGCTTTTGCCTGCCTTGTGGTAGCAGCATTCTGCTTACAAAATGGTAATTATTCACAAGTTCCTTTTTGCTGTGACTAAGTGTAACACTTTTTAAATATATTTGTTTCTTGTAAAGAAATATTGCTTTGAAAAATTTTTTCTCATGATTTGGGAATAGCTATAACTTTACCTTATACTCTTTTCACAGTTTTTCATGTTGTAACCTATTATCCATCTAACTTATTTTCCATTTGTATGTTAGAATTATGTCTTGAAATGCAGATATAAATACTTTTTTCCTCCAATATTTGGAAACATTTTTCTTCATATTTTCTATGTTATAGAAACTATTTCCCCATATTTTTATTTCTCTTGTTATAAGACCTTTTCATAAAATGTTCTGTGCTTTAAATTGTAATGAAAGATTTTATCTCTTTCAAACTATTTCTAAAACATTTTAAAGTTAAAAAATGAAATATACAGTATGGGGAGAAAGATCATTCTCTACTATAATCCATTGCTGCAGTGACCTAACATTTTCATCTAAATTTTTATGTGCCACATAGGTTTTATATTGTTGCATAACACACACGCACACACAAACACACACACAAACACTATCTTCTGTAATTTGTTTTATTTTTATGAAAGGGAAGAAATCTATAGAGCAAGTATTTCAATATATATAGCATTCATGCAATCAGCATTTAGGCACATCATAGTTGGCTTCTGCCAAGAAGAGTTCATGGACAATGAAGTGTAAAATTGCAACTTGTAGTCATGTGACACATCATTTGATGATCATGCTAATTCACTTAATGACCCAATGGGAAGTAAGACCATAAACCCATCAGTATCATGTGATTTTCCACTTAGCTACCTTGGGCTTAGCAATGGCATTTAGTATTTATTTGATTTGTCAATTGCTTTCAAGGTACAGGTATAAGAATAAATATAGTTTTGAATACACGAGATAGATACTTATAAGAAAAATAAAAAATAATAGGAGAGGGATGGTAGGCACTATTGGTGTGCTTATGCATGCTTATGATGTTTCTGATCGCTTTTGTGATTATAAACAAGGACTACAATGTACCTTTTTTTGGTTTAGATGATTTAGAATGAATATAATTGAATACAGAATGAATACATTTATATGGTCAGAAGAAAGTAGTGATTATAGTGCTGACAGACAATACTGCATGATTATGAGTATACAGACATAAATATATGGCACTAAATAAGTCCCACATTTTGTTCTGGGAGGCTACTTACAAATTAGGATTCAATCTTAGTACTGATCACTGGGAGTATAAAATAATGTAAAATCTCCCTGGATTTTATGGTGCAGATTTGTGAAGAACACATTTGAGAACATTCAATAGTATAGGTTGTCAGTCTTTCTCTGGCAAAATATCTATACAGATGTACATTGCCGAAGAACCTCTGTCCAGAGTCACATGTTTGTCTGCCCAGAATCAGTTGTTTGTAAGATAGACAACTGCATAATTGGTTTAATAAATAAATATAAATAAAAAATAATTCTACATATTCCTTATGTAGCTATGCAAAAAAAGCTAGATGATGTTTTTGGTTATAATAACACGCTTTACTTTTGCTCATATGAATCCTCTTGTATCAATCAGTCATTCTTTTCCCCATTCACAACTGTGGTTTTTTCCCTACAATTACTCATCCAGGCATGCTCTCTCTTTCTCACTTCTGTGCTAAAAGCTATTAATGGCTATGTTCCGTTTGGATAATAAGGTACGCGAGACCGGTATTCAAACAAACAGCTCTTTATTTTAACAGTATAGTGACTTGTAGCGGAACATTTGCCGAAGCCATGGCAGCCCTTCTTATAGTGGCTGCTTGCGGCTTGCGGCCAATGACAGCTCTTTAAGAATTCCCATCATCAGGCAGGCCAATCAAAATGGTGCTTAATTGACCAATCCGAGAGCAGCCTGTTCTGCCAATCAATTTAGTTATTTGGAGTCTTCTAATTTCCATACACAACACCCTTCCCCCCTTGGTTTCATCCAACATGCGTAACACAGTCACGCAGGTAGGTGGGGCTTTTGCAGGTCCTACTTGACCTGCACAGCTCAGTCACAGCGTGGTCTTCCATCGGTTCAGACAGGATCGCCTTTTCTCCGTGTCTTCTCCATGGAACCTACTGGAAGGGTGAGTCAGCCTTGCTGCTCCCGCCTGGTCTCTCGGGCTGGTTGAGGTGGCTCTGCCGCTCCCTCCTGGTTAGTCCCGGTTGGTCGAGCTGGCCTGGCTGTCTCCTTCCAGGAAGGCCTCGCCTTGCTCCTCTGCTACCGGTTCTCTTCTCCGGAGGTCATCTATGGGTAAGCGCTCTTTTTGTTTTATCTGAGTTTCTAATTCGGGTTTGTGTTGTGTCTTTTGTCATGTTATTAGTGGTTCGTCTCTCCCTTTTTTATTATTTTGTGTTTCCCCCCCTTCCTCGGTTGTTTTTGGATTGTTTACTGGTGTTTGCGGTGGTGCTGTAGTATTGCGTTCTAATGTCCTAGAGTGAAGCTGGTCGATGTGCCGCTTCCATGTTCTGCCGTCGTCTCGTGCAAGTCACTATGACTGGGGCCCTGTGATTTGAGTAACTGTGGCTGGAAGCCATAATGGGTCCCCGGTAAGATTTTTTGCATAGACTAAGTCACCAATAGCAAAGGAGCGACATTTACTTGAGGAGTCAGGGGGGGTTTCACAGGTATAGGTGGGGTGTAGTCTATTTAGGTAGGAACACAATTTTCTACCCATGAGGAGTTCAGCTGGGCTTTTGTTAGTGGTTGTGCTAGGGGTGATATGCTGAATTGTTAACAGTTTGTTAAGTCTATGTTGGATGTCCCCTGTGTCCAGTTTGTCTAGGGCCTCTTTAGTATAACAAACCATGCATTCAGCTCGTCCATTTGAAGCCGGATGAGCCGGCGCTGTCAGGGTATGTTGGATTCAGTGTGCAGCCAGGTATTGCTCAAAGGCTAAAGCAGTAAACTGGGGGCCATTGTCAGAGACTACTACATCTGGCAGTCCATGTGTAGCAAAAGGTCTGTTCAATTGTTTTATGACTACTTCATTAGTAGTGGACGCCATAAGAATAACCTCTAACCAGTTTGAATAAGAGTCAACAATTATAAAATATGTGTTCCCTTTCATTGGCCCAGCAAAGTCAACATGCAATCTCGACCATGGGCCTCTGGGAGTTTCCCATTCCAGGACTGGTGCAAGAGGGGGGGTAGGCCTTGATTTTTAGCAGTCATGGCATATTGCCACACATTTTTCAATGTCTTTGTCCAGCCCTGGCCACCAGACGTAACTCCTAGCCAGGGCTTTCATTTTTACTATGCCCGGGTGTCCCTTGTGGAACATGCACAACACTTCCTCCTGCAACTTTTTTGGAATTACCACTCTATCTCCCCACAGTATACAGCCCTTTTCAATGGACAGTTCAGTCTGTCAGGTGCGAAAAGTCTCACCTCTATCCTCATCCAGCCAGCTCTTTATTTTCTTTTCAGTGGGGTGTATCCCTTGCTCATCTATAAGGTAGCCTAAGAATTCGACTTGATCGGTGGCTAGTTTACATTTTTCTCTTTTGACCTTAAGTCCTGCTTCCCTGAATCTTTGCAAGACTTCTCTCAGTCTATTTTCTAATTGGTGTTTATTTTTTGCTGATACTGATATGTCATCAAAACAGGAAATGACTCCTTTTATTCCATTTAGAAGACGCTCCATGAGGCTTTGGAAAACGCCTGAGGCAACGCTAACACCAAATTGAAGTCTGTTATATTTGAATGCCCCTCTGTGTGTGACTATAGTCTGTGCCTCTGCAGTTTCAGAGTCAACTGGCAGCTGTTGATATGCTTGTGCAAGATCAAGCTTCACGAAAAATTTTCCTCCCCCTAATGAATGCAACAGGTGTTGAACAACCGGAACAGGGTATGTGCTTTGCTGGAGCGCATGATTTAGGGTGGCCTTATAGTTACAAATGCGCACTGACCCATCTGGTTTGACAGGAGTCACGATGGGAATTTCCCACCTGACATGGTCGATTGGCTCTAACACCCCTTGTGCGATGAGTTTGTTAAGTTGCTCATCTATTTTCGGTTTTAAGGCAAAGGGAACACATCTGGCTTTGAGCCTGATGGGAGCTATCTTAGGGTCTAGGCTGAATGTTATGGGGGTCCCCTTATACTTGCCTAGGGTCCCATTGAATACATCCTGGAACTCTTCCAGTAGGCTCTCCTCCCAATTGGTCTCAGCAACACTGTTGATCCCGGTCACTCCAATTCCCAGGGGCACAAACCATTCGATTCCCAGCAGCTAGGGCGATCATGGTCAACGATTGTCAGAGGAAGTACTTCAGCATGGTTTTTGAATTATATTAGGAAATGTCCAAGACCCACTACCGGGATTCGGTTTCCCTGGTAATCTTTAATTATTAGCTTTTGCTGTTCCAGTTCTCTTTGCTTGATATCTGGTATCAGGTTTCTGACAGTGTTCCATGATAACATTGACAGGTATGATCCAGAGTCTTCTTCCATCTCACAGGGCTTTCCTTCAATTTTCACATTTATTCGGACCTTTTTTGCATTTGCTGCCCTGGCATTTCCGATGATTATTGTTTGATGTGTTTCTTCTCTGTCGTTCATTCACCAATTTCTGTTCTATCGGCTCCATCGGCTTCTGGCTTGTCTCTCTCTGTTTCTGGGGGGGGGGGTGCTGCCATGTCTTTTTGGACTATAGCTCTTTTGGTTTCAGCAGACCCTTGCAATGTGCCCCGGTTTCTCACAAAATCTGCAAATGGCATCCAGGAATCTGCATTCAGAGTGCGGGTGATCCCCTCCGCACCCAGCACACTGGAATTCTCACCTCCTTCCTCTTTTTTCTGCCATTTTCTTTCTGACTGAAGCCTATGTATGTCTTCGTTGTCATCATCGGTGTCGCTTGGGGAGTTGAGGTCTTCATGGTGGGCAGTCGCTGTGGGCTGTTTTTGGTTTCCTTCCACCTTCTTTTCTCAGGGTTGGTTCGGTGGTTCTGGATTTGTTGAGTTCATCTGGTGCATGGTGGCTGCAGATTTCTTGGCTGCTTCAGCAGTGGTAGCTTCTGTGATGGCCTCAGCCACTGTGATATTCAGTCTGTTTAGCAGCTTGCTTAGTAGCGTAGCATCCTTCAATCCCAGGACCACACGGTCTCTCATGGCTTCGTCCATGTTCTGAAATTTGCAGGCTCCTCTGTTATTTCTTAGAGCTGCTACAAAATCTCCGATGCTCTCGTCTTCTCGTTGGTCTCACTTATAAAATTTGTGTCTTTTGATCAGATTGGAGACCACAGGCACGTAATGGGCTCGTAGCATTCAGTTTAATTCTGGCCATGCTATCTGTTTTACGTCCCGTGGTTTGGCTAATGCTTTGGCCATTTTGAAAACGGCAGGGCCACAATGCAAGAAGAATACAGCTCTCTTCCTCTGGTCAGTTATTTCTTGTAGCTCATTGCTTTCTAAGAACATCAGAAAGCGTTCAATGTATGACTTCCAATCTTCTTTGGCTGGGTTGAACGTGAGGGTGGTGCATTGTTACTGGACATCTTGGTTGCTTGGTTCCGGTTGCCACATGCTTCGGTCTCGCTCTTCTAGGATGATCCCACCTTCGTCGCCAGTGTTCCATTTGTATAATAAGGTACGCAAGACCAGTATTCCAACAAACAGCTCTTTATTTTAACAGTATAGTGACTTGTAGTGGAACATTTGCCGAAGCCGCTGCAGCCCTTCTTATAGCGGCTGCTGGTGGCCTGCAGCCAATGACAGCTCTTTAAGAATTCCCGCCATCAGGCGAGCCAATCAAAATGGTGCTTAATTGACCAATCCGAGAGCGGCCTGTTCGGCCAATCAGTTTTAGTTATTTGGAGTCTTCTAATTTCCATACACAACAGGCTATAAACTAAATTGAGAAGTTAGAAAAATCTACTGCCCAAACAATACAGAGCAATATGGCCTGCGTTGTGGGATTCACAAAGATTGATTGGGCAAACTATATATGAGATCTACAAAAAGTATAATAATACAGTTTTATTGTTTGCAGTTAAACAATTGTTTAATACCTAAGGACACAATTATTGTCAGCCATTCAATTGTTAATACATACTTCATCCTTGATGGCCAATTTCCTAACCATATTCAGTTTACAAGCAAAGAATTAAGAGGTCAACCTAATGAAGGCTTTTTTGCCCAAAGTACTTAAACTTGGCAGTGAATTGCTACTTGGATGCTCTTTCATGGGGTGGTCTTTTCCAAACATTGATTCTTCCAGCTTTTTTATTCCCGCCTGAGAAAGGAAAATATTTTCTCATCCTAAAAAGGGCTTTGCTGCAGGAATCTCCTCTGGTGTGAGAACTTTTTCTTTGTTTTCTTCTGAAGCAAATGTTTGCTGTGAGAACTTTCCTCAAGAGAATGTTGTATTTTGTCACTTTTGCCTCAAAACACATCAAAATTATTCTTGCTGACATTTCAGTTTTTCACAATAATCTGAGACAATATCATATTGACATTTCTGCTATGTTGACATCCCTTGCCCAGCCTTGCTACTTATGTGGTTCCTGTTTGCAGACTTAACCTTGCCCTTGTTATTGACTGCAGTTGTTCAGGGACTTTTCTGTGATGTTCCCAGCTTGCCTCAGCCATTTTAAAAGTTTCCATTCTTTCCCTGATCAATGTGCTAGAATGGTTGCTTAAGTTCAGGGCCATAGAATATATCTGCATTGCACCCATAAGCCACTTCTGTCCTTGCTGGTGCCAAGTAAAAACTTGCCAGGGAATCAGTCTGGATTGAAAGCTATAATGGCTCCCTAGTAGACCACTTCTTGTGGCTATACTCACCCAATTTATAAAACAGCATTCCATGAACTGGGGACCTTTTGCATTTCAAGTAAGTTTTATCTCCAGTATGCCAGTGAGAAAGATCTGTAACAAGGGCTGCATTAGATTTTCTTGAGCAAAATCCCAGCAAATTGAAGTGAGACTTGTTTTCTGATTCTGCACTGCAGCCAATTCGTGCATGGCTTTTCCTAACAAAGTAAAATGCAGCTGGAGAACTTTGCTTCAACTGGCACAAGCTGGGAAATACTGCTTTCAACTCAAAACAGACAACATTGGCAGAGGTTACATTTATATTGGGCTGGGTGTGAATAGAAATCATGTTGTCCTTTCATGTTCTCAAAAAACCTGTTGGTGGCTCACATTCACAACAGAGAACCTGGGTGCATATTTAATTTAAAATCCTTCCAAAAGTCTTTGATTCGAGTTCACTTCCTTGTGACTGAGCCCATGTAGTTTTCTAGACAGAATTATAGACCTCATTCACCATTTCATTTCTTGAGTTTTCTTTAAAAAGTTTGCCATGGAATTTCCAGGTGGTCCAGCATAGAAATGGTATAAAAGTCTGACCTTGTTTAGGTTCTGAGATCAGCCAGCAGCTACTACTTGCCAAGATCCCTAGTATAGCAAAAGTGGCCACAATATTGTCATCTAATGAATCCAATATGCATGTAATCTTTTCTACAGACCCACAAGCATATGTTCTTTTTCATTCCCCTTTACTCATCCAACAACCAAATGCACATTTCAAGTGTACAATTATATTACAAAAAATTGCTAACCAAAATTTTCTCATATGATCTTTAAAAGATGCATAGACACCAGGACTGTGCTGTGTGCTCTGGTATTCAATATGCAAATGGTGCTTTGGAAATGCACATGGGAAATGCTACATTTGGATATAGGTCTGGAAGCTCCTATTTGCCTGATTGTAACTACAGCTGTCTTTGAAATCTGAAATACATTTTAATTCTCTGGATCATGTCAACAAGAGTACTCAAACTCACATAAATACAAGTATCCACCTCATTGTATGTATGCAGGTTAGCAATAATAGCTCTGGGTTGCATTACAAGAAGCTGCCATTAAATTAAAATGATGACATATGCATGTTGATATAATGATGCAACCACCATTACATTTTTATGTCACAATATCTATAAATCTAAGATATGGGGTCATAACATTACAACACTTTTTAATCACTAACCCTAACCCTAACTCTAACCTTTTACCTCCCAGCAAACAACTGTGGGTGGCATGCATGAACCCAATCTCTATCCACTTAAATCTTTTGCATTGAACAGCTTTCCTATAGGAAAAGACCAGGCCATTAAGGGTGCACAAATTATTTCAAAATAATTTAAAATTTCACACTCCTGAAGATTTAGTGCAGCTAAAGTCTGGCCATCTTCTAAAAATAATGTAAGATATTTTTTGCAGAAATAACTTAATCCAGTCTCATATATCAACATGAAGTTTTTATATTGTGATTTTTTTCTTCCTGCCAAATTGACTGATATTACTATAACTGTGTCATATTCATTTGTGAATGTATTTTTTGACTTGAAATTCTTTGAAGCATGTTGATGATGAACTCTGCTGCAAACTTTCAAATACTGACCATATGAATAGCTTTGAAGGTAAGAGGAATATGCATTTTCAAACTTATTGGAACACAGTTGAGACTGAAGCTATGTAATCAGCATAAGGGTTTTTTTTGTGTCATTTCTGTTGCTAAGGTAATCTTGTCTTTACCCTTTAATACAATCAATCCAGTAACAATACAGGATACAGCTGAAGAGATTGCCACTTGATATTACATTTAAAAAAATAAATCAAAGCACAATTGCTATATGTGTTTGTATGTATGTGTTGCGTTCTGAACAAATATAAAGTTAAGCGTATTCCATATATCTTTAAGAGACATAAAGTTAAAATTCAAATTTTGTTTCTTTGACAAGGGTAATTTAAGCCCCACTTTGGATTAATGGATTTATTTTTTTTCATTTCCATCCATATTTTTGTTAACTTTCCTATCTTTGTTCTTCCACCAGCAGTCAATTGTAAACAACAGTTTTATTCAGAATAGCTTACATTATGCATACTTTTAACACCATCAAACATCTACACTTGCTTATTCCAGGTCCTTCAGAAGGACTCTATATGGATAAAAATGCCAAATCTCGTTGGAACATCTGACTGACTGTGCAATGAACCATAATTATAAAAATATTAACAATATTTTTTAAAAAATAAATACTAATTTTAATTTTCTATTAAGGAACTGAAGAACATCTCTTTATAGGTGTATGTGTTTGTATGTGTGTGTATATGTATGTATGTGGATAGAGAATTAAAATGTGGCTGGTGATAGTGCTATAAATAAAAGATACAGTTAATTTGTTGTTCAAATTACTGGAAATGATCTTGCCAGGGGCACTCTGCATAATTCTTTGCCTAAGTGACAGGGTGTTAATGACAGTCACTGATGCATTTAAATCAAAGAGTGTTATTCCTTTATTCGACCTATGGTCTGTTCTAAACTATAATTTGTTTTTTATTGACTGAATTGATGATAATAGCAAATACTGACCATAATGAATCACTATCCTGGGCCATATTATTTATATATAACCTCTACTGAAGTAATATATAATTCTAGGCAAGAAAATTCATTTTCTCATGTGTAATAGGATTGTAATCATTGGAATACATATATTATCAAATCCAGTAGGTCCTACACTTCAACCATGTTTGTGAGTCACTTCATATCTATAAAATGATGATAGATGACACAGATATAAATGACAGAAATAGAAATTATGTTCTAGTTGTTTTTTCAGAACACAGTGTAGTGGTACATTCTCTACTGTCCTATCAAAACCACTTTTTTTTAATGCAACACACTTTAAAAAGGGGTGTGGCTTAACTGCATGTCAAAACTTTTTTTCACCTCTCTAATGCAGATTTTTCTGACTTTAGCTTTATCATCTTCCAATCATTTCATTGCATCTAGTTTGTATATGGAGATAGTTCCTGACATGAGATAGCTGACAAATGCTGTATGTACATGAGTGTACTCATCATAGAGTTCAAAATTATCTCCTATGCCCCAAGAGGCAGAGAGAAATTAGCTTTTCCAACAGTTTTTTTCAGGATAGCAATGGTTCTAGTGAACTTTTCTTTCTTTCTTTTCCTTTCATGGTACATTATTTATTTGTTTGCTTGTTTATTTGTGATTGTGATTTGTACTGCTTCAATGAATAAAAACAGCTTGATTACTGTTTTTTTTAACATTCATCACCTCTCTAGATTAAAAAACCCAAAATGTTGCAATTTTACCTCATAGGGACACTGTCCCATCCCCTTGATCATCTTAGCTATCCCTTGTGAACATCTCTTATTCTACTACATCATTTTTGTGGTTTAATGAAAAAATCTTCAAAATATATTCTAGATATGATTGACCCTTGATTTTTATAAGAATATTGTGATATTGGAATCTTTATTTTCAATGTTGTTTTCTATTTCAAATATGCTGTTGGCCTTTTTTATAACTTCAGTATATGATGTCAACTCTTTCATCGAATTGGTTTTCATTAATTCAGTATATTTTTCCTCATCAGTCAATGCTTTGATCCATTAGTTGATATGAGTATTTAGTAATTTTGGCTCAATGTGCAGCCTCCGCGGATGTGAATGCACCTAGAAAAAGAGATGTAATTATCAAAGAATAATTAATCATTGTTTTTGTTTAATGGAGAATAACTAACAGAAATAAAATTATTAAGCTATTTTATGTTTGCAAGGAGCTTGAGGATGGCATGCAGCAATTAGTTTTATTTGGATTTTAAACTTTATATTCGAACTTCAGAATATAAAATAAATCCTAATAATAACAATAGTAAATTTTAAAATGGTATTTATTAGTCAATAGATCAGACTGAAATTGTCTTTGGGCTACTTGTAACAAAAACCAAATCTTTGTTCCCTCTCTTGTTGCATAGAACACTATGAAATGTGTTCCATTAGTTATTTTAATTCCTTTGGTAGTTTCAATTTAAAATTGGAGCATTCTTATGGTATGTAGATATCAAATGTAGATATAAAAGGAAACTTCTCCATTATTGTACAGGCTTGTTTTCAATATGATTTCACAGTCACTGACTGGGCCACTCTATCCCTTTAAAATTTCAATTTCATTTAGAAGTGCTTCAAGCAATAATTTATAGACATTACCTCACAGTCATTTTTGGAAAAGCACACTAATCAAAGCTGTTTTCTAAAATCAAGAAAAATAAGCCAATACAATTATTACCATTCTCAGATGGTAATACCCCACCAAAACCACCTTCTTTTGCTTTCTTTAATCAATTAAATAGGAGAGATCCCTCTGTCCCTTGACAATGATATTCCTTATTGCATAACATTAATTAGAAGGGAACACAAAGCATTAATAGGGTTTTGGAGGCAGCATCTTAATATTTCCTGATTTTTTTTCTAAGATGGCAGAGAAATTCAGTTTCAACTGGCATCTAAATATATCTAATCTGAACTGCTAAGTCTGTACACAAGCTAGTTATTTACATATTCTTAAATCTGCATTTATCTTAATTTTACAGTACAACTCCAAGACCAATAAACACAGACCAAGACTCCCAAACAATCAGGATGAAGAAAAACCATTCTAGCTCAACAGTAGGCTAGCCTAAAATTTAAAACTGAAATGGCTGTGATAGCCTGACTCACAGACGAACTCAATACAGAAGCCTGATGATGGCAGATGAGATTCTGCCAAAACGTTGCTACAACTTTAAAAGCACAACGACAATGACGTGAGATAATAACTATGTATATGTATATGTATATGTATATGTATATGTATATGTATATGTATATGT
>BLBF01000039.1:11898918-11901145 GCA_015471245.1 Laticauda colubrina | reverse complement strand
CATAATAATCCTACCAGCAGACAAGGGCAATGCTACAGTGATTATGAATACATCTGACTACCAAACCAAGTTAACCAACCTACTCCAAGACCCCACATACAAACCCCTAAACACTGACCCCACCACGTACCTAGAAAAAACCACCAGATCCAAAATAAAAGCCTCCCCCATCAGCGAAGAAATCCAGCAAAGAATCATACCCAGAGAAAAATCATCCAGATGCCCTAAGCTGTATGGTCTCCCCAAGATACACAAAGAAGGAACCCCACTACGACCAATAGTCAGCTCCATAGGCTCACCTCTACAAAACTTAGCCAAATTTCTCGCCAAACAATTACAGACCTATGCAGAATCCATCAACTCACAGGTAAGGAACTCATTCCAGTTCATTGAGATCATAAAGAAACAAAACTTACAACCCAGCGACCTACTGGTGAGCTTCGATGTCATATCCCTCTTCACCCAAGTGCCTATAAAAGAAGCCTTGACAGCCATCCAAAACAAATACAACCCCCCCAAGTACATCCTAGATCTTACCAACCACTGCCTATCCAATACATACTTCACCTACAATGGACAAAAATACAAACAAATAGAAGGAGCACCCATGGGATCACCCCTCTCACCTGTCATTGCAAACCTCTACATGGAACACTTTGAAACACAAGCTCTAGAAAAATATGATCACAAACCCAAACTCTGGCTCAGATACGTAGATGACACCTTCATAATCTGGCCACACGGGAAAGAAAAACTGAACAACTTCCTCACACACCTCAACAGCCTACATCCCAAAATACAATTCACCATGGAAACAGAAGCCAACAATCAACTTCCCTTCCTAGATGTCTTAGTATACAAAAAATCCAATGGCTCCCTAGGACACACCATCTACCAGAAGAAAACACATACAAACCGCTATCTACATGCACTCTCACACCACCACCCAGCACAGATCAATTCCGTAGCCAAGACACTCATCTCCAGAACAAAATGCTTAGCCGATGAACAACACTTAAAAACCGAACTACACACCCTCACTAATGTACTTACAACCAATGGATTTCCAAAAAAGAAGATTACCCACCTAATCCAAAAAGAAACCCCAACCAAAAGCCAAGACAGAGAACAAGAGAATGGCAAAGCCCTCCTCCCATATATAAAAGGCACTACAGACAAAATCAGCAAGATCCTCCAAAAACACAACATTAAAACAGCATTCTGCACAAACAGAAAAATATCCACCATCCTGAGAAACCCTAAGGACAAAATCGAGTTAGAAAACCAAGGAGTATACGAAATCCCTTGCACTGCCTGCCCCAGCACATACATAGGACAAACTAACAGAAGAATTAGTGCACGCATTGAAGAACACAAAAACTCAATCAAAAAAGAAGAACTGACCTCTTCCCTGGTCCAACACCTCAAAGCCACAGGACATGAAATTGACTTTAAAAATACCAAAACCATCGCCAAAACCGAACACTTCAACAACAGAATAATCAGAGAAGCCATAGAGATAGAGAAACGGCCACACAGCATGAATAGACGAGATGATACCTCCCGCCTACCAACCATTTGGAAACCTGCCCTCAGTAATAAACGAGTAACTAACTTGAAGAATGACACCAGACCCACACCCGCAAGTGCCACACAAGATGCCACCACCACACTTCCACACAGAAAAAAGACTCACACCCACACAGAAGAGGAGACACGACCACGAACCAGAAACCATACTGCAGCTGCACCACTACCCGCTTCAAACCCCTCTGACCCATACAAGAAGCAAACTGACACCCACCATGAAGATGTGGCACGACCACGAACACGAAGCCAAACAACAAAATCACAGCTCACCAGCTCAAATCCCCCAGCAACTAAGACTAACCTGAGCACAACCAAGCCCCCACCTAAGCAGAACACACCCCCAGCCAATCAGAACACAGCCAACCCCCCTACCAATCAGAACACAGCCAAACCCCCACCCAATCAAGTCACACCCCTACTAGCAGTTAAAAGGAAGAAGCAGCTGCAAGCTCACATTACTCTGAGAAGCACAGAGCTGAAGAAACAAGCCTGAAGATGATGAATGAGACTTCATCGAAACGTTGCCTAGATACTTCCAATTCTACGCGGGAGAAAACCCGAATAACCAAAGATCCATATATATATATATATATATGTGTGTGTGTGTGTGTGTGTGTGTGTGTGTGTGTGTGTGTTT
>BLBF01000039.1:11886418-11896418 GCA_015471245.1 Laticauda colubrina | reverse complement strand
AGCCATAGAGATTGAAAAAAGACCTGAAAGGATGAATAGAAGATATGATTCCACCAGACTGTCAATCATTTGGAAGCCTGAACTCTCAAATAGAAAGATCTCCACACCACAAGCCAGGCAAACACCTGGGCACAAACAGACTCCCCCTGATACCTCCAACTCAAACACACCCCAACCAGACACCCAGATGAAACCTAGCTTCCTAATAGATAACAGCCATCCTTTTACGCGAAGCCAAGCTGCACTGAAAGCCTCCAACACAGGAACACAGTGTTGCCAGCCAATCAAAGCCACAAAACAGACAGAAGAAACCAGAAACACCAATCACAGAGGCCCTCCCAGAAATCAACTGCCACCTTCTCTTTAATAGCAATAGCACATAGACTTCTGTAGTGCTTCATAATGCATTCTCTAAGCAGGTTACTGAATCAGACATATAATCTGGCTTCTCATTTTACTAACCTCAGAATGTTGGAAAGCCTCAGAAAAATAGGCCAACCTTGAGCTGATCAAAATTGAACTCCGGGCAATGAATAGAATTACCCTGCAATGCTGCATTCTAACCACTTCACCACCGTGGCTTTAAGCAGAAGTTGGAAGTCCAGGATCACCCCCAGGTTGTGCTCATGATCTATCTGGGATAGTGCGACTCTATATGGAACTAAAGATGATTAACCACTGTAACCAGAGGTTCTCTGCACCCAGGGCCACTCTGTTTTCCATAGTTCAAATGCAGCCTGCTGTCTCCCATAGGCCCCTCTATATTCCAGACACTAAGAAAGGGTAGCCATAGCATTGCTTGGATTACTGGAAATAGTGATATAAAGCTGTCTGTTATCTGCATATTGATAATATTTCATCCCATAGTGTTGGATGATCTTGCCAAGTGGTTTCCTGTAGAGGTTAAAGAGTGGAAAGAATAGTGACCCTTGTGGCGTCCCATGAGGGAATGGCTTGGATCTCTTGTTTCCTATCAACACTGATTGGGTTTTGAAGAAAGAAGCCAAACCAGTGCAATATTGAGCCATCCAGTCCCAAACTCCATAGCCATCCAAAAGGATGCTATAATCAATGCATTGAAAGCTGCCAAGAGATCAAGAGAGAAATATGGATTTACTACCCCCATCCTATTCTCACCAAGGTTCATTTATAAGCATAACCAATGCTGATTATGTTCCTTTACCCAGTTTATAACCCAACTGAAAGGGGTCCTGATAATCTGTTTGTCCAAGACTTCTGGAGCTGCAAGCAAGCTATTTTTTCCACATCTTTCCTAGAAAGGGGAGGTTGGAAAAGGGACAAAAATTGTCTAAACAGGTTGGGTCTGATGATGTTTCTTGAGGAGAGGGTTGACCAAAGTCTCCTTAAATGATGTCAAGAACACCTTCCCCCGCAGCAATATATTAATTACTTCCTGGACCTATTGTCACTGTCATAGAGACTTTCGTGAGAAGAAGGGACAGGAATCTAATAAGCAATTAGTTGTGTTGACATACCCCCCAAAACCTGTCCACTTGCACAGATTTATCAGGGTCAAATGGTTTCCATATAATTGAGAAAGTTCATTTCCCGGGCATTTCCAATGGATCTGTTCCATGTCCTCCAACTGAGAATGGATTTAAATGATTTTCAATGTTGACAAATTCCTCTGCATCGCCCTGTAAGTTATCCTCTGAATCATTCTTCCCAAGAAGGGATTGGGTGACCTTGAACAGGCCATTTTTTGACACTCTGTGTCAGGGTTCTGACTGATGCCCTAATTAAATCATGAGCCTCAGACCAATATTCAAAAGAAATCCAATTATTTATTAGGAGCTTCATGTCAGCATGGACCAAATGAAGCCAACTCTGACCTCACTTAATTCACGCTTTGGCTCTGACCCTGTTTTCCCCTCTTCCCAAGATGTATCATCAGTTACATTCCCCAACAAGGCAATTTCATGGGTTGTAGAAGTCATTCCTTCCAGCCACTGTGGATCTCTGTGGAGATGACCTTGATGTTGCCAACTGGAATGTGTTTTGTTTTTACTGAAATGCAAGTTTCTCAATGCAGTTGTGAGGTATGATTTCCCATCCCCGTTGCCTATGGCAGGAACAGGTCAGGAAAGCTTCGTGAATTGACATTCTGCAGATGTAATGTGATATTTCACTGCTGTTACTGCTACAATGTAGGCCTTCACAATGGCTCAGACCTATATCTAGTTGGATTTATTCTTATTATTCTTTCCATGACACTCTTTTGGCTCTTTTCAGCACCCTCAGTTCCTTTGTAAATCATGGGGAGTTTTGAGAGCAATGGGCAAGAAGAGGGCACATGGGTGTGATTCTACCCAGAGCCTCAGCTAATCTCTAAGTGCAGATTGCAGTCATGCAAGCAGAGCCCTTAGGATATTGCCAGCTCCAGCTGGAATCTGGGTGGGTTCATTAGTAATTGAGAATGGATTACTGGGATAGGCCTTAATACAGTCTACTGAGGACAGTCACTTGGGCTATATCACCCGATGTATTTGGTAATTACCACCTAACTAAATAGATAATTTCTGGAAAAAATACTTCCTTTTTGTCTATGGATAATAGGGCCTGGTTGACCCTTTGTCTGAGAGTAAAAGCAAAGTAAGATCATGCTGAGTTAATATTAGGATGAAAGAAATGTTAGGGCTGTCAGGTAGATTAAATCATTAATGTATTAATTTTCCATTAAAGGGCTACTGGCAAGAAATGGACTGCACCTCACAAGAACTGGAAATATATATTTGGGAAATTACTGCCTGAACTTATCAAAAAGGCTTTAAATCTAAAATTAAGGGGGAATGGAGGCCAAACTTCATGACCTTTATAACCTAATTCAAAGCAAAAAAACATTTTTTTGGTAGACCAATTATACAAGGAGTTGTTATAGAACTATTATGACCTATCTTTTAAAAATAGGATTTTTTAAAAAACTATGGGGAACTACTAGTGCATTGGATGTAGTTCCCATCTTTAAAAAGGAAAAAAATATAGATCCAGGAAACTGTAGACCTGTCATGGCCCCTGTTGGAATCTGATTTTGAAGGGGAGGTCGAGCAGCTGCAGGGAGTGGGAGTGTTGCTCTGGTGGCTGTGGAAGAAACTTGGGAAGGGCGCAGTCCAGCTGGGCATTCAGAGTAAGACCCAGGGCCACTCTCTCTTCATCCTAGGGCATGCAGGAAGGAATGGAGAAGGGAGAAACATGAGTTATGGGGTTGACAGGGGAGAAAAGAGCCCTGATTCCCTTCATTAGCTACAGCTGGGAAAACGGGATTTTAAAAGGGTGTTTGTGCACAGCACCTTGCTGGAAGCAAAGTGTGAATTTATTTTTGTTTGTCAAGTCTTATCTTGGTTTTGGTCCTCCCAACTGTGTGCGTTTCATTGTCTTTTGAAGTCTGCAATTCCTTTTCCTGCCCTGTCTTGTTAATTGCTGCAGTGTGATTTGTGTTGGTTTTTATTTATAATTTATATGTACTTTGGCTTTGCAATGAATTAAAAACTCTTCTTGGGAGAGTTTTTTCTCCAGCTGATGATAACTGGACTTTGGGGGCCCAATTGGAGGTATTAAAGGGACTTTACCTACTTCTGTGACTTTTTTGGTTTTGTGCCATGCCCCAGGTCATCACAAGACCAATCAGTCTAACATCAATACTTGGGAAAATACCGGAAAAATAATAATAATAATAAAATGTTAAAAAAAAATAAAAAAAAATCTGCGAACATCTAAAAACAAATAAAGTTATAACTAGTAGCCAGCATGGGTTTCTTAAAAACAGATCATACCAAACCAATCTTATTTCATTCTTTGACAGAGTGATTAAATTAGTAGACCAGCAAAATGCTGTGGACATAGTATACTGAGACTTCAACAAGCATTCAACAAAATAGACCACAAACTACAGTACTTCTTGTTAAACTAGAAAATGTGGTATAGACAAAATCACCACCAGATGGATTTGTAACTGGCTAACAAACCATACTCAGTGATTAGTACTTGAATAGTACTACATCTACATGGAAGGAAGGAAGCAGTGGAGTATCACAAGATTCCATCTCAGGCCCAGTAATCTTTAATGTCTTCATAAATGACCTTGATGAGGGAATAAAAGGAAAATTCTTAAAATGTGCAGATGATAGGAATAGCCAACACCCTAGAAAACAAGCTCAGGGTCCAAAAATATATTGACAGACTTGAACAATGGGCCCTATCCAACATGAAACTTAATGTGGTGAAAAGCAAGGTTTTACACTTAGGTAGGAAAAACTAAAGGTACAAGTACAGATAAGGCAAAACCTAGCTCAAAAACATTAATTGAGAAAGGAATCTTGAATCCAGTGGAGACAATCACATAAATGTGAACCAGCCATGTGCACCAGCAGCCCCCCCAAAAAAAAAAAAACAAAAAAAATTAATACAATCCTTGGTTGAACAAACAAAGGCATAGAATTAAAATCCTGTGAAGTAATAGAATTGCTTTATAAATACCACACAGGGAATACTGCATCCAGTTTTGGCCACCATATTACAAAAAGGATGTTGAGACTTTGGAAAAATTGCAAGATGATTAAAGGTCTGGAGACAAAAACATATGAATGGTTGCAGGAATTGACTATGGCCAAACTAGAGAAAGGAAGGACTAGAGGTGACATGATAGTGTCATAGTATTTTGAGGGGCTGCCACAAAGATGAGGGGTCAATTTATTTTCCAAAGCACCAGAAGATAAGAGAATGGATGGAAACTAATCAAGGAGACAAGCAACTGGGAATTAAGGAGAAACTTCTTTCACTTAACAATTAACCAGTTTGCTTTCAGAAATTGTAGGTGCTTTATCACTGGAAGTTTTTTAAAAAAATACAAGACAGCCACCTCTCTGAAATGGTTTAGGTTTTCCTGCTTGAGCAGGAGTTTGGACTAGAAGACCTCCAAAGTCCCTTCCAGGTCTATTCTGATTGATTAATTCAGAATAAAAATAGAATATAAAGAAAAGTAAGAACATAGTAAACAAATGAATAATATATATAAAAAAATGACTACCAACTTTTATCACAAGTATAAACAATTTCAGTAACTTATCACCTCATCTTAAAATAACACAACTGATCTCTTTTCCCCATATCCCATCTCTTATCCATAAACATAAAACATTGTCATTTCAGTCCAGTAGAAAGTCCAGTACCAAAAATAACAATTTCACTGTTGTTACTGAAAATCAGTTTAGTCTAATGATTAATGCATCAGGCTAGAGAGCAGGAGACATGTGTTGTAGTCCTACCTAAGCCATGAAAGCTAGCTGGGTGATCCTGGGCCAGTCCCTTTCTCCCCTTGTAATCACCCTAGAATTCAGCTGAATTAATGAGTCTTGTCTCTCAGCTAAGTCACATTCTGCTTCTATTTAAAAGTTTTAAAGAAGATTTTGAATGTATATTTACATTTTTAATTGGAAAATAGTACAAAATAAATCAGCCAATTTTACCTGATTGCATGATTCCCAGGGCTGCACATGATTCTCAGAGCTGCATGTGAATTATGGATAATGGTTCTTGCCTTAGCCAACTTTCAATGTCTCATATGTGTCTGTTTATATATTTTGGGGATTTTTTTTAACCATACAAAGAAAGAAATGCTGAAGAGAATAAGAGAATACAAAAAGAAAAGAAAATGAACTGTTTACGAATTTAAATTTTAACTTTCCCCTTTTATGAAAGTAGATTAAGACATACGGATTTTCCAACAACAATAGCTCAGCACACAAAAGAAATCTCACCTTTTCAATGTGACTGGTTGTTCTTCTTTGCTGGAAGTCCAATTTCACACTCATTTACAGCAAAAAATTTACTCTTTACTGAAACTTGGTGTTCTTTATATTGTTTTCTCATACTGCTGTCATGCAATCATGTTCTCTATTCTTTTCTCCCAGTGAGCCTGGCCTGAGAAAAAAAAAACTAAAAAAGTAAAGAAAATGTAACATGGAAAAAAAAATGCACTGAATTCCTTTGGGGAGATGAAAAATGACTTGTCTTAAAGGTTAAATATTCCCTAAGCTACAGTGGTGTACACTTTATAAAAATGAGGCCTCTATATCTTTCTACAGTATATGATCAATCCATAGCCATATATAACTAAAATTCTTCATTTTGTATCTGCGCTGAACAATATTTGGATACCAGTTGTCTCTAATGCTATTATCCTGGAAATTTATAAATGTTTGTTTGCACAATAATTAACATCAAAGTGACTGAACTGCTTAGAGAATAAGCCTTTCAGTCATCTGCAAAGGTTTCACCAAGATAATAGCAAAAAGGATATTGAGGACATTAAATAATGCACTGCCAAAGAGCAGGCAGGATTCAGAAGTGACTACACACAATGGATCACTTCCAGATTGTTCAGCAAGTCATTGAACAGCATGAGTACACCATACCTCTGTGCATGGCTTTCATAGACTATAAAAAGGCATTTGACTCAGTATTCCAGCAAACAATAATTAAGGAATTGCTCAAATGAAGTATAGACAGAGCTCATATAAACTTACTACAATCAATATATAAAAAAGCAATGGCAACAATTTGCCTTAATGATCTTGGATCAATGGATATCAACATAAAGCAATATCATAAAAGGATATCACTTATCCTTTTCCCAGCTTGCCTTGAAGAAGTATTTCACAAACTAGATTTGGCAAAAGTTGGAATAAAAATCAGTGGTACCTATTTAAATCACTTAAGATTTGCAGATGATGTTGTTCTCATCTCACAAGAACCAGAAGAGCTAGAAAAGAGCTGCACAAAGCAGGACATCTATTTGGCTTAATAATAAATCTGAAAAAGAGGCAAGTTATGTTTAAGAAATTTATCAAAGAAAGAACAATTTTTACTCCTGGAGGTATTCCTGGGATTATACTCCTGGGATTCTACCGGTTCTGCCCATCTCTGTAGAACTGGTAGTTCTGAAGAGCAGCAGACAGAGAGCATACATAAACCAGTTCTATGTCTGCTGCTATTTGGGCCCACCCGCCTGCTTGGGCTCTTACCGACCTTTATTTCCTGCTTTTTCAACCACAGCTGCTTTGCATGACACAGCTGCAGTTGAAAAAGCAGGAAAAAAGTGCTTTTTCAATCGCTGAGTACCCGCATGCAGCACTGCTCAGCTGTCTAGGCAGCTAGCTGACAATGATATCCACGCGCGTGGAAGCAAACTGTAAAATCACCAAACCGGTAGTTACACCGGTCAGATCCCACCCCTGTGTACACCTAGATATGATAGAGCACTACATATACTTTGGCCAACAGATCTCAATGGAAGGTGACACAATAAAGGAAATTGAATGGTGTGTTGAATGTGGTTGTCAGGCATTCAGCAAGCTAAGCATAATTTTCAAGAACAATCTTCCCCTATGCCTGAAGAGAAAAGTTTTCAATCAGTATGAACTACCTGCTTTAACATATGCCGGTGAATACTAGCCTCCCATCAGATACAAAAGCTACAAGAGGCATAAAGACCATGGAAAGATACATGCTCAGTATTACAAGGCAAGGTAGAAACACCTGCACAGGTATTAGAGAACAAACAAAAATATACAATATCATCAATAGAGTAAAAGAATCGGGCTGGTTACATATCCAGAAAAACTGGTCACATAGCAAGAAGAACTGTTGCCAGGTGGACCAAGGCAGTCATGGATTGGATCCAATTTGATACAAAGTGTCCACAAAAGAGACCTAAAACAAGATGGATGGACAACATCAGCAAATATTGTAGGGCCGGTTGGCAAAACAAAGCTCAAGACCATATTGGTTGGAAACATGCAGTAGAGGCCCTCATCCTGCAGTGGATAGACAATGGCTAAAATGTTGATATAGATCATTTAATTGAACCAATTATTTAGTAATTAAAATAAAAAGAAAAAAGAATTAAGACTAATAAAAAAGAATTAATAGATTAAATATCTATTTACTATCAGATGATGATAGTATGAGATGAATTTAATCCTTATTTATTGTTTAATCTAGATAATATAGAAATATATTAGTTTAACATCTTATTTTAGCAGATAAAGACTGGTTAAAAATAAATAATAGATTCATATTTTATATCCATATCTTAATATTAGGATGATAAGTTTTTCCCATTTATGAAAAATTATTTACTTTCCTGAGTCCAAGCTCGATAAAAACAAAGGTTTTTATAAAAGGATAAATTCCATATCTTATAAATATAATTGTAAATATAAATATTTACAACTTTATTATATTTCTTCCTGAAATAGGTTATGAAATCAAAATGAAACTATGGGCAGACAAAAAGCCCTCAAATTCCTTACAGTACTACCACAAAAATGCCTTTTTCAAAACAATTTTGATTTCTTGAATAATCTAGAATATGCAAAATATAAATTAATTTCATTCTTAAATCCAAATAACATTTTATATTTCTTCATGCCCATTGATTTTCCAAGACTGGATATTCAATTTTTCATTTTACAGTTCAGGGATACAGAATAATTAATATTAACCATTGTCTTATTTTTAAAAAAATTCCAGATAATGAATTGTTGATCATTTATTTCCAGTACTATAATTCTTAGGGTTGATACCCTGCCCCCTTTTCTTTTTCATCAAGGTGCCATGTTGGGAAATTTGTATGGCACAGGGGCTACTGCTTGTAGGATTTTAATATATTTTCCATGGCTGTAGGTATTATGTTTTATTATGTATTATTAGGTATTATGTTTTAACTAGACAGTGGGGGGAACCTTTGGGGGTTAATTCTCTATCAGACTGCTTTGGACAGGCTTTCTATCTGTCCTGTACAATTTGTGACCCTTCTGGTGGCTTACGACAGAATTGTGCATGGCACCCAGCATTAAGAGATGGTATATGAGTGAGAAAAGTGGCTCAGTGGTTAAGACACTGAGCTTGTTGCTCAGAAGGTTGACAGTTCAGTGGTTCAAATCCCTAGTGCCACATAATGGAGCTCCTGTTACTTGTCCCAGCTTCTGCCAAACTAGAAATTTGAAAGCACATTAAAAATTCAAGTAGAAAAATAGGGACCACTTTGGAGGGAAGCTCTATGTACTTTGGCGTTTAGTCATGCTGGCCACATGACCATGGAGATGTCTTCGGACAGCACTGGCTCTTCAGCTTAGAAATGGAGATGATCACTGCCCCCTAGAAATTACTAGTTCACAAGTGCGGAGGAACCTTTACCTTAAGGCCCTGTCACACTGCCCAACGGATGCAAAACGGACACAACGGACGAGCAAAATGTTCCATCCATTGTTATCTGCTCTCAAAAGGGGCAAAAATTTGCATAACCAGAGCAGACAACATGGACGCGGGGAGGACGCAGAGCGGATGGAAAGCGGATGCGGAACGGAAGCCCAGCGGATGGAGGCGGATGGGAGCAGATGGCACATCCGCGAGGCTTCCAGGGGACCACAGCAAAGCGGATGCGGAAGGGATACAGCGGATGCACAGTGGAAGCCTAACGGATGCCTAGTGTTAATTGCGCATGCGGGGAGGATGCATTGCGTAAGCCCCGCAGATATAAAGGGAAGCAGCTCAGAAGCAGGTCACCATTCAGAGGAAAGACCTGCTGCCGGACACATTGACAGCCTTCCCTGCCCTGCCTACCTGCCTGCCAGCCTTGCTGCCAGCCTCCCTTCCAGCCTTGCTGACTGCCTGCCTGCCAGCCTTGCTGCCAGCCAGTCTGCCTGTCAGCCTTGCTGCCTGCCTTCCTGCCAGCCTTGGTTCATGTCTGCCTGCCAGCCTTGGTGCCTGCTTGCCTGCCAGCCTTCCTGTCAGACTTGGTGCCTGCCTCCCTGCAAGCCTTCCTGCCCGCCTTGGTGCCAGCCTTCCTGCCAGCCTTGGTGCCTGCCTCCCTGCAAGCCTTGGTGCCTGCCTCCCTGCCAGCCTTCCTGCCAGCCTTGGTTCCTGCCAGCCTCCCTGCCAGCCAGCAACCCCACAACCATGCTGAAGCACAGCAAGCCTC
>BLBF01000039.1:11833380-11879506 GCA_015471245.1 Laticauda colubrina | reverse complement strand
CAAAGTCCTTTCGGCAGCCACGATCGTTGGGCAACAGTGCGAAGCCATCTGCAGGCTCTGTGAACTCTACTGCGAGAAGAAAAAGAGGAAGCCAAAAAGAGTCTGGGTCCAAAGATGGTTCGCCAGAAGAGCAGAGGACGGACTGTACAACAAGCTGATGGTGGAGCTCAGGAACGAAGACACTCGGGCGTTCCAGAACTTCATGAGGATGCCTCCAGCCATGTTTGACGAAGTTGTGCAGTGGCTGACACCCAGGTTGACCAAGGTAAACACCAGCTTACGGCCCAGCCTGGAACCTGGGCTCAAAGTGGCACTCACTCTGCGCCACCTGGCCTCAGAGACCACCTACAGAAGCATGCAGTACGGCTGGAGGGTGCCATCCAACACCATCAGCATTGTGGTCAGAGAAGTGGTGCAGGCCATCATCGAAGAATACAAGGAGGAGCTCCTCCAGTACCCCTTCACTGCAGAAGGATGGAAGAAAGTTGCAGAGCAGTGGTATCAGAAGTGGAACTTCCCCCACACCGTTGGAGCCATCGATGGCAAGCACGTGGCCTGCAAAGCGCCAGCCAAGTCGGGGTCCACTTATTTCAACTCCAAGGGCTTCTTCAGCATCATCCTCTTCGCCATGGTCGATGCTGACTACAAGTTCATGTACATCGATGCTTCAGGCAACAGCTCATCTTCAGATGCCCAGGTATACAATGACAGTCACCTCAAGGAGGAGCTGGAACGCAACCTCATGGTGGGCTTCCCAGATCCAGAACCCCTGTCCAATGACATACAAGATGTGCCCTACTTCATCGTGGGGGATGACGCCTTCTCCCTCACAACCTACCTCATGAAGCCCTACACTTCCAGACTCCTCATCCGTGAAGAGAGGATCTTCAACTGCAGGCTGTCCAGGGCAAGGCGGGTGATGGAGAACACCTTTGGCATCCTGGCCAACAGGTTCCAGGTACTTCTAACTACCATGCAGCATCACCCACAGACTGTGAGGAGCATCGTGGAAGCTTGCTGCATCCTGCACAATCTCATGCACACCCGCTACCCAGTCTTGCAGAACAGGCTTGTGGACTGTCAATAAGGCAATGGGGACATGGAGCCTTGTGAATGGAAGCAAAGACAAAACCTGATAGACACTGAGGATGTGCAAGGCCCCAACAGAGCTTCACGTGAAGGGAAGAAGCAGCGCAATCTCCTGAAAAACTGGTGCAACTCCTCAGCTGCAGCAGTGGAGTGGCAAGACAGGATGATAGATGCTTAATGGATGTTTCCTTCAGCCTGTCTCATCACACGGATGAGATTGGGCCATGTATGTTTGGTTAGCCTACAATGAACAGGGCGTTTAATAAAGAGTTGTGTTTATGTTGGCATGTGTGGATGATTGATTATATTGTTATTGATAACAAAAGGGCCATAGGTGTGGCACCTGGGAGGGTGGACCATACAGTCCCACTATGCTTGCACTGGAGGTTTATCTATCCCACTGCTATCCTAACCCATCCCACAGCTATTACCCCTCCCACAGGTATCCTAACCCATTCCAAAGCTATCCTTACCCATCCCACAAGCATGCAAAGCTTAAACCATTTCTAAAAGTTTCCAGCAAGACTTTATTAAAAAAAAGAAATGAAGCAAGTGTGTGAATCAAAAATAGACTTTATTAACAACAAGCTATGAAACAAAAATGAGTCTCTGGCACTCCTCTTGGTCGCTCAGTCTCAGGGGTGAAGGGTCCAGGTGCCGTGAAAGTGGCTGGTGCTGGAGTGCTTTTCATCAGCTCCTCCAGAAGCAGAACCAGCAGAAGCCCCAGCCCCAGAAGAGTGAGCCCATGCTGCAGAAGCCCCAGCAGAACCAGAGTGAGGGCCAGGGGGCGGGATGGTAGCCCTGTCCCTCTTGCAAGGGCTGGCAGCAGATGGCTGAGGCTTGCTGTGCTTCCGCATGGTTGTGGGGTTGCTGGCTGGCAGGGAGGCTGGCAGGAACCAAGGCTGGCAGGGAGGCTGGCAGGGAGGCTGGCAGGCAGGCATGCACCAAGGCTTGCAGGAAGGCTGGCACCATGGCTAGCAGGAAGGCTGGCAGGGAGGCATGCACCAAGGCTGGCAGGAAGGCTGGCAGGCAGACATGAACCAAGGCTGGCAGGAAGGCAGGTAGCAAGGCTGGCAGGCAGACCGGCTGGCAGCAAGGCTTGCAGGCAGTCTGGCACCAAGGCTGGCAGAAAGGCTGGCAGCAAAGCTGGCAGCAAGGCTTGCAGGCAGACATGCAGGCAGGGCAGGCAAGGCAGCTAATCTGTCCGGCAGCAGGTCTTTCCTCTGAATGGCGACCTGCTTCCGAGCTGCTTCTGTTATATCCGCGGGGCGGATGCAATGCATCCCCCCCGCATGCGCAATTAACGCCAGACATCTGTTCAGCTTCTGCTGTGCATCCGCTAGGCTTCTGCTGTGCATCCGCTTCATCCGTTCGGCGTCCACTCTGCATCCGCTGTATCCGTTCCACGTCCGCTTTGCTGAGGTCCCCCGGAAGCCTAGCAGATGCGCCATCCACTTTCATCCGCTTCCATCCGCTAGGCTTCCGTTCCGCATCCGCTTTCCATTCGCCCTGCGTCCTCCCCGCATCTGTGTTATCCGCTCCGGTTATGCAAATTTTTGCCCCTTTTTAGAGCGGATAACAACGGATGGAACATTTTGCTCGTCTGTTGTGTCCTTTTTGCATCCATTGGGAAGTGTGACATGGGCTTTACTCTCTATTATCTGTGTTACACATAATTACACTCTAAAAAAATCCAGCGAAGTCAATATTCAGAACAAATCTAATTTCACAAGAATATATTGTAAATGTAACATAAAAAGTGAATGACAAACAGGAAAATCTGAATGATTTAAACTGCTTTCATCATATGGCAACCTTTAATTTGGCCAAAGATTTTTGAGCGATTTTGGCTATCATAAAAACATTTTCATTAACTTGTCTGGTTGTGTAATTGGGATTAACTTTGGTGTATCTCTTTAACATTTATTGGTCTCAGTAAAATAAATCATAAAATATATGGTAGTACTGTTGTAGATTAATATTCAAAGACATAATCTTTTGTGAGCCACATCTCTCACTTTATCAAGTGCATACAGTGGCTATGTAGGATTTAAATTAAGATGAAGTGGAGAAGACAAAAAAGAGGAGAAAGCAGACTGGTTATGCAGATACATATTGCATGTGAGACATATTACAAGAACCTTATCAATTAACAATTGTAAATGCTTAAAAATTCATTGTGTTTGTTGAGATTCTCTGAAGCCTTTTGATTTATGGAAGTTGAAATTTCCTGATATTAATTTGTCTTTGTTTTAGCCTTGATGTCAAAGTTATATCTATTAATTAACTCAAATTTGTTCCAAATTTCTCCCAAGTAGAATCCAAAAGGCATTGCTGGTACATGGTAGCATTCATACAATAGAAACCCTATGTATCTGGTGATAAGAGCTGCAATTCCTGAAAGCTTATGCATTTTAATAGCATATGTTCATTGAAAAAAGTGATACAAGACTTGTGGTTTTTTTCCACTATAGGCGAACATGGCTCCTCTTTTACAATATTTTTCAGTGTAATAATTTCAATTTCATAAAATTTTAGATATATTTAATTCAATATATTTATTTATATGCCACTGAGAGTTTGTTGAGATTCCCAGTCATCCAAGTCATGGTTGTCTCAGAGGTATTTTTTCAGGAGGCTACTGGACTGTGTTGTTTTTTTCTTTGAAGATCTGTCTTGTTTTTTCTTTGAAAATATTTCACTTCTCATCCAAGAAGTGAAATATCAGCTTTGACAGGATAGTGGGGAATGGAAGGATTTATATTCCTTGCAGAGAGCTGGTCATTTGCATCCTTTTAGAGGGTTATTTAAGCACTTGCAGGTTTATCTATATCCTCAGGGATCACAATACTGTATTTTTTTTTTATTTTTTATTTTTTAAAATAATTATTTTATAGATTATGTACAAGTGATAAATTCTAATTTCTTTCAATGAGTTATTGATATTAACACTGTCAAAGTAAAATAGTTTTCCCCTTTTAAATATAGTAATCTAAGTAGAATTTAATTCTAAGTAGAAATAAATTTTATTTCTATTGAATTTCAAATAGCTTTAGGCAATAATTATTCAAAACAGCCATGATATTATCGGTGTATTAAAGCAATCTGTATTCAGTATCAAGGACACTTGATATCTTGAAAGTGTCTAATAAGAGATGTAGAGATGCAAACTGAATTAAAAGATTGAAAGTTAAAGAGGACAAGTTGACATTCTTGTCAACCATCACAACATAACAATAGTTGAAGAAAAGTAAGTTGTAATAACTATGGCCAGATAACTTATAGTAAAGACATCAAACTGTAATACAATTGAAAAACAATGGTGGCAGCTCATATCTTCTAAGAACATACTTCATAAATTCAATAATAAATCACATTAAAGACATTTTCATCACTAATGAGATTAAAACAGCTGATTCTAATTATTAACCAAATGTCCAAACATCAATTGCAAGAAAAATATTTTCATTGGCTATTTTTTATAAACCCAGATTGAAATAGGTGAATTAAAGATGGCATTAAATTCTATATCCCCCAGGCTAATGGCACAGTTAATATTTTAGCATCCATATTAGGGAAAGATATTGGTCTATAACTTATTCATCTAGTGGGGTCTTTGTCTAGTTGTAATATTACTGTAAATGATGAAGGGAATATAAAAAGACAAAATGATTCATTATATAATAATAAAAGGTGCTAGGAAATGTATGAACATTCAACTGAAAATCCATCAGGTCCGGGAGCATATTTTTCCTTCTTGATCTCAGAGGGCTACTATCATTCTTTTTTCCTGTTCTTTTTTTAATTTATGGGCTAGCCATCTCCATGGCTTATTTGCGTTTTCAAAGTAATTTTGCTTTATTAGTTTGATTTTCCTAGCCAGGTCCTCCTGTATACTCAGATTTATTTTGTGTTTCTCCAAATCAATTTCTCTTTTAATATTTCCGTTACTCGGATCTTTCTGTCTGATAGTTTCTAAGTCTTTCAATTTCTCCTGCCAGTCTTTCTGTTGTCGTCTTTTTTCTTTGTTCCTTTTTATATAATAAGCAATAGTTAAACCCCTTACATAAGCCTTTGTTGTATCCCATAAATTTTATAGGGATGTGTGTTCTCTCTGATTTCAAAAAATATTTTAGTTCTTTATCTATCATATTAATATATTCTTTGTCCCTTAATACATTTTTGTTAAGTGTCCACTTTCCAATCCTCCTCTTTCTTCTCCATTTAATTTTAATCGGATTGTGATCAGCCCATGTGTTTGGTAAAATCTCTATGTTTTCTATGTTCTCCATCCATATCAGATCTATTCTTGACCATGAGTGGTGTGAATTGGAAAAGAAGGTGTATTGTCTTTTAGTAGGGTTTAATTCCTTCCAAGCATCTTTCCAACTCAGTTCTGTCCCCAACCTATTGAAGGTAAATGAAAATACTTTCCTCTTTCTTTTGTTCTTTTTACTGCTTTTATAGTCTTTCTCTATGTCAGGGACTGCATTATAATCTCCTACTATATATACGTTTGGGTATTCAATTTCTACTATCTTTTGATAGTAGCACGAAAAGAAAGAAATCGCCCATTATTTTTTTTGCAAATCTATACATGCAGGAAGAAACCCCACAAGAGCTCATTAATCAATATCTTAAAGGGAAAAACTTACCAGAAATAATGGATGAAGAAAAAGACAATTTAAATGACAAAATATCTATAAAAGAAATCAGAATGCAATTGGGAAACAGAAAATGAATAAGACCCCCTGGTTCAGATGGAATTCCATCAGAATTTTATAAAGAATTACAGGGATTATTAGAGGAACTAATGGTTGACCAGTATAACAAAGCCCTTGAATGCGCCAATATACCAAAATCATGGATAGAGGCCTATATAATGCTCATTCATAAAGAACAGACAGATCCACAACAAATATGGATCTATAGGTCCATTTCCCTTTTAAATGTGGATTACAAAGTACTAGCCATGATAATGTCTGAGAGGCTAAAAAGGACACTAAGTAGAATCATCCATCCTGACCAGAATGGGTTTTTTCCACATAGGCAGATGAAAACAAATACAAGGATAATTTTGGATGTCTTAGAATTTTATGAAATGCACCCAAATAGAACAATGGCACTGATGTTCCTTGACGCCCAGAAGGCCTTTGATAATTTGAATTGGAGATTTCTTATCAATAAACTGATCGGCATGAAATTTGGTGAAAACTTTCTGGGATTTATCAAGATAATCTATAAGACACAAATAGCAAAAATAATAATGAATGGAGAAATTATGGACAGTATAAAGATAAGTAAGGGACTGAGGAAAGGATGTCTCCTGGCCCATTACTGTACATATTAGCAGAAGAGATATTATTGACACAAATACAACAGAACCGAGATATCAAAGGACTAAAAATTTAAAAAGAGGAGTATAAACTCCAAGCCTCTGCCAGTGATATGGCATTCATAAGAGAGGACCCAAAAGAATCAATTACCATACTAATGAATGAAATAGAAGAATTTGGAAAGGTAGCTGGGCTGAAAATTAAAAGAGAAAAAACCAAATTAATAACAAAAAACTGCACAAAAAAACAAAAGGAAAAAATTAGCAAACAAACGAGACATGCAGGTAGTAAATAAAGCAAGATATTTCGGGATTTGGTTGACAGTTAAGTGTTCCTTAATCAAAAAGGATAACTATGATAAATTGACAACTCAAATATCAAAAGATTTAGACAATTCGGCTAGTATTCAACTGTCCCTATTAGGGAAGATAGCAATAATAATGATGAATGTCCCATCAAAGTTACTATTCCTGTTCCAGATAGTGCCAGTCAAGTTGTGAATTTTTTTTTCAAAGATCCAAATAAACAAATTTCTAAATTTATATGGCAGAAGAAAAAAGCCAGAATAAAATACACACTATTACAAGATACTAGAAAGAAAGGAGGCTTTGATCTCCAGAGTTTGAACTGTACTATCAGGTGACAATAGCCAAATGGCTTAAAGATTGGATCAATTTGACAGAACAGAAGGATACTAACATTAGAGGGTTTTGACCTACAACTTGGCTGGCATGCATTTATCTGGGACGGGAAGAGTAAACACATTCATACTTTCGAAGACATTGGGTGAGAGATGCTTTGCTAAATACATGGGAAAAAATAAAAAGAAATCATTATGTAAAGGTGTCACTATGGTTATCAACAATAGAAGCACTAATACATCCCAATGTTTTGGACTATAGTAAAATCATAAATTACAGAGATTTGTTAAATGAAAAAGGAGAACTAAAAACTAGGAATCAACCATAATTTCAGGGAATTGAGATAGGATGTGGCCCTACCCACAAGTACAAGTACATTACAATAAGGACAAAATACAATTCAGCTTTTATACAAGAGCTAGATAAGATATGGCAAGGGGAAGAAAATAAACAATTAGTAAAACCTACAAGTATCTGTTAGACTATAAAATGAAGGAGGAAACTGTCAAAGAATGCATGATAACTTGAGCAAAAATGTGGGCCACAATATTAACTTAGACAAGTGGGAATATCTTTGGCAGACAAGCTATAGGTTAACAATATCGGTCTCTTATAAAGAGAATTTATATGAGATGTTTCATCGCTGTCACTTACCACCAGTGAGGTTAGCCAAAATGTTCCCTAACATGACACTCAATTTTTGGAAATGTAATTACAATCAGGGAACTTATTTCCACATGTGATGGACGTGCCCTTATGGATGAAAATTTTGGCAAAAAAATAGAATTTGGATTAACAAATAAACATAAACATAACAAGACAGAAAGTAAAATTCAAACTGGAATTTTTTTTACCAGGCATGTTAGAACCAAATATGGAAAAGCACCAATACTTGATCTTGCATATTATAAGTGCAGCTGGAATAAGTTTTGCTCAAAATTGGAAAGTGGCTATGACCCCTTCAGAAAATATGACAAATAAAATACATGAATGTGCTGGGATAGATAAACTAAAACTGCTAAAAGATAATCAAGATAGTGAATATTACAAAACATGGGATATCTGGTACAACTGGCTAAAGAAAAGGTGATATCTGATGACCCGGTAACATTTTGAAAATAAGGATGACATGTAAATAAATGTAAATAAATTATATCTATCTATCTGTCTGTCTGTCTGTCTGTCTCTCTATCTGGTATTCAGCTTTGTTCAGGTATTTTTCCATGTCATTATAGTTATGCTTTTAATGTTGTAGCAATGTTTCGGCAGAATCTCATCTGCCATCATCAGGCTTCTGTATAGTGTTCTTCTATGAGTCAGACTTTCCCAGCCATTTCTGTTTTAAATTTTGTACGAGCCTACTGCTGTGCCAGAATGGTTTTTTCTTCATCCTGATTGGTTGGGAGTCTTGGTCTGTGTTTATTGGTCTTGGAGTTTGCTGTTTTCTGCTTGATTGGTGTTTCTAATATCTTCTGTCTGTTTTGTAGCTTTTTTTGTCTTGATTGGCTGGCAACTTTGTGTTTCCTATATTGGAAGCTTTTAGTGTGGCTTGGTTCCGAGTAAACAGAAGGTTATCATTTATTAGGAAGCTAGGTTTCATTTGGGTGCGTGTTTGGGGTGTGTTTGAGCTGGAGGTATCTGGAGGAGTCTGTGACTTTCATGTGTTGGACTAGTGAGGAAGTGTGTTCCAGCTTTTTTACTGCATTTTTGTGTTCATCTAGGTGGGTACTTATTCTTCTATTGGTCTGTCCATTGTATGTGGCAGGACATGATGCAAAGGGTACTTCATATATGCCTTGGTTTTCCAGGTCAATTTTATCTTTGGGTTTCTTAGGATGGCTGCTATTTTTCTGTCTGTCTTGAAGGCAGTCTTGATGTGATGCTTGTGTAGTATCTCACTGATTTTGTCTGTAGTACCTCTTATGTAGGGCAGGACAGCTGTACCCAGTTCCAGATACATTGGAACAAAACCAACAGAAGGAGGAAGACCCAGAAGTTTTCTAAGAAAGACAGCCTGGGTTCTTTCAAAACAATCCTTGAAGCCCCGTATCCATATGGGAATTCCGTAAAGAGTTTGAGCCAAAGTTTTGCACAGAGCAGAAGGAATAAACTGCTACGCAGAGCAGAAGGAATAAACTGGTCTCCTTGGGTATAAAAAAATCTTAAAATCTGCTGGTGACTACAGGAGGGCGAATTCAGTACCTGGATTCGATGTCTAGTCCAAGCACTGGTGTCCTGAAATTGAATACCTAAATACTTAAAATGGAAAACCTGCTTAACAGCATTACCATTGATAGCCCAGTTATACACTTTCCGGGCTCTAGAGAACACCAATACTTTGGATTTGTCATAATTAATGGTCAAGTGGTTCTCAGCACAGTAAGACCCAAATGCAGAAAGTAATCTTTTCAGACCTGGCCTTGACAATGACAGGAGGGCTGAATCATCAGCATCAATGAGAAGTGGGATCCTCGTAGTTGACAGCTTTGGGGCGTGGGACTCAATACGTTCAGTGAAAGGTCAAGTCAGATCAGAATAAATTAAGCAAAAGAGGAGCCAGAACACAACCCTGCCTTAGTCTGTTCTTAATCAGGATAGGATTTGAAAGTTCTCCCTGCAAACCACACCTGACCTGACTAGAGGTCTGGTTGTAGAAGGATCTAATTAGGAACAGAAGATCTATCAATAGAACTTTTGAGCAGTTTTGACCACAACAGTCCCCTAGGGACTGAGTCAAACGCTGACTTTAGATCTATAAAAGCAGTAAAAAGTTTGCCACCTGGTATGGTGATATATTTATCGACCAGGTGCACTAAGACAAAGCAGTGGTCCAGTGTGCACAGCCCACTTTAAACCCAATCTGTTCAGCACCAATAATATTAGACTATTCAACCCAAGTGAGGAGTCTACAGTGGAGATATTTAGCATACAGTTTTCCAATGAGGGAGAGCAGGCTTATGGGGCAATAGTCGGCTGAGTTGTCCCTATTTTCTCATTTAAAAACTGGAACAATAATTGCTAAGCTCCAGGAGGTAGGGATCCTGCCAGAGATATTGATATACAATAGTTCTGGTTAATGCAAATAAAATAATACTGATTCTTTCTCTTAATGTAACTATTCCAATTTGCTTAATATTCAGATAATTCATCTGGGGAGTTATCAGCATAAGAGAAAAAATTTTAAAACTAAACTTCAAAATAATAATACCATTTTCAAACCTACAGTTTGGCTTAGTTCTGACATCTACCATTCTTCTCTGCTGCTATGTACAAAAGTCAGAGAAGGTTTTTATTCATAGAATAGTATTAACTGTTGAAAGAGAAAAAAGAAGAGAAAAGCAAGCTTGTTACTCATCTGGTAAGTGCAGAGCATTTTAAATTCCACCACAGCAGATAAGACTGTAAATCTTTCTTTTGTCCTAGGGAAATGCAAAAGAATATATATATTATATCTTATTCCACTTGATATATTGAGCAATCAAAGCCCTTTCTCATGCTTAAAACTTCTGAATGTCTAGATAAATCATTATTTTACTTCCATTATGTTTCAATTTAGTAGTTTGTTTTGAAAGTTGCAGAAAAATCTGTGATGCTGGACTTCAGAAATTTGACATAGAAAGTCAGATCCCTGTGAAAGATTGCCTCTTAACGTGTAGGCATCCAGTATCTGAAGTTTAAAATTGATGATGATACTAAGCTTTCATGAAAATGGTATGGAAATTAACAAGAGGTGGTATTCAGCGGGTTCTAATTGGTTCTGGAAAACCGATAGCAGAAATTTTGAGTAATTCAGAGAACCAGTAAATACCACCTCTGATTGGAGATTTTATAATATCCTTCCCTGCCATGGTCACTGCCACAGAACCGGTAATAAAAAAAATTGAATCCCGCCACTGACATTAACAAGTGTTTTTGTTGTTCTATTCCAAAAGTAGACTCATTATTTTTTTCTTAGCTTAAATTGATCACTCATCCTGGTTCCCTGTACTAAAAGCTTTGCTTCATTATTCAATTATTTCTTCAAAAAAGTGCTGATTGTCCTGGGAAGTATTTCCTCCCAACAGCAGTGTAAAAATCTTAAAACAATCCTTCCCCTTTAAGAAAGCCAAGCCCCCAAAGCTATGTAGACACTAAGTCTAGGCTATCTGCCAAGAATGTAATAAGGGTGGAAAAAAACAAAAGGAGATTGCTTCTAACTACCGTTTCTCCGAACTGCTTACAAAGTTAACAAGGGGTTCTTTAGAAGCAGATGGAACTGGTAGAATCCCACACCTGGTAGTAATTGTTTTTTCTGTGGTCCTAATTATCTTATGAAGTCTGTGTCTGTCTGTTGGATTGCAGAACCAAACCAGACAGTTATAAAGGTGCAGATGATAGACTCAATAATTCCTCTGTAGAACTGTATCAGCAGCTACTTGGACAATTTGAGCTTTCTGAGTTGGTGCAGAAAGAACATTCTTTGTTGTGCTTTTTTGATGACGTTTTTGATGTTAGGTATCCATTTTAGGTCTTGTGATATGATAGAACCTAAAAATATGAAGGTCTCTACTGTTGATACTGTGTTGTCTACTATTGTATGAGGTGGTACTATGGGAGGGTTTCTTCTAAAGTCTACCTCCATTTCTACAGTTTTGGGTGTGTTCAGTTCCAGATTGTTACAGTTTCACCATGAGGCAACCTTTGAACAACCCCTGTCTTTATGCGGATTCGTCATCTCGAACTGCAGACTTCAGTATTTTAACAGTTGGATTGTTTGAGATGCAGTCATTGGTATAGAGGGAGAAGTGGAGTAAACACACAGCCTTGGGATGCCCCTATGCTAATTGTACAGGTATCAGCTGTAATTCTGCCTAGCTTCACCTGCTGCTTACTTTCTGTTAGGAAGCTTATGATCCACTTACAAGTGTGTTCAGGTACCTCTAACTGGTTTAATTTAGTTAGAAGAATGTCTGGAATGATGATATTGAATGCAGAACTGAAGTCTACAAAGAGGACCCATGCGCAGGTATTTGGAGATCCAAGGTGTTGAAGGATGTAGTATAGAGCCCTATTACCAGTATCATCTGTCAATCTATTTGCTTGGCATGGGATCTAACAGCGGATCCATGATGTTTTTAGGTGGGACAGCACTAATCTTTCAAAGGTTTTCATAACTGCAGATGTTAGAGCAACTGGACTGTTATCATTCAGTTCCCTGATGTAGGGCTGGGGTGATAGTAGAGCATTTGAAGTAAGAAGGAACATAGCACATCTCTCGTGATTTATTGAAGATTTGGGTAAAGATGGGGGCCAATTGGTCAGTGCAGACTTTTAAGCAAGAAGGAGTTATCTTGTCTGGCCCTAGTGCTTTTCCTGGCCTTTGTCTGTGAAATAGATTAACTTCTATAATTAAGTTATAAAAGCGACCTATGAAATACTGGCATAAATTCAACATACAGCTGTCTATATAAATAATTTTATTATTAAAATAAGAGTGAGGTAATGGAAGAAATTTGCCTAGGCAGTGAACAAAACTGGAAGTCCCCAGATCTGTAATATAATTGAGAAGGAGACTCTGCTAAGGTATCAAAGAGTAGCTTTGGCACTGAAAGGATTCTCTATTCCCTACGTCTGTGATGGTGAATCTAAGGCACATATGCTGGAAGTGGCATGCAGAGCCATCTCTCTGGGCATGCTAGCCATTGACCATTGCTCTTCTGGGTTCTGGCGCATGCATTGAAGGCTGGACAGCTGGTCTTGGTGTGCACGGGAGAGCCAGAAACCAGAAGAGCATCTCCCAGCATGCATGTACATGCTGGGAAGCTGAGCTTCCAGTTTGCAGCATGCACATACACAGCGACCAGCTGTTCCTTGTGCATGCATGCATGTGTTGGAAATTGGAAGCTCAGCTTCCTGGCACACGCATATGCACTGGGAGCTGCTCTTCCAGTTTCTGCTCTTCCCCCCCATGCATGGTCCTGTTTTGGCCCTCGGTGCTGAAAAGGTTTGCCAACACTGTCCTAGGCCTTGTATAATAATAACTTTTTAGGAACTTGACTGGTGTACGAGCTTTAGTATGTGAGAGGGTTGATAGAAATGAGTAAGGACTTGGGAACCACATGTCCTTGGTCAGTCTGTTTATTTCTGCTATAGTAGATTATAGTCTATCTTGATGACATCTACCAGCTGTTGTAAACTAATTGGCCATGGATGTCTTTAATAAAGTTAGAGTGTCGGTAAGGGAATACAGACAAAATTATCAAATAATACTATGAATCAAGTGAATATGAACACAATTCTTCATTATTTTTAATCAGATATTTTCTACCTTCCTAAAAGATCTAAAAGACCTAAAATATTTTGAAAATAAATTATATTTCATAAAAATTTCCCCAAGGTTTTCAAGCTCTGATTTCTGTCATATTTGGGGTAGAGAGATAAAGAGTTTCATACGGTGCTCTCTTCAGTAAAACACTTCAAGCATTTCATTATTCTGGAACTGGAGTTTGTGCCCATTCTATCAAATTTAGTGTTGTTATTTAAGCTGTTAATGAAGGAGAAGTGTACTATTCAGTCAAATCATGAAAAGAGAAAAAGTCAAACCAAGCAGTTCATTATTCTGTTCCATAGAACATTATGAATCGGACATGTTATTTATTCTCCTATATTTTTTTGTCATGACAAAATTATTACTAAGACATAATACAGCTTTAAATTAATCCACAGTCAAAACAAAGTCTGCAATTAAAATTCTAAATGGAAGAACTCCAGTTCTTCTGCCACAGAATAATTGGAAGAAAAATGGGGATTTGAATTCTAACTACATAAATGTGAATGCTTAATGTGGTCTTTCTGTTTTTTCATAATATGGTTTGGTCATTTAAGGTTGAGTGTTTCTTTTTAATTCAACATATTTCTTTAGAATTGCAATATCTTTCTTAAATATCTAATATAGCTGTAACTATGTTGCTGTTGGATGGGATTTTGGACTTTCAGCATATTGAATGGCATAATGTCTGGAAAGCAAACAAAAAAGTTTTGAAAAATAGATCATTGGTACTGATTGTTTATTGTAAATTTGCTACAGTTGCACAGCCCATTTTATCATTACTACAGTACAATTTATT
The DNA here is from genome assembly GCA_015471245.1 of Laticauda colubrina. Lineage (NCBI taxonomy): Eukaryota > Metazoa > Chordata > Lepidosauria > Squamata > Elapidae > Laticauda > Laticauda colubrina. Next base: position 11,865,334 of record BLBF01000039.1, on the reverse strand, counting down.
ATTACTTGAATAAACCTTTAGATTTTCTGCATTAATATTATATTGCTGTATATATATTGCTGTGTAAATATTTGTAATATTTACAAAATTGAATCAGACACTCACTGAGTAATGCAATTTTTTCCAGAGGTGGGCTGCAGCTGGCTTAAGTGAACTGGTTGTCAAGATTCTGTGCAGTTTGGCGAACTGGCATATCCCATCACTGACTGATTAGTGCCAGGTCTCTACAACCTCAGAAAGAGAAGGGTTATTCTGCACTCCTCCCTCAAATGTTCTTTAAAATACAGTTTCCCAGCATTCCTTTAGGAACCTCCAACATGCAAACTGTGGTTACTTATCTTAAAATGAATCGTCTTTACCTGGAGCTTCAGAATTGTCTGTTTGCTGGGAAGATGTGTTGCTAAAATCAGTCTACATTCAGAGTACACCTGACTTTGCAGATATTTCTTCATAACCAGCAAAAGTTTGGTTATGAGGTGCAGTTCACATCTCTTGCTCACTGAACCTAGATGTCACAAAGCAAAGCCCACATTTTGAAATTAACCCCTGTCTTTCTGGTGGAATGCTGCAGGAGTCTGAGTGCTGTCATACCTCCTGGCCATGCCCCTGGCACATACCTGGCCATGCCCCTGGCCAAGCCCACCCAGCCATGCCTACCCACCCAGTCATTAGGGCAGAGAACCAGTTGTTAAAAAATTTGAACCCACCACTGATTTTCCCCACACACACCAGAATGAGAAGGAGTGGATGAAGCAACTACTACGACCAGTGAACTGGAATAATCAGTAAGTTAAGCCAAGTTCTTATCACCAATCCTTACTTTTTTGGATCTGAGGTTTTCTGCTCTCTGAAGTGTTTTGCTACCTACATGTTGGATATTGCTGTGAAGCTTTTTTTTAATGTAGGAAGGATAATGAAGGAAGGGCTATAAGGCAGAAAGTGTGCAGTTTGAGTAATGCTGGAGATATTTATTTAATTTATTAATGAAATTTGTATGGAAATTTGTCATCTTGTGAAAAATGACTCTGGGTAGCATACAACAATCAGATAAAACAACACAGATATAAAACATTCATTCTAAAAGTATAGCAATCAACATTAAAATTTAAATATTAGTAAAATATACAAATATCTCTCAAAGAGGGACTCAGTATATCCATATTACTAATAGAGCCATTTAGACTCAAGTTCCCTGTGACCTCTGGGCCTAGTGCCATAATCAGGTCATAAGGAACTCTGAAACATCAGGTCTTAAAGGCCCTGTCCCACTGCACTTACAGATGCAAAGAGGATGTAAAACGTTAAAAAAAAGCTTGCCATCCATTTGAAAACGCTATGCATCCGTTGTGTACTCATTGCATACGTGTTTCATATGCTCTATCCGTTGAGCATCTGTCCACTGCAATTTCATCCGCGCAAGAAGTTTTGACCTGCACAAAACTCTGTGAATAGATGAACTTTCCGCAGTGTACGATGTAAATCCGTGACATCCGAGCAACATATGTTCTATGTCTGTTTATCATCCATTAAACATCTGCTGTATCCTCTCTGCATCCTCTGGACATCCTCGCAACTCACATCCGTTGCAGCTGAAAACGGAAAGAGGGAGGAAACAAAAGGTACATGGAACGTCTACACAGCGTTAGTAGCACGGAAATAGAAAGGATATGCAGTGAACAGTTTGCATCTGATATACATCCGCTAGGCTTCCTATGAACATCCGTTTAACATCCCTGCTACATACTACCCACATCTGTTCTTTTCCGATCTGTTTATGCAAATTTTCACTACTTTTTAGAGCAGATGACAACGGATGGAGCCACCCCTGAAATTTTGCTCGTCCACTGTGTCATTTTTGCATATGTTTTGCATCTGTCGGTCAGTGGGACCTAGCCTTTACTGTGTTACTGGATAGGTCAATTCCAAACAGACAATTCCAAATTTTTTAATAGAATTTCTTTCCAACATTGCATTGATGGAAAAGAAAATGAATTCATTCATTCAGTTTATAAATAGGAAGCATCAAAATCCATGCAAATTTTTCATTGTTTGGTGAAGAATAAGATAAAATTAAGAGGACACAGAAAACTGTTTAAAAGACATTGATATCATCATGTTTCCACAGAGTAGGTTTAATAGATGAACAATAAATGTTTAGTTATATTCACTGAACTTCCTACAAGGCAGAGAAACTATGAATGGATTTTTTAAAACCCTGTATTTATTTTACAGCTTCATTTTACAGCTTTATTTACCAATGAGCCTAAATTGGGCTAATTTAATGAAAAGAATATATATGTTATTCCAACTGAAATATTCAAACTAAAACAAATATATAATTGTAAAATTTAAAAAGGTACTATATCTTCCAACTTTGATTGTCTGTTATCTTTAAAACATTGCTCATGTGAAGCATAATCTCTGTCATCTTTCTTTCTTTGGTTTACAGTAAAGAGGAATCTGACTGTTAATTGTTAAAGAAGAACTAAGGTGGCTAATATGCTCTCCATAGCTACCTCTATGTATTTGGTTTTGCCCATGCAATCTTATGCAATAAAGGCAAAATAAAAAAATAGCCAACACTAAGATGCCCACCTTAAAGGGTCAGGGAAGAACTTTAAAAAAAAAATAGAAATTTTGAATTCAGAAAGCAAGATAATTTTTGGTCAGTTGCAGCTGTGCTTTTATCCCTCCTCCCCTACCCTCCAAAAAAGAATAAATTTATATGCTGTAGTTTTAAAAATGGCAAGACTTTGAACAGTCAGGACTACAATGGCAAAGTCAAACAATAGGATCACTAAGCAGGAAATTCTTTCCATACATCCTACAACTGCAGTAGACTACATCTAAATACAAAGGTTTAAATACAGTTGTTAATTTTTGAGCTTATATCATTTGGTTACAATTATTGTATTTATACAGGTGAACTCGAAAAATTATAATATCATGCAAAAGTTCATTTAGGTCAGTAATGCAACTTAAAAGATGAAACTAATATATGAGATAGACGCATTACATGCAAAGTAAGATAGTTCAAGCCGTGATTTGTCATAATTGAGATGATTATGGTTTACAGCTCATGAAAACCCCAAATCCACAATCTCAGAAAATTAGAATATTACATGCAATCAATAAAACAAGGATTGTACAAAGAACAATATTGGATCTCTGAAAAGTATAAGCATGCATATGTACTCAGTACTTGTTTGGGGCTCCTTTTACAGCAATTATTGCCTCAATGTGGTGTGGCATGGAAGCTATCAGCCTGTGGCACTGCTGAGGTGTTATGGAAGGCCAGGATGCTTCAATAGCAGCCTTCAGCTCTTCTGCATTGTTCGGTCTCATGTCTCTCATCTTTCTCTTGGCAATGCCCCATAGATTCTCCATGGGGTTCAGGTCAGGCGAGTTTGCTGGACAATCAAATATAGTAATCTTATGGTCACTGAACCAGGTTTTGGTGCTTTTGGTAGTGTGGGCAGGTGCCAAGTCCTGCTGTAAAATGCATTCAGCATCCCCATAAAGCTCATGTGTGGAAGGAAGCATGAAGTGCTCCAAAATCTCCTGGTAGACGGCTGTGTTGCCCCTGGACTTAATGAAGCACAGTGGACCAACACCAGCAGATGACATGGCTCCCAAATCAACACAGACTGTGGAAACTTCACACTAGACTTCAAGCATCTTGCAGTGTGTGCCTCTCCATTCTTCCTCCAGACTCTGAGTCCTTGGTTTCCAAAAGTTGCTCTCATCAGAAAAGAACACTTTGGACCACTGAGCAGCAGACCAGTTCTTTTTTTCTTTAGCCCAGGTAAGAGGCTTCTGATGTTGTTTGTTATTCAGGAGCGGCTTGACAAGAGAAATACGACATTTAAAGCCCATGTCCAGGACCCGTCTGTGTGTGGTGGCTCTTGATGCACTGACTCCAGTCTCAGTCCACTCCTTGTGAAAGTCTCCAACACTTTTGAATGGCCTTTTCCTGACAGTCCTTTCCAGGCTGTGATCATCCCTGCTGCTTGTGCACCTTTTTCTTCCACACTTTTCCCTTCCACATAAATTTCTATTAATGTGCTTTGATACAGCACTTTGGGAACATCCAACTTTGTTTGCAATTACCTTTTGAGGCTTTCCTTCCTTATGGAGCATGTCAGTGATGGTTTTCTGCACAACTGTCAGGTCAGCAGTCTTTCCCATGATTGTGATTCCTACTGAACCAGACTGAGAGACTATTTAAAGGCTCAGGAACCCTTTGCAGGTGTTATGGCTTAATTAGCTGATTATAGTGGGACACTTTGAGCCTAGAATATTGAACCTTTTCACAATATTCTAATTTTCTGAGATTGTGGATTTGGGGTTTTCATGAGCTGTAAGCCATAATCATCTCAATTATGACAAATCACAGCTTGAACTATCTTGCTTTGCATGTAATGAGTCTATCTCATATATCAGGTTCACCTTTTAAGTTGCATTACTGAAATAAATGAACTTTGCACAATATTCTAATTTTTCGAGTTTCATCCGTATTATTGACTTTGCATCTAGTCTTTTATCTTGAGGATTCATGGAGGATTGTGTGTGTGTGTGTGTGTGTGTGTGTGTGTGTGTGCATGTGTGTTTCTTATTTTATTTCTGACCCCAAATCATGCAGTCTATAATCAAACTTGGACTTGACCTTAAGTACCCCTTGCTCCCAAAACATAGCTTGGAATATTATTTCTCGGCTTATTTCCTTTTTAATTGCCCAGAACAGTCAGAAAAAACAGGATTTTTAGAATACAATTTTCTAATGTCAGGATTCAGTGGAAGAGGTGGATGGAATCCCTTGATGTTGCTGGAACAAGTGGCAGAGCAGTTTATAATGAGAAAGACCAAACTGATCAAAGTAGACACACTTTTTTGAGCATGAAAGTTAATGAAAATGTCGAAGGGGGAATAACTAACTTTAATACAGAAATATTTCTTTTAACTCATAGATTATCTGTAAATCAAAAAGGTGCATGAGGGAAAAGTCCACATATTAGTACTAGTGTAGTAGGATTTATAGTATTATTCACAGAATAAAAATGTGAATCTTAGAGAAAACTATCATACCTGTGGAGAGCCAATTTGTTGTAGTGATTAAGACATCAGAATATAATCTAAAGATGGTGAATACTAGTCCTGCTTGAGGCATAAAGTCAGTTCAATGGCCTTGGCAAGTCACTATCTCTCAGCCCTCGGAAGAAAACAATGGCAAACCACTTGTGAAAAAATAACTTGTCAAGAAAACGGCAGAGAATAGTAGTAAAAGTAAGCAGGAATCAGAAATAAACTTGAAAGCATTACAAATAGAGCAAACAACAAAACAACTCTCTAAGAAACTTCTATATTATTTTTTATTCAAGACCTTCCATTATCCTTTATAACGTTACTGCACTGACTTTACAATTTAGATGTGTTATTGGTTAGTTTGCTGTTTATTGTGATTTTCTGTTTCATAATTTCCTTCCTTTCTCCCCTCCTTCCTTTCTTCTGCTTTTACTTCATTATGAATGATAAACTTTAAGCTTTTCTGCAATGTAAATTAGGTAAAGTGATTAAAAAAAGATTAAGTAAATTAATCTTGGGTTTGGAGAAGAAGGTCTGCAAAACAAATACTTGTACTAAAATTGAATCATCTGGCATTTTCCTGTAATATATGATATCTATTTTCTAAGCAAGAAAGACCAATGACTTTTAATATATATAACTCTCTGCATGGAGGCAGCCATTTTAAGACTGGATATCAACATATATCATTATGTTACTGAAGATTAGATAGCTGTATTGGAGACAAGTATGTTTGTCATTTAGGCTTAAGATCATGGAAACTAGAAAGGGTCTGACACTTGAGCTTGTCATTCACAGAAATGTTTTGCTGTTCCCATTTCTCAGAAAATAATTGGTAATAATGGACTCCACCTGTTCTTCCTATTTTCCAGAGCTAAATAATGTTGATGATTTACACTTTGCTTTGTAGAATTTCTTATGTATTTATTTATTGTTTCTTTTAAATAATTACAAAGTCAGGTTGGCAGGAGACATGTATCAAAGGAAATGCTAACACACATATTAGAATTATAATTCTTTTATTGGCCAAGTATGATTGCACACACAAGGAATTTGTCTTGGTGCAAATGCTCTCAGTATACATAAAAGAAAAGATACATTTGTCAAGAGTCAACCTTCACCTTCCTGGACCTTCAATTTTAATTTTTTATTTAAATTTGACTAAATAAACCTGCTCCCTTTTCCTTAGACATAAACTATAGCTTACCTTAGCTACATTATTTGTAAAAGTTTTCTCTTTTCTTCTTTCCCTTTCTTCTAAATAATATTAGAAGAATGTCTAGCCTATGAAAGTATTTTATATTATTGCAGTCACAAATTCTTTCTGTGCTCTGGCAAGGATGTTCTTGTGTCCTTGATCTGGTTCCTTGTCACAGACCTGCCAACCCCTGATAAAGGAAAATCTGGAGACCCATGAAAAAAAATCTGGAGATTCTATAAAAAATAGTGAGATTCTATTTTTTTCCTGATCAAGATTAAACTAACCCCTTTTCCATTGAGGAAAGTCATTAACAGTTTATTTAAATGTTTTATTTGTGTTCCCTGTTGTAAGAGGATGCAGCTTTCTTTCTTCTATTGAAAAATCACCACCTCTTTTCGGCATGTTTATACGATTGCGATCGCTTTCCCGCGCTGAACTTACAAAGACTACTGAGAAACTAGCCTCATTCCCAGGGCCTACTCCCCTTTCAAAATGACACACGAAGAAAAACAATTACCGTATATACTCTCATATAAGCCGACCCCAAAATTTGAAAAAAAAAAAGTGTTTTAAATTTGGCGTGAGATTGAGGAGCCTTGTCGTGAAACCGTGAGAAATAATAAAAAATCGTGAGACTCACGGCAGAACCGTGAGAGTTGGCAGGGCTGTTGTCACCACATTATATTTTCTTTACATATTTCCCTTAAATCCAAAATATCTGGATGAAAAATAATCCAAGTGGGAATTGTAATATGACAAACTTATTATATTTTTCCTTCTGTGTATATCAGAGATGTCAAATTCAAGGCCTAAGGGCTGGATCCGGCTCTCAGGGTGCCTAGATCTGGCCCATGGGGCTAGCCTGGAAGCAGCAAAGGATCAGCCTGCTGTGCCTCTGCTAGTGAAAATGAAGCTCGGGGGGGTGGAATGCACAGACCCCCCCATGCCCCATTTTCAGCCACAACAGCCTCCTGTAGCCTTTTGTCTGCTCCATTTTTGCTGGAAGAGGACTATCAAAACAAACTAAAAACAAATCAAAAGGAGATATATTTCCCTTTTGCATTTGAGCATGCAAAAAAAAAAATAGGAAAGGAGAAAAGGAAAGAGAAAAGACAAAGAAAAAAAAGGAAAGATGGGAAGAGAGCAAGATAGGAAAAAATGAAAGAGGGGAAGGAAGAAGATAAGAGAATGAAGAAAGAAGAAAAAGGGAAGGAAGGAAGGAAGATTATAATAGAAGATTATAATGAGAGTGAAGGACAGTCTTAGGGAAGTCCTGCCTTAACTCTTGGCCACCACAGTTACCTCTACATGAGTCCCATGTCATGTCCATCATGGCCAAGTCCCTTGGCCATGCTTCCATCCATTTGAGGTCAGACACAACACTGATGTATATGGACATAGAATCTCATTTTATTGATGTGTAAAGTCTTCAATGAGCAAATTTTGTTGGTAAGGATCTAAGAAGGTGCCAGTATGTGTGCATTTTTGTTGATGGTGCTCTAGAGTAATTCAAATTAAAAATGTGGTGGCCTGTATAATTCTGTTGAAGCCAAGATTTGCACATGTTGTGTCACCTCTCTTGCAGGAGCTTTTTAAAAAACCCTTAAAAGGCCATGTTATTTGAAGGACCCTTTTTTCTCAGTTTTATCTGAGCCATGGTGGTGCAGTAGTATTGCAGGCTAATTCTGCCAACTGTCAGCAGTTCAACCCTGATTGGGCTCAAGATTATTTCAGCACTCCATCCTTCTGAAGTCAGAAAAATGAGAACGAAGATTGTTGGGGGCAATATGCTGACTATGTAAACCATTTAGAGGGGGATGTAAAGCATTGTGAAGTGGTATATAAATCTAAGTGCTATTGCTATTGCTATATCTACCCAATTAATAAGAATAGGGAAGCAGGGTAGGTTATCGGTCCCCTCTTTTAAGGAGGTCTATCTGGTGAAACCAAGAAGAAAGGCCTTCTCCATGATATGCTGTTTTCCTATTGAACATTTTCCTTGTGGAAATAAGATTGACTCCCACCTTGGCATTCTTTCAAAAGTCCATGAAGATATGGTTCTATCAATAAGCCTGGGTACAGCAGGATGATATAGAACCATCAAGGTATTGGTTTGATTATTGTCACCAGGTGATTGGTCTTTTAATTTTTTGTATAAGGATTTTATTTTTACCTGAATCACTGTGAGTTGGGTGGCCACATAAATTTTATTAATAAATAATTAAATAGTATTCAAATCTAACAACAAGATAACCTGTCAAAGCTGATAGAAACAAGATAAATATCACTGTATACATTTGAATTAAAAGAGCAATTTATATGCATTGAAGCAGATCTATGGACTCATCAGTGCTTCCATCTTTTCCATAAATGGCTACTCTCCTTTTTTCTAATGACAAATTGCCCCTATGAAACTTGGTTCTGAATTGGACACAGGAACTGAAAAGGGCTACATTTGAAATGAATGTCTCAAAACTTATACAGCCAAATCTGCCCGTTTTAATCTCCTGTTGTTCTTAAATTTGAATTATCATTTGGTTGTAAGCTATATTCCTCAGAAAGGACCATTTATTTTGATTCTTATTTTTAAAAAATGCAACAAAATTGTCAAAAGAATTGTTTTACTTTCTCCAATGAATGAACCTACATATCACTAGCAAGACTGAAATGTTTATATTGCTGATCATTTTGAAGAAGGTAGAGATTGAAAAAGGTAGAGATTGATTGCCAGGGTGGCAATTTATTATGTATGTATCCTGTTTTCTCTGTTTTATTTTCATTTTTTTTTATATGGTCAAATGACTATTCAATAAAGTTTGTTGTTGTTTGTCTTACACCCACAAGTAATCATTCCCGGTAAAACTGAGACATATTTTATGCATATAAGTTTATTATTTATAATTTTACTCAGTTAATTACTCAGTTGATCATTTCTACAAGTTGTTTGCCCTTCTACATTGCATTTATGTACACAATTTTACTAATGCATGCATTGTTCAGTTCATATTTCCTTAGGTTTATATTTTATATATATTTCCTCAGGTATATTTTTAAAAAAACTGGAGACTGTCAATGAAGAAAAAAAATGAAAAATTCAAAGAATAATTGGGTTTCAGTTCCTGTATTATTCAAAAGTGAAAAACTAATTAAGTTTCCATTAATAAGCAGACTGAATTTGTGCACTGATGTTTCCGATGCCACTCACATTAGTTGTACATCCCAAATACTTCTGAGAATATGTAGAGTGACTCAATCAGCAATGAATAACGTGACCTCGTCTTCCATATTTGGAATCAGATCTTGGTATTTGGAAACAAAAACTTCCATGTAATTTTTGGTTTTATTTTTCCATGTCCCTTCCTCATTTTTGGCACAAATTTTAACTCCTCACAAAGGCCCTAGGAATCAACTGAAGCTATTTCCCTAAATTGAAAGAAAAGCAGTTGATTAAAGTTTGTTCAAGGCTAATTGATTATTCCTCAAAACTTCTGACATAAAGAATAACAGTAGAGTTGTTTTTGAATAGTTTTAATTCAAGGATACTCAAAAATAACTTCTATTCTTTCAGCAAAGACAGACTTCAGTTGTTCAAAAAACATTGCCTTTTCTTATAATAGGTTAATAATCCTGAAATAAACAAAAGCTAATAAAAAGTTTATTAAAATCCTTATACTATTTTCCACCTCTAATTTCATTTCCTAGGATTTCTTGAAAATTGTTAGAAAATGCATGAGAATGGCAAATAGCAAATCTCCATATTCATGTAAAAGAGAAAGCCCACTTTCATCATTCATTACAAAACCAAAACCTAGGTTTTTTTTTCCTTTTATGGCACTTACAAAATGTAACGTGAATAAGAAACAAGAAAAAGATTGATATTGAAAAAAAAAAAGGAATCTTGCTTATAAGAAAGCAAGACATCTTTACATCTCATATAATTTTAACATAGCTATTCAGATATGACCAGATAATGAAGATAAATGATCTTAGAAAAAAGACCCTGAAAAATGACTTTGCAAAACTGGGGTACGTTTTCCCAAATTAAATTACAGATATATGTATTTGACTAATTATTTGACCATGAGATAGATCAGGGGTCCTCAAACTTTTTAAACAGGGGGCCAAATCATGATCCCTCAGACTGTTGAGGGCCAGACCAATAGAACAGAACAGAACAGAACAGAACAGAACAGAACAGAACAGAACAGAATAGAATAGAATAGAATAGAATAGAATAGAATAGAATAGAATAGAATAGAATACTTTATTGGCCAAGTGTGATTGGACACACAAGGAATTTGTCTTGGTGTAAATACTCTCCGTAAACATAAAAGAAAAGATACGTTTGTCAGGAGTCAAGAATCATAAGGTATGACACTTAATGGTAGTCATAGGGTACAAATAAATTGTAAATATAGAAGACCAGCTGGGTGTGCATGGCTAGGTGGTCATGTGACTGGGTGGCTGTGGCCAATTTAGCTCCATTTTGCCAATTTAGCAGTCCATTAAACAATACACACAAATTAAACTTTAATTGCTACTTAGGGTATTTTATTTCCTTTTGTTTTCATATTGCTCTTTTGATTGACTTTTCTTTTTACTAGATCATTTTTAAGTTGTTTAGGAGTCTAGTGGTCCACTTCAGGAAACTCAGTTTTGCAGCAATTCTTCTCAGCCCCAAGGAGCTTACAATCAACAAGTAGAACAAATCAGGAAAGGCATTGCCTCTTCTTGTTTTGGGTGGGTGGGAGGCAAGGGACTCAGCCCAGAACTGGGTCTCCTTCAAGAGACAAAGGAGCAGGTTTATGTCTACTCCAGAATCTGGAAACAGGCACCACTCAGTAGCAACCTCCCACATACTTGGGACTGTTCCCCAGCAAAGTCCTCAACCAGCACAGGCTCCTTTTGCTCTCCCTCCACTGCTGCCCAGTGCCAGAACAGACAAGAAGGGAAAGGGTGCTTCTACTCTAGGCTGGATTCCTCTGCCCCCTCCCAATAGCTCTCTTGCCAAGATAATGTGTTTAAATGTGGCTGAAGCAGCAGCCATGAAACTCAGGCAAGTCACTTCTGGCACAAGGGTTGCCTTCCTGGGCTGAGCTAGACTACCAAGTATAGTAGCCTGCCTGCCCCTTTAATTGGTGGGGGAAGGGAAAATGAGGAATTACGAGACTGGCCTGCCTTCCCAGAAAGTTCAACTTCTCTCACCTCCTCCCCATACCCATCCCCTATTGAAATTAAGACTGGCTTCCCCTCAGCTCTGCTATTGATTAGGAAGCCCATAGCCTACGAAAGAGGGATAGGGAAGCATGGAAGATGTGCTCACATTTTCCAACAAAGAAAATTTAAAATCTGCAATGCTGTTTTTTCAGAATGCTGTGCCAAAACCCTTTTCTTGAGTGGGGAGGAGGAAAACCACCTTTAGTGCAGGGCTCCAGCTCCCACCGCCACTGTGGAAGTCCATCTATACAGAGGCAACATCCACAGGGCCAGAAGTTGGGGGATTTCCTGCTGGTGATGTTGCCTCACTGCCACCTGACAGGCGAAATAGGGATGACAGGGTCTCTTTATCACAAGGACCTCCTGGAAGGGATCTGGCCACTCCTGTTCCCTCTTGGCATGCTCCCTGGGGGCAGATATTAAACTCTACCTGCTCCACCAGAACTGAGCAGTGAAGAGTGAGCATCTCAGGCAAGGTGATGTGGGGAGCAGCGGCAGCAATTCAGGGCAGGGGACTTCCATGAGCTGGAAGATAAGGGCAACAGCTGGAGAAGGGTGATGTGGGTGGTGCAGCCATCCATGCAAGGAGTGACTGGGAGGGATGGGACATGGGGCGGGGCTGAATCACCACTGCACGCAGGCCAGATACATTGTGTTGGTGGGCCATATCAGTCCTGTGGGCCATAGTTTAAGGATTCCTGACATAGATCTTGCCAAGTTAAATATTAGACAAACTCTTTTAATCAAGGCATAACTTCAGCGATGCAGTTGCTTCCAATTTAGGTAGCATCTATTCTTTTCTGGTTAACACCATTACTTCTGCCAAAATATTTCTCATGGTCTCGTGTTTTGAGACCAGTCCAGGCCTTATTACCATTTGTTCAGCAACCATTCAAAGTTAGAATGTCACTGAATTAATGGTGGTTACCACTAGTCCTTAGAGTACCAGCCTTCCCAGGCAACTACATGATCATGATCTGGGCAGTTGGCAACTGATCTATACTTATGAACAATTACAGCACCCCACAATCATGTGATCACCATTTGCAACCTTCTCTATTGGCTTCCACACAAATTCTTGGGGATGCTGTCAGCAAAGGTAGCAAGTACTGGGATAAGTATCCCCTCCCCATGTATCTTCCTCAGCCCCTCTATGATTGCACTATGCTAAAAATGTACTTGCAAATGTGTCTCTATCCAAGTCTCAGATGATTTATTTACATTTCTATATTGTGGTCTACAATGTGAAATGGAAGCAATTACTGCATGTTATCTTACATTGTTAAGAGAAGCATTATAAATCCAAACTCATATGGCAACATAGCAATGCCACTCCAATTCCTCTTGGAATGATACTTTGAGAAAATAATAGCCAAGATCAATGCTATGTTGATGCATGAGGAAAGCATGTTGCAGAAGCTTTCCTACCGTTGTCAAAAGAATAAATTATGCTTTAGAATTCATATGTCGGTGATAGTCCTCATCTAGTGATAGTTAATGCTATCACTAACTTGCTAATTTGTAATCTAACATTGCACAGTGAAGACAGAAAATGTTTTCACAGTATTCTTGTCATCTCAAATCTATAATTTTATACTTTCTTTCTTGGTAAATATGATTACTTTGTGATTTGCTATGATCTCAGTAACCTTTTACTTTTTCCACTAATTATGTTCCTTCCTCGTCTACATTACTTCTATTGTGCCATTAACAAGCATCACCAGAGCTGCTATCCACGCTAGCATATTTAAGGGTCTTATTTTTTTTCTTTTTTGTACATGATGCCAAGTAATTTTTTTCTTTTTTATACCTACTAATGCCTAATAATTATGAACATAATGAAATATGCCCTACATTTCCATTCTCATGATTTCTTGTTCCTTCTAATAACCAATTATTACTAACATATTTAATAATCCAAGACTCTTTGGGCTGTTGTCTAGTTACCTTTTAATATTAAGAAGCAGATACATGTATAAATGTATAAATAAGTAGCGTTTATACTTCACATTAAATCACTACTGAGCAAGGTGATTCCTTAGCTTGGCCTATATCATTATTCTCATATCTGAAAAATAGCTGAAAAATAGGAAAATTTAAGACCTGCACAAGAATGTTTTTCCAAACATATAAAGAGATACCAATAAAAAAAATACTTGCATACCAATAAAAAAAAATGCTTGTAGCTCAGCATTGAAATGAGGAGTCCTTGGTGCTCTCTCTGAACTTGGTTGTTTTCTTGTAGTTGATTCATTACTCAAATGAGGTAACATCATCAATAGATGATGATTACTAACACTGATGGTGTTACCTCATTTGGATAATGAAACGGCTGTAAGAAAATAACCAAGATGAGAGAGCACCAAGAACCTCTAGCATAACAAGATCCATTTAGTATTCAAAATCTTAATTTCAGAATGTAAGCCACATGGTATTTTTATTTTAAAAATCAACACAATTTGTAACATTAGACAAAATAAAATCTCTATTTAACCTTAGAGAGATAGAATGGCAGGTTTTCAATTTTGGGAAGAAATTCAAGATGGTGGTGATCCCATATGTTGGTTTGAGTGAGTATGAAAGGATACAAGTACTTAGAAGGAAGCAAATGACACTTAATGGCTTAAAATTAATGACATCTGTACACACCAATCAACCTCTAAAAAGAACAGAACAGCACACACTCTGCTGAAGATGGGCTCTGGTTTCAGTGACCGATCCAGATTGTATCTTGCAATATGAAAGGAGCTTCAATTATAAATTAATTAAACTCCTTTTAAAAATAAAGAGCAGAAGAACAGATTTTCCCAAGGTATTGCTAAGCTGCCCTCTTCTGTAAATTACAAGAAAGGAACGTTCTCATTTTCCCTTCCACAATTTGTGCTCACTTCTTAATTTTCACCTTTTCAAAGGACGTAAATTAAATGGGAACAAACTACTTGGCATAGTAATATTTCCTGCATTTTCCTACATTTACAGTAATAGTAATCTACATTATACTATACACTACAAATAAAACAACCTTTCTGAAAATTTTGTGCCCTCACTTTGTCAGAAAAAAAATCCTAAAATGTTTTTCTTTCATCATAGCAACCTAGTTGCTAGATCTATTTTGCAATAAGATTAAAAATGTTTTTTTTTTACCCTTAAGGAGATTTTTATTATATGTCCTTTTTGTACAGTTTACATATGGATTCTAAAGTGATGATAGTGGACATAACAACCAAATCTTTTTTCAAAGGACCTGAACTGAATATCCTATCAAGTTTAGTTTCCAAAGGCACAAATGGATCAACAAAGTCCATGTATCATGGACTCAGTCTATCTAAAACAAATTTAAGAAGAATACTAGCTAAAGTTAACTGCTCCAATTTGCTTGTGGTATCACAAATAAGTCTAGTAAAAACAAATATAATTCAACAACTTGGTATGCTTGGAAATTATGTTAAATTGGTCAATAATGTTAGGAATGTAAGTCACTTAACAGTTATTTGGGTTGGAAATATATAAACCAGGATAGACATTTTAAAACTCTCTTTAAGAGAATCATAAAAGTGTAATTGGGTGTGGTTTCTCAAACGGCCATAAGATGGAGCCAGAAACCTGGGTTGTCTTTGTCTTCGTCTCAGAACAGAGTGTGAGTGAGTCTCTGTTTTCTTCTGTTGAAGAGTATTGCCATTCCTTCTAACTGACTGAAATTCTTGGATTTGATGTAAGTCTGTTACTGAACTGTTTTTGACACTGGACTTTGTTATTGGATTATCCCTGGACTGACTGACTTACTTTGGACTGCTTGTTTGGACTACTTGGAGTGACTGACTTACTTTGGACTGACTGACTTACTTTGGACTGCTTGTTTTGAACTTTGTTTTGAACTTTTACTTTCAACTTTATTGAAAGTAAAAAAAAACCCTACATTTACTGTACAGTGTATCTGTGTGCTGTGTGTGTATTATTCAAACACTACTCTCAAATATGTCTCCCTTTATGCGCTCATTCTACTAACAGGGAATTACCTCAACAAATAGTACTTGAATTTTGTATAATAGCCAATTATTTCAGCCAAGGTGAAAAAAAATTAGAAACAAATTTTTTATTAGCGATATTCAAATTACAAAATAAATGATGGAATGGAATCAGATGGTCACTTTATGTCACCTAAATTAGGTCACCTAATTTAGCTTAATGAAATCCATATGATGCCACTGATGCTATTACATAATAATTTGCTCCCAGCATTTTATTCGTGTAAGCTCCATTGATCTGAATGTAGTTGCTGTACTGTAGCACTATATTCATTATTTATATTCTACTAATCTTATTATATTATATGTGTACCAATGGATAGATAATTGCTGATTTTTCAGTCATTTGCATCGGAAAGGGCAACTATATTTTCAGTTCCACTTAATGGATTACTTCTTTCACTTCAGATATAATGAATCTTGTTAAAGATTTTACAGTGTGCCTTCTCAGGATTAAAAAAAACCAACAACTTTGGTATGTGGCCTACTTAGGGCACTCAAATATTGGTTTCCATTTCAATTCCAATAATAGGTGTAGTTCAGATGTTCTACCAAAGGCTTAAAATAATCCTGTCATGTTCTTTTGTGACATTACTACATTTCAAGGTCCCAGCAAATATACACCATTTATTAGCAGCCTAGAAAAACACATCCTGTCATAGCTTACTGCCAGCCAACAAGCTTAAATTGCAACTACGAAGTTGTCAGACTACAGAATGTTTATTAGCTGAGTTACCAGGACCTTTGAAACCATACACTATGTAAGCTTGCGGGGGGGGGGGGGGTTATAGAATTTTAAGCATGCGTATTTTAATGTATTTAATTTGCTACACTTGGCAGTTTGCTTTGTGAACTGTTAATCTTTTCAACCAATACAGCAAAATGTCAGTGTATTCATTTGCAGAGTATAATAGGCTTATATTTTGAAACAATAATATTATAATGGCCTAGTGGAGTTGTACAGATTCAGCATGTGCAAGACACTATGCATCTTGCTTACTCTCAAGGTTCTCTAAACTTATCTCTTTTTCATATTACTGCCTTGAAAGACAGCAGTGCATTTTATTTCAGCTCAGTAAACTCAAGTGAATTCAATGGACTGAGTTCTGCCAAGCCCCACCCAGTTGGACAAGATCAAGGAAACAAGACTATACATATTTCAGTAAGGTATTGATAATAATGGTGAAGATGAGGGAAGATAGAATATGGAAGAGGAATTTCTAACCCTTATTTTCATAGTGCTAATTAAGTCTCTCAATGATCTGAGACACTTTTCAGGTTTCTCACCACCTGGATTAAGTAACCAAATAACTTATCTTCTAGAGATTAAATATTTATATCTACTCTCCCTTCCTCTCCTAGTCTTCATATAGTCACTCTTAGTTACATTCACTGAGTTCTATCTCATTATCTTATCAGGGTTACCAACACTGTGTTTGATGATAATAAATAAGTGTTTGCCTGTATATAAATAATCTTCCAGCAGGAGTTGAGGTTACTGAATTTTTGAATTTGTTGGCAAGAGAAGTGACTGTCATTTTAACTTAACAATACCTATCACCAATCATTATTCTCCTGACAACTGTTGATACAGAGAATAAGAAAGGTGACTGTGATGGAGATATGCGCAAAATATTTCTGGAGCAAAAAATAAGGTGTGTGTGTGGGGGGGGGGGGGGAAGAAGCATTTTTCAAGGCCAAAACAATGAGATAACATTTGAAAATGAATCAGGCAGAGTATAAGAAGGATATTATTAGACTCAGTGGAGTATAAGAAGCTCGAGGTAAGAATGTTCAGCACAATGAAACTTGAAAGATTTTGTTATCTATCAATAATGATAGTTTCAGCCTACCCAGGAGGTCTATCTACCAAGTGGGGCTGACAATCAGTTACTATTGCTCTGGATACAGAATGATATGCTGGCTTTATTAAAGAACTTTATACTATGTATGACAACAAATGTATTAAATATTGTTGACATGCACATCAAACATATCATAAAACACATGCACAGCAAAACATCTGTACAGAAAATCTTGTTGCATAATTAGCTACTTAAAGTAGGAGAACTTGGTATGTGCCAGATGAGTATAGTACATATGATTTAACTTGAAATAAATCTGATTTTTATATGCTTTCTCAGCAACTGTTTAAAAGTAACTGCAATTCATAGTTCATAATATGCATGCTTGTGGAATTTCACATTGTGTATATTTTTCTCCTACTTTATGGAAATTGTTTGTTTCTTCAGTTTCCATGAATCCATCACACAGAATAATATTTTTTGGAAATTCAATCACTTTTCCCACAATGCCCCTTAAAGGAAGGAAATCTTAATTTCATAACCAAAAAAAAACCCCAAAAACCTTCCATTGAGAATACTCCAAAATAAAGATGTATTTCAGTCAAGTAAGCTGTCCATTATGCATTTGAACTGATTAAAAAAATTGCAGGTTAGATATTAATATTAAAGAATATCCTAAGATGCAGTTGGATTTGGTACTTATGTACACTAACTCATGTTTGTAGCATATTTTTGAAAAATCTTCTCATGCACAATGGATCAGTTTTAGTGTTCTATTTCAGAATTAAACACTGAAAAACAACTGAAAATCTGAGGCCCTAGTCTTTGAAAAACAAAGTGAATCTTTTCATAATCTTACTAAATTAGTATCTGAAGATGCAAAGAGCCACCATCAGAAAGCATATTCTCTAATAATGCTTAATTATAACTATTTCAACTGCACTACAACCAATGCAAAAATGTTTCCTGGGCTATGTGGATACATTAACTCTTAAGTGTTTTTGCTTCCATATACATCCTGTTAATTTAATTTATTTTAAAAAAATATGTACCTCAAAATAGACATGTTAATTTTTAAAGAGTGCACATTAAATTTATGTGGCTCAAAATTGCAAATCATAGACTGCTTTAAACTGAATCTATAGTTCTAGAAATAGAACCCTATGAACAAAGGTAAATTCCAAAGGTAATTTAAAGGATGACATGATCCTTATCCCAGCAAGATAAATGCTATGTTCATAAACCTGGTAAAATTTCTTTATGAAATGCCAGGATTGGAAGGGGGAAAGAAAAGAGTGAAGGAAGCCAGTTAACTGTCAGCTGTATTTACAGACATCAGCACACTGTATAGTAAGCTATTATATCATAATCTGTCTTGAATTACTCACTCCACTCTTGCTTTCTGTTAAATCAACAGAAAAGACACAGCTGAGTGAATAGTTTCCTCAGTTTACCTAAACTCTCTTTGTATAAGATGTCCAATCTATCTGTCAAAACTTTAGTTGGATTTATTGATGCCTGCAAATGTCATCCAATTCTGTTTCGAAACAATAAAGTTACAGGCACATTTCTGACAATAAGAACAACAATCAGAACTGAAGAGAACCTAACTCCAAAATCTTTACAACTATTTATCTGAAATTGCTGATGTATTTGCAAAGGTCACCTTTACATTTTAATTTTTATTGACACTATTTCTTTGTATAATAATAGGGGAATTAATGAATACTTGTTCCCGACTCATGTCTGCCTGTCTATCTATCACCTATCCTTCCATTCATCCTTTACAGAATCACATACAAACACACACATTTGCCTTGATTTTTGAAAAAAATTCACCCTGAAAACTACAATGTCACCTCTGTACATAAAATGCTACAAATGTAACCCAGCTCTGTTCTAAAACAGAATTATACACATTGTTAAAAATTACAAATAAATGTTACATTAGCTTATTTTTTCAAAATCATGAAGCCTATTTCTCATATCTAATATCCATGAAATTGTTATCATACTGAAAAATAAAACACTTTCATTAATTTGTGTTTTTTCAAGCTAGTGAATAGGAAGCATTCATCTTGCATTAAATCAAGCGGGCAATGCTCATTTTAATCTAAACCAAAGTGAAAAATTATAACAATAATGATGAGACAAGATAAATTAAGGGAAAGTTCATACTAAAAAGGAAAAGTCATAGTAGTGTTACCTCACATAAATTTTGTAGCTAGTAGAAACTCAGCAGTATGACAGATATTTTTTTTCCTGAATGCTTTTTCTTCCATCAGTGTAAGATTGCTTTGTTTCTTATGATTGTTTAATTTCAACATTTTCTTCATTTCATTCTCTTCAAATTTTTTCATTTCATTCTCTTCAGAAGTTCAATCTGTGTAGAATGGTATTTAAAATGAATGGGAGAAAAGAAAACTTAGTAATAATTAATTTATAACAAATTGGCATATTGAAAGTATTTAGTACTGTTTAAAATGGATTTAACTAAATTGTTACAACCTAACAATTTTAATTCAAAAAATGCAGTATGTGGTCCTAAAGGCCCTCTCACACTGCAAAAATGGATGCAAAGAGGAAGCAAAACGGAAAAAAAATCTTGCCATCCGTTCTAAAATGCGATGTACTCACTGCCTCCGTTTGGCTTCCTCTCAATCCGTCCAGCATCCGTTTATTGATGTTTCATCCGCTCCAAAAGTTTTAGGCTGCCTAAAACTTTTGCGCGGAAAATGTATCCAATTCGTCCGATCTGCATCCGCTACGCATCCGCTATGCATCCGTTCTGCATCCGCTGCGCATCCGCGCAACTCGCATCCGCCCGGACGCAGGGAGGAAGCAGAACAGACGCAGAACGGATGCAGAATGGATGCAGAATGGAAACAAAGCGTTTAAAATGGAAAAAACGTTCTCAGAGGGGACCTATCTCGGATATTAAGGATGCATAGAGGATACCTAGAGGATGCCTAGAGGATGCCTAGAGGATGCAAAGGGACACCTATACTGCCAATAAAAAGGGGGAGCAACTCGCCTGCTTCGCACTTTCAGACCAGCAGCCCAGCGGTGCAGACCTCTGCAGCCTTCCTCTTCCTCTTCCTCTTCCACAGCATCCAGTCATCTCCAGCATGGATTGCGACAAAATCCTTTTGGCAGCCAACATCCTTCTGCATCACTGCGAAACCATCAACACTCTCTGTGAACTCTACCACGGCAAGAAAAGGAGGCACCCAAAAAAAGTCTGGGTCCAAAGATGGTTAGCCAGAAGAGCACAGTACCAACTTTACGACAAGCTGATGGTGGAGCTCAGGAGCGAAGACAATCAGGCGTTCCAGAACTTCATAAATATGCCTCCAGCCATGTTTGACAAATTTCTGCAGCGCCTGACACCCAGGCTGAGCAAGACAAAAACCAACTTCCCGCCCAGCCTGGAACCTGGGCTCAGAGTGGCACTCACTCTGCGCCACCTGGCCTCAGGGACCCCCTACAGGAGCATGCAGTATGGCTGGAGGGTGCCACCCAGCACCATCAGCTTTGTGGTCAGAGAAGTGGTGTGGGCCATCCTCGAAGAATACAAGGAGGAGCTCCTCCAGTGCCCCACCACTGAAGAAGGATGGAAGAAAGTTGCAGAGCAGTGGTATCAGAAGTGGAACTTACCCCACACCATTGGAGCCATCGATGGCAAGCACGTGGCCTGCAAGGTTCCAGTCAACTCGGGGTCCACTTATTTCAACTCCAAGGGCTTCTTCAGCACCATCCTCTTCGCCATGGTCGATGCTGACTACAAGTTCATGGACATCGATGTTTCAGGCAACGGCTCATCTTCTGATGCCCAGGTATACAACGCCAGTCACCTCAAGGAGGAGCTGGAAGGCAACCTCATGGTGGGCTTCCCAGATCCAGAACCCCTGCCCAATGACACGCAAGATGTGCCTGACTTCATTGTGGGGGATGACGCCTTCGCCCTCTCAACCTACCTCATGAAGCCCTACACTTCCAAATACCTCACCCATGAAGAGAGGATCTTCAACTATAGGCTGTCCAGGGCAAGGCGGGTGGTGGAGAACGCCTTTGGCATCCTGGCCAACAGGTTCCAGGTACTCCTCACCACCATGCAGCATCACCCACAGACCATGAGGAGCATCGTGGAAGCTTGCTGCATCCTGCACAATCTCATGCGCACCCGCTACCCAGTCTTGCAGAACAGGCTCATGGACCTCCAGCAAGGCAATGGGGATATGGAGCCTGGGGAATGGAGGCAAGGGCGAAACCTGATTGACACTGAGGATGTGCAAGGGCCCAACAGAACCTCATGTGAGGCGAAGAAGCAGCGCAACCTTCTGAAAGACTGGTGCAACTCCCCAGCTGGAGCGGTGGAGTGGCAAGACAGGATGGTAGATGCTTAATGGATGCTTCCTTCAGCCTGTCTCATCACACGGATGAGTTTGGGCCATGTATGTTTGGTTGGCCTACAATGAACAGGGCGTTTAATAAAGAGTTGTGTTTATGTTCACATATTTGGATCAATGCTTACATTGTAATTGATAAGGGCCATAGGAGTGGCACCTGGGAGGGTGGACCATACAGTCCCACTATGCTTGCACTGGAGATTTATCTATCCCACAGCTATCTTAACCCAAAGGTATCCCTGCCCATCCCACTGCTATCTTAACCCATCCCAAAGGTATCCCTGCCCATCCCACAGCTATCTTAACCCAAAGGTATCCCTGCCCATCCCATAGCTATCTTAACCCATCCCAAAGGTATCCCTGCCCATCCCACAGCTATCTTAACCCAAAGGTATCCCTGCCCATCCCATAGCTATCTTAACCCATCCCAAAGGTATCCCTGCACATCCGACAGCTATCTTAACCCATCCCACAAGCATGCAAAGGCTAAACCATTTCTAAAAGTTTCCATCCAGACTTTTTAGAAAAAAAAAATAATGAAGCAAGCATGTGAAACAAAGATAAACTTTATTAATAACAACCTGAAAAATAAACATGAACCAAGTAAAATGTCCAAATAAAGTCCACAAATATCCAGGCAGCCAGTCTCTGGTACTCTGCTTGGTCACTCAGAGGTGTGTGCCCAGTCTAATTTTTAGGGTGCAGGTGCTCTGCTGGTCTGAGGTGCTGATGAAGTGCCTGGCCCTGAGAGGACAACAGGGGACGGTGTGTTCAGAAAGGTGTCGGACAGCTGGCTCATCCCCGCGATGCTGAGAGGTCCTTCCTCCATGCCATGGGGTGTCAGCCCCAGTACCGAGGACAGATGTACTGAGGCTGGGCTTAGCTGTGGGATGGAGGAAGGAGTAGTGTAGTGGGACTGCCTGCTGTGCAGCGAGCTGAGGAGTGGCATGGCTGGCATCAATGTCGTCGGTGGCATCGTTGGTGTGGGTGGCATTGGTGGCATCAGTGGAACAGCTGGCAACGGTGCCACCCGATGACTCTGTGCCTGGCCTGGGAAGGGCTGCTGCCTGTGCTGCTGGACCTCCAGGTAGCTGTAGCCCTGGTAGGTGAGGGGCTGTTGGAAGCCTTGGTATGGGAGGGACATCACCTGGGGTGGAGGAGCAGACCTGGACTGGGTGGTAGCAGGTGCCTCTAGGTCTGGAGGGTTGTTAATCAGCGTGGAGATCCTCTCCTTCACCAGCTGGTACTGGGGATCCGGCATCTCCTTCAGGATCTGGTTCAAATAATTGAGGAAGGGCTTGCGGTTGGAGGAGGAGGATTTGATGGGGACCAGCTGAGAGAGGAGACCTATGCTGGTGCGGATGGTGTCCCTGATCTCCACCAGGACCTTGTGGCTCTCCCCCTCCTGCGGTCTGGCTGTCTGCCTTCCTGTGGAGGCGGCGGTGTGGGTGGATGGGACTTCGGCAGCGGTGGACTCGATGTTACCTTTCTCCCACCGCACCAGGGAGTCCTCCTCGCTCTCCACCAAGCATTCAACAGCTGCCTGGGGGTTCTCCGCCGTGGCACGCTCCACCGAAACCTGCCTGGAGACAGGGACTGACTCTCGGCTGGAAGAGGACTGGGTTGCAGCAGGCTGCCTGAGAGTGAGGGTAGACAGATGGGCTCCTGGTGCTGCTCGGTGGCGGATCTCACCCTCCAGGAAGCTGCACCTGGCCATGACGTATTTCTCTCTGTCCGTCAGCTTGACCGCGGCCTAGCCAGATTTTTTGCGGTGAAGCTTCCCAGGTGTGCATATGTTTCCACCAGCCGAGTAGCACCTCCGAAGTGTAGCCCAGACTCTCCGCCCTCTCTCTCCAAGCAGCCTGCTTACGCTTGGTGTCCCTGTACAGCCGGTGTCCCTTCCACCACAGATAGTCATTCTCTCTCAGCCACTCCAGCACCTCATCCTCGTGCGCCTCCTCAATAAAGTACTGCCTCCTCTCCTGTTGACGCGAATGACTCTTCCTCCCTCTGGCAGGGCCATATGGGCCCTCATCAGAGGGACTTTGAGGTTGTAGGGGCTGTTCCTCCACACCAACAGCAGCAGCAGCAGCAGAATCATCATCATCAGAAACATCTCCAGCAGGATCATGATCATCATCATCAGCAGCAGCAGCAGCAGCAGCAGCAGAATCACCAGCAGGATCAGAATCAGAATCAGAATCAGCAGCAGCAGCAGCAGCAGCAGCAAGACCAGGATGAGCAGCAGCAGAGTAAGCACCAGCAGCAGGACCAGCAAGACCAGGAGCACGAGTAGAACGAGCAGGACCAGCAAGACCAGGAGCATGAGCAGAACGAGCAGGACCAGCAAGACCAGGAGCACGAGCAGAATGAGCAGGACTAGCAAGACCAGGAGTACGAGCAGAACTAGCAGGACCAGCAGGACCAGGACCAGCTTCAGCAGAGTATGCAGCAGAAGCACCACTGCCAGGAGCAGCCACAGCAGAAGCTCCAGCAAGAGAAGAGCAAGCCCAAGCAGCAGAAGCCCCAGCAGAAGCAGAGTCATGGACATGGGGCGTGAGGGTGGCCCTGTCCCTCTTGCCAGGGATGGTGGCAGGTTGCTGAGACTTTCACTTCTTCCCCATGATTGTGGGGTTGCTGGCTGGCAGGAAGGCTGGCAGGAAGGCTTGCAGGCACCAAGGCTGGCAGGAAGCCTGGCACCAGGGCTGGCAGGAAGCCTGGCAGGAAGCCTGGCAGGAAGCCTGGCAGGAAGCCTGGCAGGAAAGCAGGCACCAAGGCTGGCAGGCAGACTGGCTGGCAGGGAGGCTGGAAGGCAGGCTGGCAGCAATGCTGGCAGGGAGGCTGGAAGGCAGGCTGGAAGGCAGGCTGGAAGGCAGGCTGGCAAGGAGGCTGCCCAGGAGGCTGGAAGGCAGGCTGGCAGCAAGGCTGGCAGGGAGGCTGGAATGCAGGCTGCCAGCAAGGCTGGAACACAGGCTGGAAGGCAGGCTGGCAAGGAGGCTGCCCAGGAGGCTGGGAGACAGGCTTGGAGGCAGGCATGCAGGCAGGGCAGGCAAGGAACTCGAAGTGTCCAGCAGCAGGTCTTCCCTTGGAATGCTGGCCACGTGCGAGCTGCTCCCTTTATATCCGGGGGGCTTGCACAATGACTCCCCCCCACATGCGCAATTAATGCGCGACATCCGTTCCGCTTCCGCTGTGCATCCGCTAGGCTTCCGCTGTACATCTGCTTCATCCGCTGTGCATATGCTGTGCATCCGTTTTTTCCATTCTGCGTCCGCTCTCCTGAGACCCCCCCGAAGCCCTGCGAATGCACCATCCGTTCTGCATCCGCTGGGCTTCTGTTCCGTATCCGCTTTGCATCCTCCCTGCGTCCTCCCCACGTCCATTTCATCCACTCCAATTATGCAAATTTTTGCCCCTTTTGAGCGGGGATACAACGGAAGGAACATTTTTCCCTTCCGTTGTGTCCTCTTTGCATCCGTTGGGCAGTGTGTCATGGCCTTAACCTAAGCTTTATGCTTTTTTTTTTCTTTAATTCTTTTCTGTATCTTTAGGATATAATAGTACCTGCAAGGGGATCAATAGCAGTAATTGAGAAAGGGCACTTGGAGTGCTTACTGGACAATTACTTAAATATAAGCCAGCAGTGTGCTACTGTGCCAAAAAAACCAATGCAATCCTAGGTTGCATTAACAGAAGAACAGAATCAAGAGCATGTGAAGTGTTAATACCACTGTATAATGATCTGATAAGCCCAACTTGGAATACTGCATCCAGTTTTGATTGTCATGATATAAAATAGGCAGTGAGATTCTGGAAAGAATTCAGACAAGAGTAGCAAAGATGATTAGGGGACTGGGGATTAAAACAGATGATGAACAATTGCAAGAATTGGGTATGTCTAGTTTCATGAAAAGAAGGGCTATGGGTGGCATAGTAGTGTTCCAATATTTGAGGGACATGCACAAAGAAGAAGGCATCAACATATTTTCCAAAATACCTGAAGACTAATCCAACCTAGAATGAAGGAGAACTGTCCTGACAATGAGAATTAATCAGTGGAATAACTTACCTCACATAAATTGTTGGGTGCTCCATCACTGGACATTTTTGAGCAGGGGTTGGATGAGAACACCTCCAAGATCCCTTCCAACTCTTTTCAGTTTCACTTTAAATCATATTTTGATTTAGAAACTTATCTGAAACTTATAGAAACTTAGCTTTTTGCCTGATAGGTTATTTTGGTTTTTTATTGTTTTAATAGCACAAACTTCTATTTTCAAATCTTAAAGTATTCCCAAAATAAAATAGAAAATTATTTTTCATCTCTTCTGCAAATATAAGCTTCATTAGGAAATCAGTAACAAGATTTCATCATTTTTATCTTGTTTTTCTTAATAAAAAATTACATATTACTTGTTATTAGAAATATATTCATCTGCAACAATAGGCTTTCCTAAATGCAAAGAATTTCTATATTGTTTTAAGTAATGTCTGAATATGTGAAAGGACACAAAAAATTCCAGAATTAAGGGTAAGAATGCTACAGCATTCATTTCTGGAAAGTAGTTGTGAAGAACATGTACAAAATCTAATTTCTCAAAAGATAAGAACTCAGTAGAAACCATGTAACAATTACTGGCTCCTTCATTGTCTTCAGTGTGTTAACAAAAGATAACAAACCTATGTTAAACTATCTTATTCAGCAATTTCGCAAGTACATTTCTTTCTTTAAAATGTTTTTACTACAGGTGAAATTAAAATCAGGATCTTTTAACATCAGCAATAAAAAGAGTCTGTGAATAGCTCTTTTATTGCAAGGTGTTTCTCCACCACTTCCAAAATAAGATATATGAAATAATTTATTGTATGAGATAATATAATAAAGCTTGAGCATGAGAGACCAGTTCTGAACTTGCTGCCTTCTTCTCCATCTCATGTTGAAACCTCTTATTTATTATTTTAGGGAAATAAAGAGGAGGTTATATGCAAGTCCATATAACATGATCATTAGGTCTGTAGGGTTCTCATCTGAGCTGCATTTGCACAATGAATGTCACTGGTCACTTAGAAATTGAATTAGCTTTTCCAATATGCTAACACCTTAGACTTCAGCCTTCTTAAGTACTGGAGCAAATCCTGCTGAGTCAGTTTTTACTGCTTGAAAGAACCAGTCAGCCTTGTCTGATCAACTGGATCCAGATTCAACAAAAAAATAGTATATATTAATTTAATGAAGGACTAGTAAGTACTGAGGTGTCTACCAAGACTTTAGTGAAAATTTTTTTGAATATGGAATAAGTACATAATTGAACTAAGACCTAAACAATATTTAGATTTTTTTCCTGCTGAAGTTATAATTTTTGAATGTATAACAAAGAGATGATATTCACAATGTTTTCAGATTAGAGGTTACATATGGAGTATCATGACATTATATAGCTTTGAAGGATTGGGGAGAAGGCTGTATTTACTACTTATTTTTATGCTGTGATATTTTCTGAAAGAAAGGAGAGCCTGAAACTCAAAAATTGTTAATTAATGGTTCATGTTGTATATTAGGGTGAAAACAAAAGTTAATTGTTATCTGTATCTCTGATGTATTTGATTTATGAACTTCAGTATCATTACTGGAATTGGACGAGGTTCTTTTCTTACATGTGATGACATGGTTAGGCTTAAGACTGACACACAGATGTAGTAAGGCTGATCTCAGGATGAGAGATTGTTTCAAAAGCTCATAGTTTGTCATTGTTTTGAATCCTCCATACTTCTAATAAGTGCAATTTGTGACCTTAAGTGTTAATGAATGCCTTTTGGGATTTATTAAAGTTTAGTATGATATAAACATAAAGTTTAGAATGATATCTAATTCCCTTAGATTTCTGTTTTATTATGCATCAGTTTCACTAATCAGTAGCAGCCTAAGGTTTGGATCACCTATTGAAATAGTGTGAAACGTACCATATTAAATTTGTTGTAAGTAAAACCCTTTCATACTTTAGCATTTGTTACATTTAGAAAGAGTTCTTTGAAATATTTAAGCAACATCTCCCTTTAACCCAAGCAGTATGTAATGGAATTACATTAATTCTAAAGACAATTTTAGCATCAAAGGTAGCACCAGAATGAAACTATAGTCATTAACAGTTGAATTACCAAAAGTGTCAGGATAGTGCACTTAAAATACATTTCAGTTGAGTGAGATAATTTAGAATTCAAAATGTGTTCTGGAATTGCTTATGCCAATTACAACATAGACCATAGCATCAAAAAATTATTTAACTGGAGGGTTAATTATACAAAATATGAAAGAGTTAGTAATGCTTTATCCCCCCCCTCTATTTTAAACATAGGTAGGTTACCCCAAGTATATTATGGACCAAAATTTATTTTAATGGGTGAATATGCATTGAATGTTGAATATTCATTGTTCTCCTTCACAGTTATTTAACAATATTCAAAAACCCAGGGATTTCTGCAGAATATGGTTTCAAAAAAGTCAAGATGATAGTCACAATACTGCAGTCAAAACAGTTTTGTTTTTCTTTCTATCACATTTATGATGCATGAAAAAACAAGAAGATTTTCAACTACATTGTTGTGGATGCCATTTTGCAACCCCAAATATATTATCTTATTAATCTACCAGAAGGGATGGTAAATACCCTTGGCAAATGTTTTGAGATGGCAACCACCCAGAATCAAAAAGGTTTTAAAACAGGAATGGGCAACTATGACAACTTTATGGCCGGTGGAATTTAGCTTCCAGAATTTGGGAGCCAGCCATGCCATGCTAGCTCAGGAATTCTGGGAGTTGCCATAGTTGCCCATGCCTGCTTTAGAATGTGTAGAAATACATTTATGAACTGTTAAAGCAGCTGTGTTTTCTTTCAGATGGCAATTTTACAAAATGTTTTTACAATGTTTATGACGTCACATGAGTTTGCATATTCATATACTTCACTCCTGTCATCATCCGAATGATGTTCCAATGGACTTTTTTCAAGGGATTTGCACAGATTTAACAATAATTTAATATTGGTTCTGTGGGAGAAAACCCACAGAAACCCTTCTTAAGATTAATCATTCTTAGATGGTGATGATGATGATGATGATGATATATGATGATTAGTGCAGAAACAGACTATCAATGTACACTATAAGAAATTTTGTATGTATTTTTGAATAGACTATATGTTCATACCGATAGATCCCATGCTGCAATTTTGCTTTTTTAATCTCCAAATTATAATATTTATTTATTAATTCCTTCTAATTATTTAAAATGGTTTGAACCCATCTCTCTGCTTTATTTGGAAAGATAAATAAGCATATATATTAAATTGATACTAACACAGTGGTGGGATTCAAATTATTTTTTACTACTGTTTCTTGGTGAATGTGGCAGGGGAAGGATACTGTAAAATCTCCATTCCCACCCTACTCCAGGGAAGGATACTGCAAAATCTCCATCTCCTCCCCATTCCTGGGAGAAGGTTGCTGCAAAATCCCATTTCCTCCCCATTCCACTAACCTGCTTTCCAGCTCCATTCTCCTGTGCAGCGCAACAAAAGAAGACACATCTGATCAGCTGGGACTCAGAAGATAGAGAATAGATAGGGGCAGGGGCAGTCAGAGTATTTGCTGGTTCTCCAAACTACTCAAACTTTCTGCTATTGATTCTCCAGAACTTGTCAGAACCTGCTGAATGCCATCTCTGTACTAATATCTTTTCAGGTGCCTATGAAGATTTTCAGTCATCCAGGTCATAGTTGTCCCAAAACAGAGGTGGTATTCAGCAGGTTCTGACCAGTTCTGGGGAACCAGTAGCAGAAATTTTGAAAAATTTGGAGAACCGGCAAATACCAACTGTGATTGGAGATTTTATAGTATCCTTCCCCTGCCATGCCTACCAAGTTATGCCCATACAACCGGTAGTAAAAATATTTGAATCCCACCACTGTTTCAAAAGTGCTTTTTCAAAAGGCAACTGGATTTTCTGGATTTTGTTTGAAGAACTGAAGAAGCTTATTGAATGAAGTTTTCAAAGAAAAACCAGAAAACCCAATTGCCTCCTAAAAAAGCACCTTTGGGACAACCATGACCTGGATGACTGAGAATCTCCATAGATATTTAGCTATACATTTTGGGATGAACACTCTTTGAATGGTGCCTGAGTATGAACAGATTTCCAGAAAAATTTCAGACTACAGGAACCATTTTCTCTTTAGTTTGAGATCCAGACAACACAGACTCATCCCCAACAGCCTGTGCCTGTCTTCAACAGTAAAGGGACACGGGGCAGAAAATATCCTGCAGAAAACACAGCTCCAACTTCTCAATGAAAGACAGAGTGGAAGATACTTCTTTGTTGAGAAGCGAAATTTCTTCAAAGAAAAACCAGAAAGTCCAGTTGTCTCTTGAAAAGGCTTCTTTGGCACATCTTTGCAGGTATAATTTCCATGTGCCAGAATTCATAATTAAGTTTGCATAAAACACAAAAAGCTTTTTTCAATCTAGGAAGTAGTGGAATTATGATTCCTAGTAAACATTACCAAATCAGATGGAAATTATAATCTTGTAGCAACTAGAACCCTGAATAAGTCTGGGCTTCAGAAATTATATTCTCATCTTTCTGATTTTTCCAATTCTAGCAGTAACTTTCTTTGTTTAATGTTTGAATGACAAATCTTAACAACACAGATGTTGCCTACTGAATTAAATCACAAGGGCGCCTGCTTTGAGGAAAAGCCATTTTCTGAACAGATGCAGGTGCAGGCTACAGAGAGCCAAAGGGAAATGAAAGGTCCCATAAAAGATGGTCCCACAAAAGAGATCTTCACTACACTGAGTGTTAGACTTGAATCAGCACAATTTTTAAGTAATCATCCTTCCTTAATTGAATTTTATGACTATGTTGTTATGTGAAGCTGAACCTGAGAAAACAAAAGTTTCTGATTCTAATTCAGAACAGGTCCCATTTGTGTGAATGGCAATGAGTTAGGTAATTCAGATCCTGGCTGGGGAATTAAGTCTTCTGCTTAGTGTGCAGAAGACTAAATTTGGGCTCTGGAAACCCACTGAAAATTTGACACATGGCAGGCTTTTCAAAAGTCATCAAATGTCAGATGTCAAAAGTATTACCAGTATCACACTTCCAATGGAAACAATTTTGGAAAAAATGTTTTCCAAAGAAAGTACATATTATACTTTGAAATAGAATTTATCAGATCAGATTATACATAACATGAAAAACAAGAGCTATCACAATGACAGCTCTTTAACAATGCTGTTAAAGCTACTATGCTTTGCTCCTGACTTGAAGCAAATAGCCCTGAGCACCTTAAAGCACTCTTGTTTCAATCCCTGATTCATGAACAGCTGTTTGAAGCCAAATTATGTTATTGCCACTTCTGCTGATCTTGAAATACTAAAACCATGCAAAGAGTATAATGAGACAAACAGTGTTCTCTCCAATGGTACAAAAACCAGCCTTTAGCTCCTGGAATAATAACAATCTCAGCCCACTCCACACAGAAAGTAGATATATTGTTTTTATATCACTCCACATTTTCAATATTTGATTATGTGCTATCAAGTTGGTGTCATCTCTTAATGACCACATAGATAGTTTTCCTCCATAACATCTATTCTTAACCTGGTCTTTCAAGTCTTCTAACAGGGTCCCCTTCACCATTATAACAGTCAATCCACATTGCTGATCACTATTCATGTACCATTGTCTGGTTATTTGGACAAAATAAATATGAACAATGAGAGAAGCTTACCCCACTGCAAATTGTTATTCACTCTGCTTTTATTTAAAATTCATTGAAGCCAAAAGGATACTGTGTCACCATTTTTGCAAGCAGGACCCCACCCCTTCTCCAAGAATTCAAACCAAAAGACTTGTTTCTGAAGCAGGGGGGTGTAAAAATCCAAGCTGGTTTTATTGTTTGAAGATCCTTGTAACTTTTCACCAGTGAATAGTCCAGCAAAAGGAGCAGAGATGAAAGTGAGAGTGGATCTGTTCTTTCTTCTTTCTTTTAGCAACAGATTAGTTAGCTGAAAAGCAGAATCCTGGTTGGTTTTTCTCTGAGAAAATGAATTAATTATGTTTACCAGAGATACATTCTATATTAAAGCTTGAGGTGTTGGTGGGGAGAGGGACAGAGAGACAGAGAGAGAGAGAGAGAGAGAGAGAGAGAGAGAGAG
>BLBF01000039.1:11797942-11833280 GCA_015471245.1 Laticauda colubrina | reverse complement strand
GAGGGAGGGAGGGAGAGAGGGAGAGAGGGAGAGAGGGAGAGAGGGAGCAATAGAGTAATGATTGCTGAGATTTGGGGAATCAGGAGATGAGCTAAAGCAAGAATTTTCTCCAGTGGAGAGACTATACAAGCTGCGCATTTCAGAATGTAGGAAACAAAAATATATCTGTGTTGAAATTTCAAATACATTGTGATGGGTTAGAAATAAATCAGTTCTGTCCTAGAACAATTTCAATGTCATGAGATCAAAGAGGTCTAGAATAGCTTTTGAACTGCCAGAGAATTGTTGTGTGGAGCACAATACAATATTCTTTCTTTTAATTAAGGACATTGAGATGGCACTAGGCATCAAGCCATTGCTAAGATTAACCCATTCTCTTTTCCATAGTTGCAGTCCAGATGTTTATGTACGTATTGTCTCTGCAATTGTTTCTATTAGTAAGTTAGTTCTATGGTTTTAGAGTTAGTTCTAATGCAAATTTCAGCAAAGGGAAATTCCAAATTGAGACTTATTTACAGCAAAATCCTGCCCATTCTAATTTGCCAATTATTTAAATTATATTATATTTAAAGTTTTATATACTTTTGGAGGTTTGTGTGTGTGCATTATTCTGCTTATGAATGAAATTAGATTTAAAGGCACTTAATGTTAATTGGCTATATTAATTTCTTATTTTTCTTCTGGGATCAAATCCAAGGCCATTCCCAGCAGGATTTACATTCTTGCACTAGAGAAAAAAGCCTCCCTAGAGTTACCTTAATTATTTAAACTACTAACTCCTACCTCTCTATATAAAATCAAGAATATTAGATGAATGAAAGACCTTAAAATGTAATCACTGACATATCTGAAGTGACATTAATCAAACTGTTACCCTAAATTTTCTAAACTTCAATTTTGCATTCAGGGCTGAAGTTAGTGTTTCTCTACTTTACAGTTCTCAGTCAGGAAATTCTTTCTTAATTCCAGAATGATATAGTTCTTTTCCTACTCACACACAGTTCAGAAATGCTGTAAAATCTACATTTTTTCCCACTGACAGGCCTTCAATTTTTGGAAGACTGCTGTCATGTCTCTGTTTAGTCTTTTTTTCAGGCTAAATCTAGTTTCTTTAATTCTTTTAAATATGATTTATCTATTTTTATTATCCCTTTCACTCTTCGCTGTATCATTTACAATATCATGAATCTTTTTTTTATTGTGGCAATTAGGACTGGGCAATAAACATTCCAGGTGGAGCTTGAAATATTTAGTCTAGTTCTGGTGCTCCAATTCAAAAGTGACCATAAAAGAGTGTAAAGAAGTATGGCAAAGAACAGGGTAAATCCATAGTTTGTTCGGTGAACGCAATATATGCTTGATCCACATGTCCTTGATCCACATGTCCTTGATCCACATGTGACTTTGCTTTAATTTCTCCCAAAACTCACTGGCTCATTTCAGATGGGAATTGGGTTGTTTTGTTTTTTGTTTGCTAACACTCTACTTTATAAGGAGGAAGGAGAGAATATGAGAGTAGCTGTTCATTTTTGTCTTTCATCCAATCCATCCCTAGCTTTTCACCAAGCTATTAGTGCTAATGCAACTTTTGAAAGAGTGGGATTTTAGTGGAAGAAAGTTTTTCCATGCTTGGCCTTCCAGACAAATTCACTGTTTTCTATTTAATTACCTAGTAGACAAGGTGTCATACTGAATTGGAAATCTAAATTCCCAGGAAGAAACGTGGACTGCAGATGTAATGAATAAAAACTGTCCTCCAGCTGTAATGCATAAAATGTTAATAAAAAGAATTTTGAGTCTCTTTTTTTAACAAATGGGAGTTAAAGGATAAATCTCTAGTGAGATAATTCATGTATATTAAGGCCACATATAAATTCCACTGCATCCATAAAATGCAATTCCCATTCCAGTGAAAGCATCTTGCAAGTCTGTCCACTCAATTAGTACTTTTTTAATTTTTAAAAATAATTTAAAAATTATTTCATCTGACCAGTGCTTTTGTAGATATATGAAAAAGCTCATTGTGAGATTAAGAATAATCCAAAAATAGATTTTTGGATTATCTAACATATATTTAGGATAATCTAACATATTCAATTTAAAGACCAAACAACAAACTATATATGGTTTGATGTATATCTCCCCTGCTAACTAACATGACAAATTAACTTCAGCTGTAGAAAACAAAAAGCGACAACTCAGCTGTTTTGCATAATAAGCTGAAAAAAGAAGTCACAGTTAGCTAAGTGCAAGAATGTGCTCAATAGACAAAATGTTTTTGAAGCTTAGAAAAAGGGGGAGAAAAAGGCATTGTGCAAATATAATTTAAAGACTAGATCCGAATCATTTGGGGAACGCCAGGTTTTGCAGGCTGGAATAAATTTTTTAAAAATGCAATTAAATGTCCTAAAATATGCAGAAGTATGTAAGATTCCTAGTGAAAGTTAGATATTCTAGTTTATGCGAGAATCTGTAATTACAAATTCGATTATTTCAAGGGATTCTCACTTGATCTTTACATCCACTGCTGGCTTTCCTCAGATTATGTCAATTTTTAGACACTTTGGTCACTTCGATATATCTTGTCCTGGCATTTGTATTCTGTTATTTTTGCATGCTTATATAATTATTAGGTCATATTTAGATCAACCAAAACAAAATAAGTTCTTAGATGCCTCACAGAGTTAAAGCTGAAATACTGAAATATAAAAATATGAATTCTTTTTTTAAACATGTTTATTTTTTTTCACTAAGAATAAAGTACAAAACATAGATTTTTTTAAAAAAAATCCAACATGAACAGCAGCAATACAAAACAAAAAACTTTTGTACAAATATTGGATGTCTCTGTGTGTGTGTGTGTGTGTGTGTGTATTTTCATAGATTTTTCACAGATACAGGTATGTAGGCCTAGGTGTGTTCAGGTCTTTTCCCATGTAAGATTAAGAGTATCTTGGCAATGTTTCAGCAAGGTCCCACTCGCCATCCTCAGGTTGATGCTTTCGGCTTAGTGCCAGTGCAAGCAGGGTGTGATCGGAGCTGCCGTCTACTGGGGTGGGGGGGGCTGGTGTGCTGGGCTGGTTGGCTGTGCTGCTGCCTCTTGATTGGTTGATGGAGTTGATGTTGGTATAATGGGCTGTGTGATGGTCTTGTGAGTTTTGTTGTGGAGATATCCTGGATATTGTGCTGCAATCTCCTGGGTCATTTGTTTTGTAGTGACCTTTCTTCCATTAGCCTCTTGTGTGTTAATGGGTTGGGTAATGTGTTATGTGATGGACTTGCAAGTTCTTTTGTTGTGGTATCCTGGGTCCTGTGTTGTTATCTCCTGGGTCGTTTGTGTTTTGATCTCTTTTCCATTAGCCTCCTGTGCAGTAACGGCTTGGGTAATAGGTTGTGTGATGACCTTGTGAGATTTATTGCTGTGGTATCCTTGGTCTTGTGCTGTGATATCCTGGGTCATTTGCTGTGTTGCAACTTCTTGAGTTCTTGTGGTATAATTTCCTGAGTTTTCTGATGTGATGTCCTGAGCGGGTGGCTATGATGTAGCATTCTGGGTTTTAGTCTGGCTTTGAGTTTGGGGTCTGTGTTCTTGGCGTGTGTCAGCTTGTTTGGTTTTGGGGTCGGGGTGTGTGTAAGCTGGTACAGCAGCCATGGTCTGTTTTCTGGATGGTGGCTGTCCTTCATTTATAGAATGGGCTTGGGCCTGGGTCTGATGAGGGGGACTGGCGGTGGTGTCCCGTATTGTTTTGGGTCTGGTGTTGATTTTCATGACTGGGACTCGTTTGTTGGTGAGGGCTAGCTTCCAGATGTCTGGTAGGTGAGAGGTATCGTCCCATATATTTATGTTATGGGGGTGTTTATCTCGCAGCAATCAGGGAAGCCATTGAACACTTCATGAGGATAAGATTGAGTGCCACTGAACTGTAATTGCTGAGGTTATTGATAGGGAAGGTTATTGTTGAGGTCATTCTTTGGCAGTGGAACAATGGTAGAAGCCTTCAAACAAAATGGAATAGTGGACTAAGATAAAGACTGATTGAAGATCCTGGTAAAGATTCCAGCCAAGTGATCATCATAGTCTTTAAGCACTCAGCCAGAGATACCATCAGAACCGGCAGACTTTTTGGATCCACAGCCCTCAAAATGCTCCTCACCTCCATTCCTCCACAATGAGGTGGGGGTTACTATGGGCTGGAGGTTGTGTTTTATCTGTCTCTGATGTCTCCAGTTCAAAGCAAGCAAAGAAATGATTCAGCTCCTCTGCCAATGAAGCATCCACCTCAACAGGGATGACATTGGTTGGTTGATGGTAGTTAATTTGTTGAATCCCTTGCCACACCTGCCTCATGTTATTGCTATAAAAATTATCCTCAGTCTTCCTCTTTTAATCAGTCCTGGCCTTCTGAATACCTTTCTTCAGTATAGCTCTGACAACACTGTATCTTGCCCCATCATTGAACCTAAAGGCCTTGATCCTGTCACACAAGAGACGCTGAACTTCCTTGGTCATCCAGGGCTTCTGATTGTGATAGATCTTAATACGTTTATCCACAGTGACAATATCTGTGCAGTGTTTGATATAGCACAGAACAGCTGAAGTGTGTTCCTCTAAATCAGGGTGGTAAAATATGTCTCAAGTTGTGTCCTCAAAATAATCCTGAAGTTGTTGGGATGCATCTTCCGGCCAAGATTTCACCGTGTTTATTATAAGCAGAGCCCATTTCCAAAGAGGGATGTATGCTGGTGCTAAAAGCAGTGACATATAGTTGGATTGTCCCAAATGTGATAACTATATAACCCTATAGCCATGTTTAATATTGGTATATACTTTGTCCAATATGTTTGCTCCTCTGGTGGCATACTTAACATGCTGATAGAATTTAGGGAGCACTGCTTTTAAAACAGTCTGATTAAAGTCTCCTGCTATAATATGCACAGCATCAGGTTACTTATTCTGCTGATTACTAACAATGCTGTACACGAATCCCAAAGCTACAGTAGTACTGGCATCAGGTGAGATATAGACTGAAGTAATCAATCCATGCTGAACTCCTGTGGAAGATATATGAGTCTACATTTAAGAGTCATATACTCCAGATGTCAGATGCTGACAACAGATCCATGGAGCAGTGGATCTACAGTCTTTTATTGATACGGTATTTTAAAAATGTATTTTTTTTGGTGTGGGGTAATATTAGTCCATTACAATAGATTTATTCCTTCTAGGTCAATAGGCACAATTATGTATTTACTTAGTCATCAGCAAACAATATGTGTAGTTGTAATTGTGGGGGTTATATATAAAACTACCCCATTAATTTTCTTCTTATAATTGGCAGACTATTCTAAACTCAAAGTTTAGTTCACTAAATACTTTTTGTCAGTCTCTTTAATATGAGTTTCTTGAAACATGTTATGTTTTGATTCATTTTTTCAAATAATGAAATAGCTTTTTCATTTGCACCATTCCATATTAAAATCTTACAATCCATGCATTATGACCAAGAAATTGCAGGAACTCCAATTATGGCTCCATAGTTTGTCCTTGGTCAGCATCAGACTTTTTATCCTTTTCTTTAAGATCGAATTCTTGTGATGATTGATCTTTATCTTTTGAGAAATGGTGCAGTTCCAATCCATAACTTTCCAGAGAGCTTTGTCTTTTGGGCATTGAATTAAGTCTAAAATGTTGACTTTTAAAGGTAAAAATAACTCCTTCCAGTTTACCCTAAATGAAAGGAAATGGTATTTTGCTTTGAGTGATTTTCAAAAAGAAGTATTCTTTGTGTTTTCTTGATATTCCAATTGGAATTCTCTGAATATTTTTACCTCCTACCCAAGAATGTTGAATTTCTGCTGGTAATGTCTCTGCATCACTTGATCTTTAAGAAATTTTCTTACAAATTGAATCATAACATCTCTTAACAATTATCTTCTGGCTGCATATGCTGAATTTATTCTGTAAAATTTATCAATCTCTTGGAAAAATCTAATTTATCACAATTAAAATTACAATGTTACAATTATATCTTTTAAATTTGTGCCTTTCTCTATGTTTTCAGGATCCCCCTGAGTCTCAGTAACAATTCTTTTTGCTTTAAATCTAATAATAATACATTTGAATCCAATAAATCTAATTTTGTATCTGTCATTCCATCTAATATGTATAAATTCAGTTGGAATCCAATGGAGTGGGAACAGTACATTTTACAACACACACCTAGTATTTAACATAAACATGTAATAAAATATAATGAAAGATCTTTACAAAGCATGATATTAAAATCAAAAGTTCTTTGAGAATTAAGACTGAACAGATGGATACCTTTCTGCGAGCTGAGCTTACCAGAGAGAAGTTAAGAGTTTCCTTCCCCAGCAACTCAGAACCATCCATGGAGCTTTGTGGGTGATTTCAAGCCACTCCCTTTTCAAATCCAAGAATGTGCTGCTATAGAACCCAGCTTCAAGCAGCAAAAAAACTACCAAACTTCTTTTGGCTCTGCCAAAGCCCTGCTGAACAGGGATGCCATGATTAGCAGGGGTGGGGGATTATTGGCCATTTTATTTCTCTTGTGAGAAACAGCTGGATTAGATCCATGAATTGCGAACAGAATGCACATGTATTCTAGTAATGAATTAAAGATTCCCTCCCTCTCCACACAAACACACAGTTAGTGTTTTCCATTTAAAAACCGTCTGTAACACAATGACGAGAATAAAGTAGCTTTTCACATTACTGCAAAATAGTAGAAATCCACACAGTGTTGCTTTGCCTTATCCAGCACTTTCTAGATTTGGTCAAAAATTGAATGAGAACATAGTCACTTGATTAATTGGAAATTCTGAGAATTTTAGAAGGTACCAGATCAAGAAATGCTGCTATTGGGGCTCCACTATTGTTGTGAAGTAATGATACTGCTAAATTCCCAAGATCCTCTCAAAAAGTTAACTGCTACATTGTTATTTGAAGGGATTTAAAAATGGCAGTTAATCATTGAGAATGTGATTTATGTATATAAAAGAATATTGATTTTAATAAAATTTAGTTATATATAAAGTTAAATCAAATGCCATTTTTAATGGCTACACTAACTTTTGAAGTGTGGTTCATGGAATGTCACTCAAACATCAAGAACAACCTTGATTAAAATGTCTTGATATACTTCAATCTGGTATGTACGGTAAAAAAACTCAATGAGACACATTTCAAGTGGATTTCTACATAGATTTTGGAAACATCTGCATGTCATCTAAAAAAGTCTTATTCAGCAGCTAGTTTGAATTTTTCTGTGCATGTGAAAGTCAACTGCTAAACTTTAATAATCCCAAAGGTGCCGTGGGAAGGGTAGAGCTTGCATCACAGTGGTACAGCATGAGCCATGGTACACATCACAGTGGTACAGCAATGGTTCAGCAATCTTTAAGCTCTAAGATTGCTGCTGATATTTCCATTGCAGGATGGTCCCAATGGACCTAAACGGACCCATAGAGACGGTGACAGAGGAGGACACATCCTGTCGATCCCAGGAACATCACAAAGTCCCTGGTAGATCCAGTAGAAGCTCTTTTTTCCCCACAGTGGAGAGGCAGCCATTAAAGCTGATGAAACTGGGACAGCTCTGGAATGGAAGAAAATTGGAAAGAAAGTGTGTCAGTTCTGTGAGATAATTTTCTACTTATTTTTTTCTAGAGAGAACACCCTAAAAGTCCAACAATTAAATTTAAAAGTGAAGATAAAAGTGCACAAGTGGCAAGATTAAGCACAAATTAAATCTCAAGGGTTTTTTTCTTTTCTTTTTATTTGAACTTTGGATTTTGTTAAAAATTTTTAACTTTTAAACTGGACTGGTCTTTCCTTTTTAATTTTTATTTTTTTCCCTTCAAAATAACTCTTTGGAAAAGTTTTTTATTCTCTTGTTTTTTATTTTTAATAATTTTAGATTCTTTATATTTTTTTTATTCCTGATTTTAATATTAGAGGGGAAGGGAAAGGGAAGGGAAATAAGTAGTGCTGCCACCTGGAGGCTTGGACACATTGTTTTCCTTTCTTTCTTTCTTGTTGATACATTTGCTGTAAAGCCCATGTCACACTACACCAACGGATGGAAAGAGGATGTAAAACGGAGAGAAACACTTGCCATCCGTTGGTTAAAGGCCCTGTCACACTGCAAAAACAGATGCAAAGAGGAAGCAAAACGGAAAAAAAATCTTGCCATCCGTTCTAAAACGTGATGTACTCACTGCCTCCGTTTGGCTTCCTCTCAATCTGTCCAGCATCCGTATATGGACGTTTCATCCACTCCAAAAGTTTTAGGCTGCCTAAAACTTTTGGGCGGAAAATGTATCCAGTTCGTCCATTCTGCATCCGCTACGCATCTGCAACGCATCCACTACACATCCGTTATGCATCCGCTATATCCGCTAGGCATCTGCTGCGCATCCGCGCAACTCCATCCGCTCCAGCGGTAAACGGACGCAGGGAGGAAGTGGAACGGATGCAGAATGGATGCAGAACAGAAACAAAGCATTTAAAACGGAAAAAACGTTCGTAGAGGGGCCCTATCTCGGATATTAAGGATGCATAGAGGATGCCTAGAGGATGCCTAGAGGATGCCTAGAGGATGCAAAGGGACACCTATACTGCCTATAAAAAGGGGTAGAAAATCGTCTGCATCGCACTTTCAGACCAGCAGACCAGCGGTGCAGACCTCTGCAGCCTTCATCTGCCTCTTCCTCTTCCACAGCATCCAGTCATCTCCAGCATGGATTGCGACAAAATCCTTTTGGCAGCCAACATCCTTCTGCATCACTGCGAAACCATCAATACTCTCTGTGAACTCTACTACGGGAAGAAAAGGAGGCACCCAAAAAAAGTCTGGGTCCAAAGATGGTTAGCCAGAAGAGCACAGTACCAACTTTATGACAAACTGATGGTGGAGCTCAGGAGCGAAGACACTCGTGTGTTCCAGAACTTCATGAATATGCCTCCAGCCATGTTTGATGAACTTCTGCAGCGCCTGACACCCAGGTTGGGCAAGACAAAAACCAACTTCCCACCCAGCCTGGAACCTGGGCTCAGGGTGGCACTCACTCTGCACCACCTGGCCTCAGGGACCCCCTACAGGAGCATGTAGTACGGCTGGAGGGTGCCACCCAGCACCATCAGCTTTGTGGTCAGAGAAGTGGTGTGGGCCATCCTCGAAGAACAAAAGGAGGAGCTCCTCCAGTGCCCCACCACTGAAGAAGGATGGAAGAAAGTTGCAGAGCAGTGGTATCAGAAGTGGAACTTACCCCACACCATTGGAGCCATCGATGGCAAGCACGTGGCCTGCAAGGTTCCAGTCAACTCGGGGTCCACTTATTTCAACTCCAAGGGCTTCTTCAGCATCATCCTCTTCGCCATGGTCGATGCTGACTACAAGTTCATGGACATCGATGTTTCAGGCAACGGCTCATCTTCCGATGCCCAGGTATATGACAGTCACCTCAAGGAGGGGCTGGAAAGCAACCTCATGGTGGTCTTCCCAGATCCAGAACCCCTGCCCAATGACACGCAAGATGTGCCCTACTTCATCGTGGGGGATGACGCCTTC
Organism: Laticauda colubrina; assembly: GCA_015471245.1. Taxonomy (NCBI): domain Eukaryota; kingdom Metazoa; phylum Chordata; class Lepidosauria; order Squamata; family Elapidae; genus Laticauda; species Laticauda colubrina. The sequence goes on along the minus strand of BLBF01000039.1, from coordinate 11,823,687 downwards.
TCCCTTTCAACCTACCTCATGAAGCCCTACACCTCCAAATACCTCACTCATGAAGAGAGGATCTTCAACTACAGGCTGTCCAGGGCAAGGCGGGTGGTGGAGAACACCTTTGGCATCCTGGCCAACAGGTTCCAGGTACTTCTCACCAACATGCAGCATCGCGCAAAGAGCATGAGGAGGATCGTGGAAGTTTGCTGCATCCTGCACAATCTCATGCGCACCCGCTACACAGTCATGCAGAACAGGCTCGTGGACCTCCAGCAAGTCAATGGGGACATGGAGCCTGGGGAATGGAGGCAAGGGCGAAACCTGATCAACACTGAGGATGTGCAATGGCCCAACAGAGCCCCACGTGAGGCGAAGAAGCAGCACAACCTTCTGAAAGACTGGTGTAACTCCCCAGCTGGAGCAGTGGAGTGGAAAGACAGGATGGTAGATGCTTAATGGATGCTTCCTTCAGCCTGTCTCATCACACGGATGAGATTGGACCATATATGTTTGGTTGGCCTACAATGAACAGGGCGTTTAATAAAGAGTTGTGTTTATGTTGACATGTGTGGATCAATGCTTACATTGTAATTGATAAGGGCCATAGGTGTGGCACCTGAGAGGGTGGACCGTACAGTCCCATCGATTTTGCCGGTGGCATCATTGGTGTGGTGGCATTGGTGGCATCAGTGGAACAGCTGGCAACGGTGCCGCCCGATGACTCTGTGCCTGGCCTGGGAAGGGCTGCTGCCTGTGCTGCTGGACCTCCGGGTAGCTGTAGCCCTGGTAGGTGAGGGGCTGTTGGAAGCCTTGGTATGGGAGGGACATCACCTGGGGTGGAGGAGCAGACCTGGACTGGGTGGTAGTAGGTGCCTCTGGGTCTGGAGGGTTGTTAAGCAGCGTGCAGATCCTCTCCTTCACCAGCTGGTACTGGGGATCCGGCATCTTCTTCAGGATCTGTTTCAAATAATTGAGGAAGGGCTTGCGGTTGGAGGAGGAGGATTCGATGGGGACCAGCTGAGAGAGGAGACCTATGCTGGTGCGGATGGTGTCCCTGATCTCCACCAGGACCTTGTGGCTCTCCCCTTCCTGCGGTCTGGCTCTTTGCCTTCCTGTGGAGGCGGCGGTGTGGGTGGATGGGACTTCGGCAACGGCGGACTCGATGTCTCCTTTCTCCCACCGCACCAGGGAGTCCTCCTCGCTCTCCACCAAGCTTTCAACACCTGCCTGGGGGTTCTCCGCCGTGGCACGCTCCCCCAAAACCTGCCTGGAGACAGGGACTGACTCTCGGCTGGAAGAGGACTGGGTCGCAGCAGGCTGCCTGAGAGTGAGGGTAGACAGATGGGCTCCTGGTGCTGCTCGATGGCGGATCTCACCCTCCAGGAAGCTGCACCTGGCCATGACGTAGTTCTCTCTGTCCATCAGCTTGACCGTGGCCTGGCCAGATTTTTTGCGGTGCAGCTTCCCGTACCAGGTGTGCATATGTTTCCACCAGCCGAGTAGCACCTCCGAAGTGTAGACCAGACTCTCCGCCCTCTCTCTCCAAGCAGCCTGCTTACGCTTGGTGTCCCTGTACATCCGGTGTCCCTTCCGCCACAGATAGTCGTTCTCTCTCAGCCACTCCAGCACCTCATCCTCGTGCGCCTCCTCAATAAAGTACTGCCTCCTCTCCCATTGACGCAAACGACTCTTCCTCCCTCTGGCAGGGCCATATGGGCCCTCATCAGAGGGACTTCGAGGTTGTAGGGTCTGCTCCTCCACACCAACAGGAGCAGCAGCAGCAGCAGCAACAGAATCATCATCATCAGAAACATCACCAGCAGGATCATAATCAGCATCATCATCATCATCATCATCAGCAGCAGCAGAATCACCAGCAGGATCAGAATCAGAATCAGAATCATAATCATCATCATCATCATCATCATCAGCAGCAGCAGCAGCAGCAGCAAGACCAGGATGAGCAGCAGCAGAGTAAGCACCAGCAGCAGGGTCAGCAAGACCAGGAGCACGAGCAGAACGAGCAGGCCCAGCAGGACCAGCAGGACCAGGAGCAGCTTCAGCAGAGTACGCAGCAGCAGAAGCACCACTGCCAGGAGCAGCTACAGCAGAAGCTCCAGCAAGAAAAGAGCAAGCCGAAGCAGCAGAAGCCCAGCAGAAGCAGAGTCACGGACATGGGGCGGGAGGGTGGCCCTGTCCCTCTTGCTTGGGATGGCGGCAGGTTGCTGAGCCTTTCGCTTCTTCCCCATGGTTGTGGGATTGCTGGCTGGCAGGGAGTCTGGCAGGAAGGCTGGCAGGCACCAAGGCTGGCAGGCACCAAGGCTGGCAGGAAGGCTGGCACCAAGGCTGGCAGGAAGCCTAGCAGGAAGCCTAGCAGGAAGCCTGGCAGGAAGCCTGGCAGGAAGGCTGGCAGGAAGGCTGGCAGGAAAGCAGGCTCCAAGGCTGGCAGGCAGACTGGCTGGCAGGGAGGCTGGAAGGCAGGCTGGCAGCAATGCTGGCAGGGAGGCTGGAAGGCAGGCTGGCTGGGAGGCTGGCAGGGAGGCTGGAAGGCAGGCTGGCAGCAAGGCTGGCTGGGAGGCTGGCAGGGAGGCTGGAATGCAGGCTGCCAGCAAGGCTGGAATGGAGGCTGGAAGGCAGGCTGGCAGGGAGGCTGCCCAGGAGGCTGGGAGGCAGGCTGGGAGGCAGGCTTGGAGGCAGGCTTGGAGGCAGGCATGCAGGCAGGGCAGGCAAGGAACTCAAAGTGTCCAGCAGCAGGTCTTTCCTCTGAATGGTGACCTGCTTCCGAGCTGCTTCCCTTTATATTCGGGGGACTTGCGCAATACATCCCCCCCGCATGTGCAATTAACGCGTGACATCCGTTCCGCTTCCGCTGTGCATCCGCTAAGCTTCCGCTGTGCATCCGCTTCATCTGCTGTGCATCCGTTTTGCATCCGTTTTTTCCATTCCACGTCTGCTTTTCTGAGACCCCCCAGAAGCTGTGCGAATCCGCCATCTGTTCTGCATCTGCTGGGCTTCCATTCCACATCCGCTTTGCATCCGCCCTGCGTCCTCCCCGCGTCCGTTTCATCCGCTCCAATTATGCAAATTTTCACCCCTTTTGAGCGCGGATAAAACGGATGTAACATTTTTCTCTTCCGTTGTGTCCTCTTTGCATCTGTTGGGCAGTGTGACACGGCCTTAACGGGATGCATCCGATCTGTACTCACTGCATACGTTTTTCATACTCTCTATCCCTTCAGCATCCGTCTACTGAGATTTCATCCACTCAAAAAGTTTTGAGCTGCACAAAACTTTTTGAGCAGAAAAAGTATCCAATGCGTCCGTTATACATCTATGCATATGGGGAACATCCGTTATACATCCATCGTCATCCGTTATGCATCCGCTATATCCGTTAGGCATCCACTGTGCATCCGCGCAACTCACATCCGCTCTAGCGGAAAACGGACAGAGGGAGGAAGCGAAATGGACATGGAATGGACACGCAGCATTAGTAGCACAGACGTAGAAAGGATAAAAGTGGATGCAGCTCGCATATAAAGCATGAAAACAGGAAAAACGTTCATATAGGGGACGTATCTCGGATATTTAGGATGTCTGCAGGATGTCTAGAGGTTGCAGAAGGACACCTAGCGGAAAAACAATATTTCCTATAAAAAGGGGGAGAAATCACCTGGATCTCACTTTCAGTCCAGCAGCCCTGCTGTGCAGACCACTTCAGCCTTGATCTTGCTCTTGCTTTTCCACAGCATCCAGTCATCTCCAACATGGATCGTCGCACACTCCTTTTGGTAGCTGCTATCATTCTACACCAGTGCGAAGCCCTCTACAGGCTCTTTCACCTGTTCTATGCAAGGAAAAGAAGGTGTCCAAGAAGTGTCTGGGTCCGAAGATGGATCACGAGAAGAGCCGAGTATGGACTGTATAACAAGCTGATGGTGGAGCTGAGGAAGGAAGACCCTCGTGCATTCCAGAACTTCATGAGGATGCCTCCAGCCATGTTTGATGAAGTCGTGGAGCGGCTGAGACCCAGGTTGACCAAGGCAAACACCAACTTCCAGCCCAGCCTGGACCCTGGGCTGAAGGTGGCACTGACTCTGCGCCACCTGGCCTCAGGGACCACCTACAGGAACATGCAGTATGCCTGGAGGGTGCCAGACAACATCATCAGCATTGTGGTCAGAGAAGTGGTGCAGGCCATCATCAAAGAATACCTGGAGGAGCTCCTCCAGTGCCTCTCCACTGAAGATGGCTGGAAGAAAGTTGCAGAGGAGTGGTATCAGAAGTGGAACTTCCCCCACACCGTTGGAGCCATAGATGGGAAGCACGTGGCCTGCAAAGCTCCAGCCAACTGAGGGTCCACTTATCACAACTACAAGGGCTTCTTCAGCATCATCCTCTTTGCCATGGTCAATGCTGACTACAAGTTCATGTACGTCGATGCTTCAGGCAATGGGTCAGCTTCAGATGGCCAGGTATACAATGCCAGTGACCTCAAGGAGGGACTGGAATGCAACCTCATCATGGGCTTCCCAGATCCAGACCCCCTGCCCAACGACATGCAAGATGTGCCCTACTTCATCGTGGGGGATGACGCCTTCTCCCTCAGAACCTACCTCATGAAGCCCTACACTTCCAAATGCCTCACCCATGAAGAGAGGATCTTCAACTACAGGCTGTCCAGGGCAAGACGGGTGGTGGAGAATGCCTTTGGCATCCTGGCTAACAGGTTCCAGGTACTTCTCACCACCATGCAGCATCGCCCAGAGACCATGAGGAACATCGTGGAAGCTTGCTGCATCCTGCACAATCTCATGTGCACCCACTACCCAGTGTTGCAGAACAGGCTCATGAACCGCCAACAAGGCAATGGGGACTTGGAGCCTCGGGAATGGAAGCAAGGGTGAAACCTGATAGACACTGTGGATGTGCAAGGCCCCAACAGAGCTTCACATGAAGGGAAGAAGCCAGCGCAACCTACTGAGACACTGGTGCAACTCCCCAGCTGGTCCAGTGGAGTGGCAAGACAGGATGGTAGATGCTTGATGGATGCTTCCTTCAGCCTGTCTCATCACACTGATGAGATTGGGCCATGTATGTTGAGTGGTCCTACAATAAACAGGGCATTTAATAAAGAGTTGTGTTTATGTTGAAATGTATTGATAAATGATACATTGTTATTGATAATAAAGGGCCATAGGTGTGACACCTGGGAGGGTGGACCATACAGTCCCACTATGCTTGCACTGGAGGCTTATCTATCCCACAGCTATTACCCATTCCACAGGTATCTCTGCCTATCCCACAGCTATTATCCATCCCACAGGTATCCCTGCCCATCCCACTGCTATCCTTACCCATCCCACAAGCATGCAAAGGCTTAAACCATTTCTAAAAGTTTCCACCAAGACTTTATTGACTAAAAGAACTGAACCAAGTGTGTGAAGCAAAGATAACCTTCATTAATAACAAACTGTAAAAGCAAAATGACCCAAGGAAAGTGTCCCAAGCAAAGATAAAGTCAACTGGTAGCAACCCACTGTGTCCTTTTTACATATGTTTTGCATCCGTCGGCCGATGTGACCTAGCCTTTACATTCAAGGACTCTGTGCTTTTCATTGAAAAGATAGTGGGAAGAGCATGTGTATTGTTTGCAGGTGCTTTTCTGGGAACCACTGATAGCTGGAGTCTGGGTTTGAAATTGAAGAAAGAAGATTGAAGTGACCTTGAAAAGAGAACTGGAATTATTTTTTTTTTAATTTAGTAAAGAGCCTCGAACATATAGTGGCAGTGCTTTGCTTGTTGACAGAATTGCTTTTTCTCTTTCCTTTTTTTTTTTCTATTTCTCCCACCCAGTTGGATTTTTATATTTGGACTTGAGTCCTTTGATGCAAGAAGGACTACTTCCCCCCCCCCCTCCTCCCTTTGTTTTGCCTCTTCAGCAAGTGGAATATACAGATTTCTATCTTTTTAAATCTTTTCTTAATTTTTTTTTATTTTTTCATCCTTTTTCCATTTTATATATTTTTTCTTTTTTTCTACATAATTGGAACCAATTGGATTAAGATATTCAAATGCCTGAAAATTTTTCCCTTCCCTTTTTTATTTTTAATTATTCTTTCTTTTTTTTTTTCTTTTTTACTGGAATGGCTATTGGCTGCTCTTGCTTTTTCTTTTCGATTTTTCTATTGTACTTTAAGATGAGCAGAAAAATACCAGCCTCAGCTTCTTCTATCCAAACTTCTTCTTCGAGGACAACGATCAATACAGATGATGTTACAACAAGAAAAGGAGAAAGAAGTGACACTGCAGATGATTATGCAAGGAATTCAAAAGATAAAAGTAAAAATAGATAATATTGAAAAGAGAACAGACAATATTGAGCAAAGAATGGAAAAGATGGATGAAAAAATAGAAAATATTCAATAGATGATGATGCAATATGAGGACAGAATTAAGAAAATTGAAGAACAAAGAAATAAGAAGATTGGAGATATGGATACTCGATTGAGTGAAGTCGAAAGAGATAAGGGTAGATCTCTGCAATCATTGGGATGGGAAATTGACAGATCAGAAGTCTATCTTAGATTTCAAAATATAGAAGAAGAAAAGGGTGAAAACCTTGCTGAAATGATGACAGAAATCCTGGCAGAAGCATTAGAGGTAACTAAAGAGAAGATGATGGTTGGAATGAACAAGGTTTTTCGTGTTTATACAAGATATGCAATGAGAAATAAAGTCCAAGAAAAGTTCATATCAGATTTACTAAGAAAATAATAAAATCACAAATACTGCAGGTGGCAAGAGAAAAAACACCATAGTACAAAGATAAAGAAATAGTGGTACTGAAACGTGTACCGAGAAGAGTGAGAGAGATAAGAGAATATTTATTTTTGACCAAAGAGTTACTTAAGAGAGGAATAAATTACAGATGGCTGATACCCAAAGGTCTCATGTTTACCTGGCAGGAAAAAAGACACAGAATTGATACAGTTGAAAAAATGGAGTTATTCTATCTGGAATATTTTAGAGGAAGGGAGGAAGATACAAGAAAAGAAGAGTCGTTAATTGAATTTCAAGTGGAATGTACAGGAGTAATTGAAAAAGGGGAAGGAGCCATAGGTGGTGTACCCAGAGAACAACGAGAACCAATATCTACCAGAGCAACAAATTCTTCTTACAAAGTCTAAAATGGATGAGAAAAAATTGATTACAATTTATATAAATGGGATTAATTCAGCTATTAAAAGAAGAAAAGTATTTCATAAATTAGCGAAATTAAAATTTTATATAATCTGCCTACAAGAAGTACATGTTAAAAAATACCATGATTATATATTGAAACAATAAAAATTAGGGAAATTATTTACAGCATTAACACATTGTAAAAAGAGAGGAGTGGTGTTATACATTAGAGATACAATCCCTGGGGAACAAATATATACAGATGATGATGGAAGGATTTTGATGGTGGAGATAACAGACAATAATCTAAAGACACTTTTAACAGCAATTTATGCTCCAAATGATAATCAAGAAGATTTTTACAGGAAATTACATAAGAAAATAATTGAACTGGACTATGCTAATATCTGTCTGATGGAATATTTTAATGGAATAACAAATTGGATTATAAAAAAAAACAAAACAGCAAAGAAAACTAGAAAGACATTGCCAAAATCCTTCTTTCAAATGGTAGATGAGATAAACTTAAAAGATGCACGGAGAGAGAGAAATGCGGAAAATAAACAATATACCTTTTATTCAAATAGACATGCAACATGGTCTAGAATAGATATGATATGGACATCAACAGAATTGCTTTCTAACATACAAGACATTGAAATAGAAGCAAGTAATTGGGCAGATCACAATCCAATAAAGGCCCAGTTCCACTGGCTGATGGATGGAAAACGTATACATAAAGGACACAGCGGATGAGCAAAATTTCAGGGGTGGCCCCATCCGTTGTCATCCGCTCCAAAAAGTGGAGAAAATTTGCATAAACAGAATGGAAAAGAACAGAAAAGAACGGTCGTGGATAGTATATAGCGGGGATGTTAAATGGATGTTCATAGGAAGCCTAGCAGATGAAAGCGGATGGAAGTGGATGACACCTCCGAAGGGGTTCCGGGGGAGAATTTCGAAGTGGACGCATAGCGGAAGGGGCGGATGCCGCACGGATGTATATTGGATGCAAAGCGTTCAGTGCACATGTGGGGAGTATGAATTGCGTCAGCTCTGTGGATATAAAAGGATGCAGCATGCACGCAGTCAGCATACAGGGGAAAGACGTGCTGCCACATACATCTTGCAGGAACACCATGGTTCGTCAGTCAGGCAAGAAGAGGAAGCCTGTGCCTACTTGTTCAAGCCCTGGCAAGCTGAAGAAGGCCAGAATCAGCATCCCACCCCCTGGCACTGACTCTGAAGCTGCTGCTGCTGCTGCTGCTGCTGCTGCTGCTGCTGCTGCTGCTGCTGCTGCTGCTGTGGTGGACCAGCCCCAAGGCCCTCAAACCCCTCAAAGCCCTGCTGCTGAAGGCCCTGCTGCTCAAGCCCCTGAAGGCACTGCTGCTCAAGTCCCTGAAGGCCCTGCTGCTCAAGCCCCTGAAGGACCTGCTGAAGCCCCTGCCAGAGGGAGGAAGAGGCAAGGGAAGGAGAAGGGAGAGAGGAAACAGTACACCGTTTCAGAGGAGCATGAGGATGGGGTGCTGGAATGGCTGAGGGAGAATGAGTACCTCTGGAGAAAGGGCCACAGACTGTATCGGGACACCAAGAAGAAGCAGTCAGCTTGGAGAGACAAGGCAGAGAGCCTGAGGTACACTGCAGAATTACTCCTTGGATTGTGGAAGCACATGCACACCTGGTATGGCAAGCTACACCTCAAGAAATCTGGCCAGGCCACTGTCAAGCTCACTAACTGGGAGATGTACGTCATGGCCAAGTGCATTTTCCTGGAGAGTGAGACCCGCCACTGAGGAGTAGCCCCTCTGAGACCCCTCTCCCTCAGACAGCCCACAGACAGCCAGTCCTCTTCCAGCAAGGAGCCAGCTACCCTGTCCAGGCAGATGTCAGAGGGAGAGGCATCCCGACAGCTGCACTCCCAATGGTGGCAGACTTGGAGGATCCCGTGGAGGATGACGCCCTGCTGTCACAAATAGAGATAGAAGCAGCAGCCACCATAGGCCAACCCATCCCCACCCCCACCCCCAGCTCCAGAGGATACAGGCAGAGAGGCAGACTGGAGGGCCAGCACCACAGTGTGCTGTTGGAGATCAGGGACACAATGAAAACCAGCATAGAACTTCTCTCTCAGCTGGTCCACAGAGACATACCATCCTCGGACCACAAGCCCTTCATCACCTATGTGAGCCAGACCCTGAGGTATCTGCCCGAGGCCCAGTACCAGGTGATGAAACAGAAGATCACAGCACTTCTGCACAACCCTCAAGGCCCAGCTGAAGCTGCTCCTTATCCAGTCCAGGCGATGTCACAGTCCTTCCACGGCTTTCAACAGCCCCTCACCTACCAAGGCTATGACTACCAGGACTTCCCACAGCAGAAGCAGAACTTCCCAGTCCAGGCCCAGGTTCATCGGATGCCACAGATGCCACTCCTCACCCAGCTGCAGACCAGACAGCCCCACTACACTCCTCCTTTCTCCACCCCACAGCCAAGCCCGTCAACGGACAATCTGTCATCAGTGTTGGGCCTGACATCTCAAGTCCTTGATGAAGGGCCTCTCAACCTCATGGGACTGAGTCAGCTCTCGGATAGCTTCCTGAACACACCACCCCCTGTTGTACCCTCTGGGCCAAGTACCCCAATGGTGCCTTAGACCAGCACTCAAGCCACAGCCACCTCCACAGTCCCTGCCGCTTAACAGCTGAGACCATGGACATGAGTCAGAGTGACTGAGAATAGTGTCAGAGACTGAGTTGTTTACTTGTTAAGTTTATCTTTGCTTAAGACACTTTACTTGGTTCATTTTGCTTATTTAATAAAGTCATAAAGTTTACCAAAGAAAGTTAATAAAGGTTATCTTTGCTTAAGACACTTGATTCATTTTTTTTACTTAATAAAGTGTTGGTAAAAACTTTGAAAAAATGGTTAAGCCTTTGCATGCTTGTGGGATAGATAAGGATAGTTGTGGGATAGATAAACCTCAAGTGCAACCATACTGGGACTGTATGGTCCATCATCCCAGCTGCCACACATATTGACCTTTATTATCAATAACAATTTATTCATTGATCAACACATTTTAAAATAAACAAAGCTCTTTATTAATGCCCTATTCATTGTAGGACCACTCAACAAACATGGCAGAATCTCATCAGTGTTATGTGACAGTCTCAAGGAAGCATCCATTAATCATCTATCATCCTGTCTTGCCACTCCACTGCTCCAGCTGGGGAGTTGCACCAGTGTTTCAGGAAGTTGCGCTGCTTCTTCCCTTCACATGAAGCTCTGTTGGAGCCTTGTGCATCCACAGTGTCTATCAGGTTATGTCCTTGCCTCCATTCACCAGGCTCCATGTTCCCATTCCCTTTGTTGATGGTCGACAAGTTTGTTCTGCAAGACTGGGTAGCGGGTGTGCATGAGATTGTGCAGGATGCAGCAAGCTTCTACGATGCTCCTCACAGTATGTGGCTCAAGCTGCATGGTGGTGAAAAATATCTGGGATATTTTGCCAAAGGCGTTCTCCACCACCCATCTTGCCCTGGACAGCCTGTAGTTGAAGATCCTCTCTTCATGGGTGAGGTATCTTGAAGTGTACGGCTTCATGAGTGAAGTTCTGAGGGAGAACACATCATCACCAACGATGAAGTTGGGCGCATCTTGTGTGTCATTGGGTAGGGGGTCTGCATCTGGAAAACCCATGATGAGGTTGCATTCCAAGCCATCCTTAAGGTCATTTGCATTGTATACTTGGCCATCTGAAGCTGACCCGTTGCCTGAAGCATCGATGTAGATGAACTTGTAGTCAGCATCAACCATGGCAAAGAGGATGATACTGAAGAAGCCCTTGTAGTTGTAATAAGTGGACCCTGAGTTCGCTGGAGCTTTGCAGGCCACATGCTTCCCATCTATGGCTCCAACGGTGTGGGGAAAGTTCCACCTCTGATACCACTCTTCTGCAAGTTTTCTCCAGCCTTGTTCAGTGGTGGGGCACTTGAGCAGCTCCTCCACGTATTCTTCAATGATGGCCTGTACCACTTCTCTGATCACTTTGCTGATGCTCTTGTGTAGCACCCTCCATGCATACTGCATGTTTCAATATGTGGTTCCAGAGGCCAGGTGCCGCAGAGTCAGTGCCACCTTCAATCCAGGGTCCAGGTTGGGATGGAAGTTGGTGCTTGGCTTGGTTAACCTGGGTCTCAGACACTCCACAAGTTCATCAAACATGGCTGGTGGAATCCTCATGAAGTGCTGGAATGCATGAGGATCTTCATTCCTCAGCTCCACCATCAACTGGTCATACAGTCCAAACTCCATTCTTCTCACGATCCATCCTCGGACCCACACAGCTCTTGGATGTCTCCTTCTTCTCCTTCTGTATAAAAGTTGAAACAGTCTGAATAGGTTTTGGTTCTGGTGATGAATCAGCACAGCTATCATACGGACTGTGTCATCATCCATGGTGGAGAACAATTGATGATGTTGAAGACCAAGACCAAGGGTGAAGAGGTCTGTACACCATGGCTGCTGGACTCATACTGAGATCCAGATGATTTTCTCCCCCTTTTGATAGATTCGGTTGTCTGCTAGGTGTCTTTCTACATACTCTAGACATACTCCAGACATCCTAAATATACGAGATACATCCCAGATACAAACGTTTTGTCCATTTTGAATACTTTATATACGAGATGCATACGCTTACATCCTTCCTATTTCCATGCTACCATGATGTGTAGACGTTCCATGTACCTTTTGTTTCCTCCCTCTTTCTGTTTTCAGCTGCAGCGGATGTGAGTTGAGGGGATGGCCAGAGGATGCAGAGAGGATGCAGTGGACGTTTAACGGATAATGGACATAGAACATTTGTTGCCCATATATGTCATGGATGTACATCGTATGCGGCGGAAAGTTCATCAGTTCACAAAGTTTTGTGCAGCTCAAAACTTCTTGCGCGGATGAAATCTCAGTGGATGGATGCTGGACGGATAGAGCGTATGAAACACGTATGCAGTGAGTACACAACAGATGCATAGCATTTTCCAATGGATGGCAAGCTTTTTTTATGTTTTACATCCTCTTTGCATCCGTAAGTGCAGTGGGACTGGGCCTTAACACTTGTATGGAAAGGACAAAAAAGGCGATCTAGATGGACTTTAAATAATATGATATTGAAGGAAAAAGACTTTAAACAGAAAATTGAGAGAGAATTGACTTTTTTCTTTAAAGAAAATACAAAAGAGAATACATCATTACAGAATCTCTGGGACATGATAAAGGCTTATACAAGAGGTTTGACAATAGAATATACAAGGAAAAGAAATATGAAACAGAATTTTTTTTAAAAAATATTGGAAGATGACTACAAGAAGTTGGAAAAAGTACTACAGAAATTTCCACAAAAAAAGGACATTAAAATTAAAATGGACATAACTAAGCATAAAATGGGGCTAATGGAAAAAGAAGAAATAGCACAAAAATTAGAAATGCTAAGCAGAACTATTTTGAAGATGCAAATAAACCTGGCAGATGGCTAGCATATAAATTGAGAAAGGAAAGAGACTCGAGAAGAATAAATCAACTGATAAATGAACAAGGACATGTATGCTATCGAAATGCAGAGAAGAAAAAAAATATTCAAGATTACTATGGAAACTGTACCATCAAGAGAATGTTCAGGAAGAAAGAATTCAATGATACTTACAGGAAGCAAATTTTCTCCAGTTCCCCAAAGATATTGAAACAATGTTAGAAAGTAATATAACAGTGATGGAATTAACAGAAGTTTTAAAAAAGCAAAACATTGGGAAAGCACCAGGTCCAGAGGGTTTGCCAGTGGAATTTTATAAGACATTCCAGGAGACACTGAATCTTCAGTTATTAGAAATTATGAATGAAGTTATGACAAAAAAGAGAATACCTGAAACATGGTTCGAAACATATATAACACTTGTACTGAAGGAAGACACAGTCCCACAGCAAGTTAAAAATTACAGACCTATATCACTATTAAATTCAGATTATAATTTTTTTGCTTCAGTTCTGGTAAAGACTGAAAAGATACTTAAACAATTTTATTCATCTTGATCAGAATGGATTTCTGCCGAAGAGACAGATTAAAGATAAAATGAGAATAATTTTAGATACACTGGAATACTATGAGGCACATCTTGAAAAACAAATGGCTCTGATGTTTATAGATGCACAAAAAGCCTTTGATAATGTGAACTGGCATTTTATGCTGTTACAATTGGACCAAATGGGCTTTGGTAAAAAATTTACTCAAGCCATCGAAACAATATATCATAAACAAACTGTAAAGGTTTGTTCAATGTTGAATGTTAAATTTGTTAAATGGAGAGTTAACAGACTTTATAGATATAGGAAAAAGGACTAGACAAGGCTGTCCACTGTCGCCTCTGTTGTTTGTGTTAACACTAGAAGTGCTGAATAGGAACATCAGAGAAGGAAAAGAAATAAAAGGAATGAAAATTAAAAAAGAAGAGTATAAATTACAAGCTTTTGCAGATGATCTGGTATTTTATTAGAGGATCCATCGGATTCTGCACCTAAACTGATAGAAAAGATAGAAGAGTATGGGTAAGTAGCAGGTTTGAAAATAATTCAAGGTAAAACAAAGATTTTAACAAAGAACATGTTAGTAAGACGAAAGAAAAAATTGGAGGAAGTTTTGGGGATCCAGGTCACAAACAAGGTTAAATATTTATGGATACATATAACACCAAGATGTAGCATACTTAAGAAGGACAATTATCTCAAACTTAAACAACAGATTGCAACAAATTTGATAAAATGGGAAAAATTACAATTATGACTGATTGGGAGAATATCTACAATTAAGATGAATGTATTGCCCAGAATCCTACACTTATTCCAGATAATTTCAATCAGATTAGGGAAAGAATTTTTTGAAGATTTAAACAAAATAGTGCTAAAATACATTTGGCAGAGGAAGAAAGCAAGAATAAAACTTAAATTGTTCCAAGATGCAAGAATAAGAGGAAGATTTGCTTTGCCCAATTGGGAATTATATTACCAAGCAACAAGTCTGATGTGGGTAAAGGAGTGGATAACATTAAGGAATAGTAGACTTTTGAATTTAGAAGGACATGACCTGCTGTTTGGGTGGCATGCCTTCTTCTAGTATAAGGGAACTAAAATGCAGGGGTATTTTAGAAGACACTATATTCGAGAAGCACTGTTTCTAAACTAGGAGAAATAAAAAAGCAATATTATTTAAAAATTCTGCTATGATTATCTACTATTGAAGCTTTTTCCTATCCAATAATATATAAAAAGGAACAAACAGTTAGATATGGTGAGATATTGAACAAAAAGGGTGAACTTAAATCTATGCAAGCGTTGGATGAACAAGGTGTAAAAATGAATTGGTTTTCATATTTGCAAATCTAGATTTGATGAAGATGTTAAAACAGAAGGTATCTATGATAAGTTGACTGATTTAGATAAAATTTTGACAGGTACTGATGAAAAAGTAATCAAAAAACTTTATGGACGTTTGCTAGAGTTTAAATTAGAGGAAGAACAAGTAAAAGAAACAATGATTGTGTGGCAAAAATTTTTGGATATGGGATTGATTTAGATAAATGGCAAAAATTGTGGTCTCAAAATTATAAAATGACAATGTCAACTGCATATAAAGAAAATTTGTATAAGATGTTTTACAGGTGGCACTTACCTCTGACGAGAGTTGCAAGAATTTTTGAAAAATAAATTGGATAAATGTTGGAAATGTCATCAGATACTTGGTTTATATTACCAGATGTGGTGGACATGCTCGGATGCAAAAAGATATTGGACTATAATCCACACATGGTTGGAAAAAATGACAAAACACACATAGACTTCAAACCTGAGATATTTTTATTGGGAATTATATCATAAATATATTGTAAAGGATTGAAATATTTGCTTGTAAATGTTTTAACAGCAGCTAGAATTGTATTTGCTAAGAATTGGAAAAATGAAAAAATACCTATGGAAATTATTCAGAAAATCATGGACTGTGCCAAAATGAGTAAATTGACATTTGAAATTAGAGAACAAGAAGATAAACAATTTTATATGATATGGGGTTTATTTTATCAATTGTTAGATAAAAAGACATGGTAAAGAAATAGATTAGTAAGCATTACAATAAAAGTTAATAGACTGATAAAGAAAACAATATAAAATATATAACCATTGGATGAATGTATAAGATTAAATCACAATGAAAATTAGAATATCTCATAAAATGATGGAAAAATAGTCAAATGAATGTTTAATTATTGATATTATATAAGCACAAGCTAACTGACAAAGTGAGAATTTATATAACTTATGAGGAATGGTAAAAAAAGGATAGCACAAAAGATTGTAACCAACTGACATGTATATAATTGAAAGAGGGCTTTATGTTTTGTTCGTATGTTTGTTGTAAAAAATGAAAACTTTGAAAAATAATCCCAAAGGTGCCGTTTCAATAGGCAACTGGACTCTCTGGTTTTCCTTTGAAGATGTTTTGCTTCCCATCCAAGAAGCCCCTTCAGCTTTGAGCTGTGACTTCAGAGAAACAAGAAAGTCTGGTTGCCCCTTGAAAAAGCACCTTTGCAATAACCATTACCTGGATGAATGAGAATCTCCATAAACATGAAGCTTTAATAATGTACTAAACCATGTTTTTAACCAACCATAATGGTCTAATAACATAAGATACTATCATAACTTACTCTCAGATTGTATCCTTTTGCATGAATAATCATGTAAAGATTTATATCAGGAGAGGTTTTGCCTTATTTATCAAAAGATGAGAATTCACTAAAAAAAAGCAATACTTAAATTCTTTTACTCTTTGAAGTGAAAGAAAAAGACCCTTATAAGAGTATGAATGTTGGCCCATCCACTTGGCTTAAGAAACAAGAGTATATTTTTGGAACTTTCCTTTTCATATCCCTGTGTATAGACACATGTTCCTAAATAAAAGGGAAAGACTAATAGATTCCTCATCTAAAGCATTGTTTCCTCTCATTTTATTAGATTATATCCCTGTTTTTAATCTTTTTTGTTGATCGCAGAATTATGGGTGATTAAAATAGGAAAATCCAAATATGCATAGGAGAAAGTAAATATACTGAAACAAACAAATATGACACTGTATAAAATATGTTCATATGAAATATGAAAAGTGTAAGTGGCAAGGTTAAAATAGTAACAATGTGAGAATATTGCTTCTGAGTTTTTAAAAATGGCTAAAAGGCATTATTTGTGTGGCATGGTAGTTACGAAGATCAAGGTGAAAGAAACAATCAACATTCTTTTGATCTGGTAACAGAATTCTTAAATAACAGAAGAGTGTATGTTTATTTGTTGTAAAATGCTTTTACTTGTCAGCTTAATTCATATATTTCAAGGGCACATCTTCCTGTTTCTGTATAGTTTTAATACAATGAGCCAGTCTATTGTCACATAACAATGAGATCTTTCTAATCAAGGCTTGAAAATAAAGGAATTGTTTCATTATATAAGTGAAGGCTTTGCTTGAAGTGAAAAATTAGTTACTGCCTTTGCTTGAATAAAACAACAGGGTGACATTCTTCATTACAATGTGTTTATTACCTCAAATTTATGACCCTGAATGTGGTGGAAGGCAGAGTTAGTAATGGAAACTGGTATGAAAATAGGATTATGATTTTTCTTCTTTTCAGAAGAAGACAGATCTCCATCAGAACAATTAGATTCTTGGATCTTTTATTTTTAAAAAATCGGACTGCCATTGTCCAAGGTAATTAAATAAGCTGTTTATCTCTCATAATGTCAGCATAAGTATCATCCATCTCATATAAACATTGATTAGAAAAAATATTTTGGAAAAAGCTAAGCATAAAGATTTTTGATAAGTATTCTGCAGTGGATATGCACATTTGGCCTTTAGATGACATGTCTATTAAAACAAAGGACAGAGAATGAATTAATATTGTCATACAGATTGTAATTCAGTTGAAGAAAAAAAACTTTAGATAAAAATACCTTCTGAGGAAAGGAGCTTCCTAGATAAATATGATAGAAACAGCAGTAATTAGAAGTTTGTTATAAGTTTTTTTAAAATCTTTTTTAGAACTCAAATGTTTGGGGAACAATTTCAACCATAGAAAAGATAAACCTGAAATTGTCTGAGGCAATGTACTCTACAAGTTCATCTGTAGTCACCACAGGAGCTTACTACCAACCTCTAATTACACATAATATTAAAGTTCAGGAAAGGAAAAGTTTAATAAAACTGATCGGGCAGACCAAGAAGGAGAAGATGGAGAGACATTCTGTCTCCATTCTAAAATCCAACAAACTTAAGCCCCTGTCACACTGCACCAACGGATGCAAAGAGGATGTAAAACGGACAAAAAACCTTGCCATCCGTTGGAAAACGTGATGTACTCACTGTCTCCATTTTGCTTCCTCTCTATCCGTCCAGCATCCGTTTATTGACATTTCATCTGCTCCAAAAGTTTTGGGCTGCATAAAACTTTTGCGTGGAAAATGTACCCAGTTCGTCCATTCTGCATCCGCTACGCATCCGCTACGCATCCGCTACGCATCCGCTACGCATCTGTTATGCGTCCGCTATATCCGCTAGGCATCAGCTGCGTATCCATGCAACTCCATCCACCCGGACGCAGGGAGGAAGTGGAACGGACGCGGAACGGATGCAGAATGGATGCAGAACGGATGCCAAGCAGAAATAAAGCGTTTAAAACGGAAAAAACGTCAGCAGAGGGGACCTATCTCGGATATCAAGGATGTCTAGAGGATGCCTAGAGGATGCCTAGAGGATGCCAAGAGGATGCAAAGGGACACCTATACTGCCTATAAAAAGGGGGAGCAACTCAACTGCATCTCACTTTCATACCAGCAGCCCAGCTGTGCAGACCTCTGCAGCCTTCATCTGCCTCTTCCTCTTCCACAGCATCGAGTCATGTCTACCGTGGATTGCGACAAAATCCTTTCGGCAGCCAACATCCTTCTGCAACACTGTGAAACAGTCTCTGTCAACAGTACTACGGGAAGAAAAGGAGGCACCCAAAAAAAGTCTGGCTCCGAAGATCGTTCGCCAGAAGAGCACAGTACATACTTTACGACAAGCTGATGGTGGAGCTCAGGATCGAAAACACTCGGGCGTTCCAGAACTTCATGAGGATGCCTCCATCCAGGTTGACGAAGTTGTGCAGCGCCTGACACCAGGTTGACCAAGACAAACACCAACTTCCCACCCAGCCTGGAACCTGGGCTTAAGGTAGCACTCACTCTGTGCCACCTGGCCTCAGGGACCATCTACAAAAGCGTGCAGTACGGCTGGAGGGTGCCACCCAGCACCATCAGCTTTGTGGTCAGAGAAGTGGTGCAGGCCATCATCGAAGAATACAAGGAGGAGCTCCTCCAGTGCCCCTCCACTGAAGAAGGATGGAAGAAAGTTGCAGAGCAGTGGTATCAGAGGTGGAACTTTCCCCACACCATTGGAGCCATCAATGGCAAGCACGTGGCCTGCAGAGCTCCAGCCAACTTAGGGTCCACTTATCACAACTACAAGGGCTTCTTCAGCATCATCCTCTTCGCCATGGTCGATGCTGACTACAAGTTCATGTACATCGATGTTTCAGGCTACGGCTCATCTTCAGATGCCCAGGTATACAATGACACTCACCTCAAGGAGGGGCTGCAAAGCAACCTCATGGTGGGCTTCCCAGATCCAGACCCGCTGCCCAACGACACGCAAGATATGCCCTACTTCATCGTGGGGGATGACGCCTTCTCCTTCACAACCTACCTCATGAAGCCCTATACCTCCAAATACCTCACCCATGAAGAGAGGATCTTCAACTACAGGCTGTCCAGGGCAAGGCGGGTGGTGGAGAATGCCTTTGGCATCCTGGCCAACAGGTTCCAGGTACTTCTCACCAACATGCAGCATCGCCCAGAGACCATGAGGAGGATCGTGGAAGCTTGCTGCATCCTGCACAATCTCATGCGCACCCGCTACCCAGTCTTGCAGAACAGGCTCGTGGACCTCCAGCAAGGCAATGAGGACATGGAGCCTGGGGAATGAAGGCAAGGGCAAAACCTGATCGACACTGAGGATGTGCAAGGGCCCAACAGAGCTTCACGTGAGGTGAAGAAGCAGCGCAACCTCCTGAAACATTGGTGCAACTCCCCAGCTGGAGTGGTGGAGTGGCAAGACAGGATGGTAGATGCTTAATGGATAGTTCCTTCAGCCTGTCTCATCACACTGATGAGATTGGCCAATGTATGTTGGGTGTGCCTACAATGAACAGGGCATTTAATAAAGAGTTGTGTTTATGTTGACATGTGTGGATCAATGCTTACATTGTAATTGATAATGAAGGGCCATAGGGGTGGCACCTGGGAGGGGGGACCATACAGTCCCACTATGTTTGCACTGGAGGTTTATCTATCCCACATCTATTACCCATCCCATAGGTATCCCTGCCCATCACACAGGTATCCCTTCCCATCCCACAGGTATCCCTTCCCATCCCACTGCTATCTTAACCCATCCCACAAGCATGCAAAGGCTAAACCATTTCTAAATGTTTCCACCCAGACTTTATAGAAAAATATTAATGAAGCAAGTGTGTGTAACAAAGATAAACTTTATTAATAACAAGCTGTAAAATAAACATGACCCAAGTCAAGTGTCCAAATAAAGTCCACAAATATCCAGGCAGCCAGTCTCTGGCACTCCTCTTGGTCACTCGGAGGTGTGTGCCCAGTCTAAGGTGTTAGGGTGCAGGTGCTGTGGAGGTGGGTGCTGCTGCAGTGCTGGTCTGAGGTGTTGCTGGTGTGTCTGGCCCCGAGAGGACAACAGGGGATGGTGTGTTGAGGAAGGTGTTGGACAGCTGGCTCAGCCCTGTGATGCTGAGAGGTCCTTCCTCCATGCCATGGGGTGTCAGCCCCAGTACTGAGGACAGATGTACTGAGGCTGGGCTTGGCTGTGGGATGGAGGAAGGAGCAATGTAGTGGGGCTGCCTGGTCTGCAGCGGGGTGAGGGCTGGTGTGGGTGGCATCATTGGTGTGGCTGGCATCGCTGTCGTGGGTGGCATTATTGTCGTGGTTGGCATCGGTGGCATCATTGGAACCGGTGGCAACAGAGTCGCCCGATGACTCTGTGCCTGCATTTCGAAGGGCTGCTGTCTGTGCTGCTGGACCTCCGGGTAGCTGTAGCCCTGATTGGTGAGGGGCTGTGGGAAGCCTTGGTATGGGAGGGACATCACCCGGGATGGAGGAGCAGACTTGGACTGGGTGGGAGCAGGTTCCTCTGGGTCTGGAGGGTTTTTAAGCAGCGTGGTGATCCTCTCCTTCACCAGCTGGTACTGGGGATCCGTCATCTCCTTGAGGGTCTGGTTGACATAATTGAGGAAGGGCTTGCGGTTGGAGGAGGAGGATTTGATGGGGACCAGCTGAGAGAGGAGACCTATGCTGGTGCGGATGGTGTCCCTGATCTCCACTAGGACCTTGTGGCTCTCCCCCTCCTGCGGTCTGGCTGTCTGCCTTCCTGTGGAGGCGGCGGTGTGGGTGGATGGGACTTCGGCAGCGGTGGACTCGATGTTACCTTTCTCCCACCGCACCAGGGAGTCCTCCTCGCTCTCCACCAAGCATTCAACAGCTGCCTGGGGGTTCTCCGCCGTGGCACGCTCCACCGAAACCTGCCTGGAGACAGGGACTGACTCTCGGCTGGAAGAGGACTGGGTTGCAGCAGGCTGCCTGAGAGTGAGGGTAGACAGATGGGCTCCTGGTGCTGCTCGGTGGCGGATCTCACCCTCCAGGAAGCTGCACCTGGCCATGACATAGTTCTCTCTGTCCATCAGCTTAACCGTGGCCTGGCCAGATTTTTTGAGGTGCAGCTTCCCATACCAGGTGTGCATGTGCTTCCACCAGCCGAGGAGCACATCCGATGTGTAGCCCAGACTCTCCGCCCTCTCTCTCCAAGCAGCCTGCTTCCGCTTGGTGTCCCTGTACAGCCGGTGTCCCTTCCGCCACAGATAGTCGTTCTCTCTCAGCCACTCCAGCACCTCATCCTCGTGCGCTTCCTCAATGTAGTACTGCCTCCTCTCCCGTTGTTGCATACGCCTCTTCCTCCCTTTGGCAGGACCAGATGGGCCCTCATCAGAGGGGCTTCCAGGTTGTAGGGGCTGCTCCACCACACCAACAGCATCATCATCATCATCATCAGCAGCAGCAGCAGCAGCAGCATCACCAGCAGGATCATAATCAGCATCATCAGCATCAACATCAGCATAATCACCAGCAGGATCATAAGCAGCAGCAGCAGCAGCAGCAGCAGAGTAAGCACCAGCAGCAGGGTCAGTAAGACCAGGAGCATGAGCAGAACGAGCAGGACCAGCAGGACCAGCAGGACCAGGAGCAGCTTCAGCAGAGTATGCAGCAGCAGAAGCACCACTGCCAGGAGCAGCTTCAGCAGAGTACGCAGCAGAAGCACCACTGCCAGGAGCAGCTCCAGCAGAAGCTCCAGCAACAGAAGAGCGAGCCCAAGCAGCAGAAGCCCCAGCAGAAGATGAGTCAGGGACATGGGGCGGGAGGGTGGCCCTGTCCCTCTTGCCAGGGATGGTGGCAGGTTGCTGAGACTTTCGCTTCTTACCCATGGTTGTGGGGTTGCTGGCTGGCAGGAAGGCTTGCAGGAAGGCTGGCAAGCACCAAGGCTGGCAGGAAGCCTGGCAGGAAGCCTGTTAGGAAGCCTAGCAGGAAGGCTGGCAGGAAGGCAGGCACCAAGGCTGGCAGACAGACTGGCTGGCAGGGAGGCTGGAAAGCAGGCTGGCAGCAAGGCTGGCAGGGAGGCTGGAAGGCAGGCTGGCAGGGAGGCTGGCAGGGAAGCTGGAAGGCAGGCTGCCAACAAGACTGGAAGGGAGGCTGGAAGGCCGGCTGCCAGCAAGGCTTGAAGGGAGGCTGGAAGGCAGGCTGGCAGCAAGGCTGGCAGGGAGGCTGCCCAGAAGGCTGGGAGGCAGGCTGGGAGGCAGGCTGGCAGCAAGGCTTGCAGGCAGACATGCAGGCAAGAACTCGAGGTATCCAGCAGCAGGTCTTTCCTCCAAATGCTGGCCACATGCGAGCTGCTTCCCTTTATATCTGCAGGGCTTGCACAATGCATCCCTCCCGCATGCGCAATTAACGCCAGGCATCCGTTAGGCTTCCGCTGTGCATCCGCTTCATCCGCTGTGCATCTGTTCTGCATCCGTTGTTTCCATTCCGTGTCCACTTTGCTGAGGCCCCCTGGAAGCCTAGCGGACACGCCATCCACTTCCATCCGCTGGGCTTCCCTTCCGCATCCGCTTTGCATCCGCCCTGCGTCCTCCCCGCATCCGTGTTATCCGCTCCAATTATGCAAATTTTCGCCCCTTTTGAGCATGGATACAACGGATGTAACTTTTTTCTCTTCCGTTGTGTCCTTTTTGCATCCGTTGGGCAGTGTGACACGGCCTTTACATTTATACAATTTATATAGAATTATTGCTGCATGCAGTTTAACTTTTGATTTTAATAAAGCCTAATGCAACTTGTACTACTTAAATTTTTTAAATACAAACTGTACTCTTATTATCACTTCCATTTTGCAAACCTTGCAAACCTTTGCACTATAAAAAGTCCATACAAAAAAATGCACTGGAAACGTTTATATTAGTGTTTGCTTGTGAAAATGTAAAACAAAATTCTTATAAATGAATAGAAAAAAAGGTAAGAATAAATTTGTAACTGAAAACTTTAAACGTTACTAAAAGCAATTTACAAAGCTAAACATTCATTTCTAATGTTTCTCAGTTAACACAAATATGAGGAAACTGGCTCACTTGGAAATTAAGAAAGTATTTCCAGTCTAAGATTAAGTTTTATGGTCTGACATTGCAGAAAACAAGTTTTTGCTGGATAGTATTGAGAAATACTTTGATAGAGGAATGTCATCTCTCTTTCCTTTTGCATGGCTAGCCTATTATATATGTTGCTATGTATGGTGTAAGATTTGGCAATGTGTTTAAGTCAACAATAGGCCAAAAGAGGATCTTAAGCGGAGGCTTGAAAAAGAAACACATTCACTTTTGTGAGAATTGCTTTGCTCCTGTAACAATTAGAATTACCTCTGCCATTTGCTTCTACCAGCGATCTAATTCATGCTGTCTTGCTTTTTGGAGAATTCAGTACTTGGAATGAAATATGTCATAGCTTGGCAGGGTTACACTGGGCAAATACCTGTGTTGCTAAGCATCCAGCCCTCCTTGTTCCTTGCTACATGGCCAGTGTGGGTCTATAAGGAAGGCATGGGCCAGGAAAGCAGAATGGGGTACTAAGCTAATGTCTCTGAAGGTATAAAAGGATGCCACACCTTCTTACAGGAACAAAGCAATTCTTACAGCAGTGAAATAGCAAGTTATTATTATGTCCCACTATTTCTACCTATTCTACTATTATGTCCTTCAATGGGATAAATTTTGTCTTGTAGAAGAAGTTGCTAATAGATTTCAATTGGCTGTCTAGGTAAGGACAAATAAAGATTCACAATACTGTTTGTAAATAGAGCCTTTTTATTTTCATAATTAAATTAATTTTTGTTGATTAAATAATTAATCCCA
The DNA here is from genome assembly GCA_015471245.1 of Laticauda colubrina. NCBI lineage: Eukaryota > Metazoa > Chordata > Lepidosauria > Squamata > Elapidae > Laticauda > Laticauda colubrina. Next base: position 11,799,847 of record BLBF01000039.1, on the reverse strand, counting down.
TCAAATTTATAGTATATGGCACATTTGCTATAAAGTTGTACACATATTTGAATCTTAATTATATTCTCTGTATGGTTACATTATCTTATTAAATAGCAGCAAAACTTTTTGATTATCTGTCCAAGGATGGACCATGTACAGTCTGCAGTTTATATACCAACTTTAGTATCATATCTGCAGCAACAAAATGTTACTTGAGTTTGAAAGCATGCTTGATTCTTCCTCTTGAAAGGGAAAACCTTGTCCTTTAAATTCTAGAGAACATTAGGATATTTTCTGTAAGAAGAAAAATGAAAGAAATGCAACTTAGCAACAGGGTTTAATTTTTGTACTGTATACAGTTTTGGCTAAAGTGGTAGAGAGGACTATTAGGGTCTGGTTGAACAGACAAAGTGTGAAGTGCTTTAGGTCAGGGGTCCCCAACCACCAGGCCCTGGACCGGTACTGGTCCATGGATCATTTTGTACTGGGCCACAAAGAATGAATAATCGTGATGAAAATATATATAAAAATATGTTTTTAGTAAAGAAATAGTAAAGAAGCCCTTTACTATTGGGGAAGAATTGATTTTGCCGGTCCTTGAAAAAGTGTTTCTGCGTGAAACTGGTCCCTGGTACAAAAAAGGTTGGGGCCACTGCTTTAGGTAATAGCTTTAAGTAACTTAGCCAATGTGTGTACCAAATGATGTAATTTGGTAGAGAAATGAAACAGGTAACAATTTGAACTCATTTCAAGATTTCTTAAATTTTAGTATTTAAACTAAAGTTTTGGAAGTTGATGCATTACTTTTTATTCTCATTTTAACTTGCAGAGTTAATGCAAGTTTTTTTAAGAAAAAAAAGAAAGGAAAATATATATTAACCATTAAAGTAATGTTCTATTATTCAGAGGTTATTTTCTTTTTTTCCCCATTTTTTTATTTTTTAATTATTTAAATACATCTTTGTGAGAACAGTGCAGTTTCAGGTTTTTTACATTTTAAATCAATCATGTCCATAATTGCAAATACAACTTTCCAACATCACTTCATTATCTATTATCATTTTTTCATCTTTATATTCTCATATTTATATTATTAAATTTATAACACTATATCCTCATTACCTTGTACAAATGGTTAACAAAATATTTAGTTCATTAAAAACATATTAATCAATCTCTAATCATATAGTGTTGTGGTCACCATATTTATAATTTCATTATCGTTCTTTAAACATTCAAAAATTCCATCTATCTATATCTATAAAATATCGATAAAATATCCCCTATTATGTTCCCCCAAAATTACATTTGCCACTGTTGCTTATATTTTGTTTTCTATATGTTCCTTTCCCTATAACCTCTCATTTTTACACAAGTATATTTTCTCTTAGCCAATAAATTCAATCTTTCAACATTATTACTTTGTTGTCTTATATATATGAATAACAAAATATATAATTCATTAAAAATATTATCCTACGATATAATTATATCTTTTCTATGCCAGGCTCCACATAACATTTCATATCTTAACTATTGATCACTTATATCTTATATAAACATTCTTATTTTATTTAATTAATCTGTTATAAGTTCTTGTTTTCATCACTATTACATTAAAATCATTCCTTCTTGTTCGAATTCTTCGTTCCAATTCCCCAAAATCTATTATATATATATGTGTGTGTGTGTGTATGTGTGTGTGTGTGTGTGTGTGTGTGTATACTTATACTTATATACTTGGTCAGACTGACCCACATATGAACTCAATACAGAAGCCTGATGATGGCAGATGAGATTCTGCCGAAACGTTGGCACAACTTTAAACTCACAACTACAATGACATGGGATAATACCCGAAGAAAGTTGAACAGCACAAATGTAAGTACCCGCGAAAACTTTAAAAAACATATATATATATAT
>BLBF01000039.1:11777237-11797542 GCA_015471245.1 Laticauda colubrina | reverse complement strand
TATCTATCTATCTATCTATCTATCTATCTATCTATCTATCTATCTATATATTAATGTGGAGTCTCCCTCTTTTCCATTTCTAGCCATTATCTCTAAGTCTTTCTTTTATGTTAATCCATCTTTTCTTAGCTTGCTTTCCATTTACTATAATCTTTTGGCTTTTTCCTTTAGTCCTTCCTCTATTTATCATCATTTTCTTATATTTTCTTTCCCATTTCTCAAAGTTTGCCCCACCCTCTTTTGATTTCTCTGTATTTCCCTATTTCATTTATCAGCATTTAAAATCAATATCCCCCTTATTAATTATATTTATCATTAATATCACATGTTCCAATTCCTTTTGTATTATTTGTTGTTCCTTTTGTTCCGTTTCACTGGTTCCTCTTTCTTCTGATTCTTCTTTTTGATTTTTTTCTTTTGATAAAGTTGTTAGCTGAAGGGATCTACAGGATTTTTCTCTCATCAACAAGTGGCGCTTTTGGTCCAGTTCCACAGCCACTCTTTTTCCATCTCTTTATTTAGCTTCACCAATTTTAAAAATCAAACTTTACTCCTCTTTAGAACAATTATTTCCAGCATTCAAATTAATGCCAAATCCTTCCCGATTGCCAATTCCAATTAATGTTCTTCTAGATTAATTCCTTTTCAAATTTTAGAAATTTGAAACTTTAAAATTCTTTATATTTCCAAATTATTTTTCTATTTTCCATCCACCACTAATACAATTCTATATTTTTCTCTGTTGTAGTCTTTTGAGATAGTTAGAAATAATATAGATTCTTCTCACCCTTTTCCGAACACCGTTCCCAATCTCCACTCCAGCACTGTGCTTAGATGTTCCTCGGCTGTCCCAACTTTGTAGCGTTCATCTTGGTTTGCTCTTCTCTCTATTGTGGCATAGAGAACAGTTCGGGGTTTCTTCAAGGGAGTTTCATTTTCCCCCAGAACTTCATCAAGCACTTCTCCTTAGCTTCGCTGCCTCCAAGGTGACTTTCGGTTCTGTCCAGAGCCCACAAATGATGAGAAGCCAGTGCAGGAATGGAAACCTCTGTTTGCTGCTTCTGGTCGATGTCAGACCAGCTGACGTTCACGACGTCAGCTGGAAATCATTCAGAGGTTATTTTCAAGTGCTTTCAGCTGACTTATCTTTTTAAATAGCCTTTTACAAATAAATAAAATATAAATCACATAGTAATTTTAAAAAATACATGTCAGGTTTATCTTGTAATAATTATTTTATTTTTTTAAAAAGAAACACAATGGAAAATCAGTAGTAGGAATTATTCCTTCACAAAGTTCTTAATTAGAACATTCTTTTTAAAAAACCACTTATCAGACTATCTATATTTGCTTTCTATCAATTAGCAATAGTTTTGTGTTAATAGTTACTCCGGTAAGGTATTAGTTTGCATTTGTATTCCACCCAATTAGGATTTCAAGTGTCTTAATACATGCATATGCATTAATGCATGCTCAGATTGCAGCAATTATATATGGTACATCTCAAAACCTGGTATTTTCTTGGGCATCCATGCTGGGGGGAAATGATCTGACTGAGATTCTCTTGACATTTCCAATTCTGATAGACCATATGGTTCTTGATTGGTGTCTCAATATCAAATGTAAGTCCTACATTTATTTAAGCCTGAAGAAGAAACTAAATATGAATAAATATGTGTAAATATGTATAAACATACTTACACTGGTAAAAATCCTACTTGAGATCTTGTCATTCAACTTAACAAGGTTAGAAATTGGTGGATTGAGATAGGAAAATAGGTTACAAATTGCAGATACAATAATAGCACAAGGCATATTTTTGATGTTATTTTACTGACTTTAGCACAATGTTGTTCCCCTCACATATAATTAAGATAGTAATTTTCAAATTTATGGCCTGAAAAAGTAACATTTTCATCTCCTAACCTTATTTATATAGTTAAAAAGATGAGAAAGTTTGAACTGGGATAACAGGGATTACTTGTCTGCCTGGTTCTTGATTCTATATAACAACCAAATGTATATGGCCCTGCCAAAATAACAAAGAGATGCTTTAACTAATGTAGAATGTGGCCACATGGGTAGTAAATAGCACTTACTCATATACCACTTCACAGTGCTTTCCAGTCCTCTCTAAGCAGTTTACAGAGTCAGCATTGTTATTTAGCACATGCAATACCACTATGCCATCAATTGTTTTGGCTGTTAGAGTGCTTTTGGGTGCAATTCAAATTACGGCTTATCACCTTTAAAGCACTTCCTGTTTGCTAGGTTGCTTGATGGACCATCTCTCTCCTGCTATTTCTACCTATTTAGTCCAGTCATGCAGGATGCTTCATGTTCCACTGACTTAAAAATGCTGATTGTTTAGATCTAGCAACTGCCCTATGGAGAGAATCCCTGGAGATCAGCATGAACCCTTCTAGTCCTTAAAGACTTGGTCCTGATCCTGTGGTCTTGGTGTGTGCAGGGACTCTTGGTTTTTTTTTTATTGAGGATGGTTTATAATTTATTATCAGATTCTATGTGTTTTAATTATTATATTATTGTAATTGTTTTTATTTTATTTTTAATTTGGTTTGCTGTCAAAAGTCATTTGTTGAGATGGGGAGCCATATAAATTAGATAAATAAATAGACAAGGGAGTAAAGACTAAGTCTGTATCAGATGACTGCATTCTCAAGATAATGCTGTTCATCTTATTGGTGTTACTTGAGCTGAGTTTGCTATTGCTGAAAATGTTTGAAAAGACAATTAGACTGACATGGCATGAAATAAAACAAGGAAGTTTCACTTTACTCTGGGAAATAGGGTATTCAAATAAATCCACGATTGATATGATTGCTCAGTTGCCTCTGACTTGGTGGCATATAAACAATGTTAACCTTTAATATTTACTATATATTATATTATATTATATTACTAAATGATAAGTAAAGCAGATTTTGCAAATTGCCCCACCACCAAAATACATGGCCAATAAAAACTGGCTACTGATATCCATGCCTTGTGCATAGATATTTGTTCAGTAGACTAAAGGCCAGATGATCTAAACAATTTTTAAGTTTTATTTTCAAGAATCACTTGACTTAAGGCCCTGTCACTCTGGCCGACGGATGCAAAACGTTTGTAAAAAGGACACAGCGGACGAGAAAAATGTTCCATCCATTGTTATCCGCTCTCAAAAGTGCCCCGAATTTGCATAACCAGAGCGGACAACACGGAAAGGAACGGACGGGGGGAGTACGTAGGGCGGATGGAAAGCAGATGCTCCACGGAAGCCTAGCGGATGGAAGTGGATGGGAGCAGATGGCACATCTGCAAGGCTTCCGGGGGAACGCAGCAAAGCAGACGCGGAATGGAAAGAGCTGATGCAGAGCGGACGCCGAGTGGATGAAGCGGATGCAGAACGGAAGCCGAGCGGATGAAGTGGATGCAGAGCGGAAGCCTAGCGGATGCCTAGCAGATGCCTAGAGTTCACTGCGCATGCAGGGAGGATGCATTGCGTCAGCCCTGCGGATATAAAGGGAAGCAGCTCCCAAGCAGGTCACCATTCAGAGGAAAGACATGCTTCCAGACATAGCTTGCCAGCCAGCCAGCCAGCCAGCCAGCCAACCAGCCAGCAATCCAAGAACCATGGGGAAGAAGAGAAAGCCTCAGCCATTTGCTGCCAGCCCTGGCAAGAGGGACAGGGCCACCCTCCCACCCCCTGGCACTCACTCTGCTTCTGCTGGGGCTTCTGCAGCCTGGGCTCACTCTTCTGGTGCTGGGGCTTCTGCTGATGCTGCTTCTGGAGGTGGTGCTTCTGCTGATGCTGCTTCTGGCAGTGGTGCTTCTGCTGGTGCTTACTCTGCTGGCGCTGCTCCTGGTGCTGCTGCTTCTGCTGGTGCTTACTCTGCTGGTGCTGCTCCTGGTCCTGCTGGTCCTGCTGGTGCTCCTGGTCCTGCTGGTGCTCCTGATCGTGCTGGTGCTGCTGGTGCTCCTGGTTCTGCTGGTGCTGCTGCTGCTGCTGGTGGTGGTGGTCCTGCTGGTCCTGCTTTTGCTGCTACTGTTGTTGCTGCTGCTGCTGGTGGTGGTGGTGTGGAGGAGCAGCCCCTACAACCTCGAAGCCCTTCTGATGAGGGCCCATATGGCCCTGCCAAAGGAGGAAGAGGCAGACCTGAGAACAGGAGAGGAGGCAATACAACATAGAAGAGGAACATGAGGATGAGGTGCTGGAGTGGCTGAGGGAGAACGAGTATCTATGGTGGAAGGGACAAAGACTCTATCGTGACACCAAAAGGAAGCAGGCTGTTTGGAGAGAGAAGGCGGAGAGCCTGGGCTACACTTCGGAGGTGAGCCTCGGCTGGTGGAAGCACATGCACACCTGGTACGGGAAGCTGCACCTCAAGAAATCTGGCCAGGCCACGGTCAAGCTGACGGACAGAGAGACCTACATGATGGCCGGGTGCAGCTTCCTGGAGGGTGAGATCCACCACCGAGGAGCAGCCCCTCTCACAACCCTCTCTCTCAGGCAGCCTGCTGAGAGCCAGTCCTCTTCTGGCAGAGAGTCAGCTCCTGTCTCCAAGCAGGTATCTGTGGAGCATGCCACAACGGAGACGCCCCCGACAGTTGCACTACCAGTGGCGGAGTGCGTGGAGGACCCCCTGATGCAGTGGAAGAAAGGAGATGGTACTTCCACCACAGCCCAACCCGCATCCACCCCCACTCCACCTCCACAGAAAGGCAGAGAGGCAAACCGGAGGGACAGAGCCACACTGTCCTGCTGGAGATAAGAGACACCATCAGGAGCAGCGTAGATCTCCTCTCTCAGCTGGTACATACCGACGCCTCATCCTCCAACCGCAAGCCCTTCCTCACCTATGTCAACCAGACCCTCATGGATATGGCGGAACCCCAGTACCAGGTGGTGAAGGAAAGGATCACCGATCTTCTTCACAACCCTCCAGACCAAGATGAACCTGCTCCCACACAGTCCAGGTCTGCTCCTCCACCCCTCTCCTCCCAAGGCTACAGCTACCAGGAGGTCCAGCAGCACAGGCAGCAGCCCTTCCCAGTCCAGGCACATGTACATCGGATGCCACCGGTGTCACTGATTCTACCGATGCCACCCACGCTACAGATGCCACCAACGCCAGTCCTTACCCAGCTGCAGACCAGACAGCCCCACTACACTGCTCCTTCCTCCACCCCACAACCAAGCCCGGCCTCAGTACATCTTCATCGGTATTGGGGCTGACACCCCATGTTATGGGGGAAGGGGCTCTCAACATCACGGGGCTGAGCCAGCTGTCTGAGAGCTTCCTCAACACACCATCCCCTGTTGCCCTCTCGGGGCCAGGCACCCCAGTGGCGCTTCAGACCAGCACTCCAGCAGCAGCCACCTCCACAGCACCTGGACCCTTCACCCCTGAGACTGGCATGCCTCCGAGTGACCAAGAAGAGGGCCAGAGACTGGGTGGCTACCTGTTGACTTTATTTTTGCTTTGGACACTTGACTTGGGTCATTTTTCTTTTACAGCTTGTTATTAATAAAGATTATCTTTGCTTCACACACTTGCTTCATTTATTTTTGTAAATAAATCTTGGTGGAAACTTTTAGAAATTGTTTAAGCCTTTGCATGCTTGTGGGATGGGTTAAGATAGCAGTGGGATGGGCAGGGATACCTTTGGTATGGGTTAAGATAGCAGTGGGATGGGCAGGGATACCTTTGGGATGGGTTAAGATAGCTGTGGGATGGGCAGGGATACCTTTGGGATGGGTAATAGCTGTGGGATAGATAAACCTCCAGTGCAAGCATAGTGGGACTGTATGGTCCACCCTCCCAGGTGTCACACCTTTGGCCCTTCATTATCAATAACAATGTAAGCATTGATCCACACATTTGAACATAAACACAACTCTTTACTAAATGCCCTGTCCATTGTAGGCCCACCCAACATACATGGCCCAATCTGATCAGTGTGATGATACAGGCTGAAGGAAACATCCATTAATCATCTATCATCCTGTCTTGCCACTCCACTGCTCCAGCTGGGGAGTTGCACCAGTGTTTCAGGAGATTGCGCTGCTTCTTCCCTTCACATGAAGCTCTGTTGGGGCCTTGCACATCCTCAGTGTCTATCAGGTTTCGCCCTTGCCTCCATTCCCCAGGCTCCATGTCCCCATTGCCTTGTTGGAGGTCCATGAGCCTGTTCTGCAAGACTGGGTAGTGGGTGCTCATGAGATTGTGCAGGATGCAGCAAGCTTCCACGATCCTCCTCACGGTCTGTGGGCGATGCTGCATGGTGGTAAGAAGTACCTGGAACCTGTTGGCCAGGATGCCAAAGGCGTTCTCCACCACCCGCCTTGCCCTGGACAGCCTGTAGTTGAAGATCCTCTCTTCATGGGTGAGGCATTTGGAAGTGTAGGGCTTCATGAGGTAGGTTCTGAGGGAGAAGGCGTCATCCCCCACGATGAAGTAGGGCACATCTTGCATGTCGTTGGGCAGGGGGTCTGGATCTGGGAAGCCCATGATGAGGTTGCATTCCAGTCCCTCCTTGAGGTCACTGGCGTTGTATACCTGGGCATCTGAAGCTGACCCATTGCCTGAAGCATCGATGTACATGAACTTGTAGTCAGCATTGACCTTGGCAAAGAGAATGATGCTGAAGAAGCCCTTGTAGTTGGAATAAGTGGACCCTGACTTGGCTGGAGCTTTGCAGGCCATGTGCTTCCCATCTATGGCTCCAACGATGTGGGGGAAGTTCCACCTCTGATACCACTGCTCTGCAACTTTCTTCCAGACTTCTTCAGTGGAGGGGCACTGGAGGAGCTCCTCCTTGTATTCTTTGATGATGGCCTGCACCACTTCTCTGACCACAATGCTGATGGTGTTGGATGGCACCCTCCAGCCGTACTGCATGCTCCTGTAGGTGGTCCCTGAGGCCAGGTGGCGCAGAGTCAGTGCCACCTTGAGCCCAGGGTCCAGGCTGGGCCGGAAGTTGATGCTCTGCTTGGTTAACCTGGGTGTCAGCCACTGCACAAATTCGTCAAACATGGCTGGAGGCATCCTCATGAAGTTCTGGAATGCACGAGTTTCTTCGTTCCTGAGCTCCACCATCAGCTTGTTGTACAGTCCATACTCTGCTCTTCTCCTGATCCATTTTCGGAGCCAGATGCTTCTTGGCCTCCTCTTTTTCTTCCCGTAGTAGAGTTCACAGAGCCTGTAGATGGCTTCGCACTGTTGCAGAACGATGGTGGCTGCCAAAAGGAGTGTGTTACGATGCATGGTGGACATCAATGGATGCTGTGGAATTGCAAGAGCCAGATGAAGGCTGCAGAGGTCTGCACAGCAGGGCTGCTGGACTGAAAGTGAGATCCAGGTGAGTTGCTCCCCCTTTTTATAGGCAATATAGGTTTTCCACTATGTGTCTTTTTGCATCCTCTAGGCATCCTCTGGACATCCTTAATATCCAAGATAGGTCCCCTCTGCGAACGTTTTTTCCATTTTAAATGCTTTGTATGCGAGCTGAATCCGCTTTCATCCTTTCTCCGTCCGTGCTACTAATGCTTTGTGTCCATTCTGCATCCATTTCGCTTCCTTCCTGTGTCCATTTTCCATTGGAGCGGATTTGAGTTGCGCGGATGCGCAGCGGATGCCTAGCGGATATAGCGGACGCGTAACGGATGACGATGGATTTAGAACAGATGTTCACCATATGCGTTGCGGATGCAGAACGGACACGTTGGATATATTTTCTGCTGAAAAAGTTTTGAGCAGCTCAAAACTTTTTGAGTGGATGGAACCTGAGTTGACGGATGCTGGACGGATAGAGAGGATGAAAAATGGATGCAGTGAGTACAAAACGGATGAATCATGTTAACCAATGGATGGCAAGTGTTTCTCTCCATTTTACATCCTCTTTCCATCCATTGGTGTAGTGTGACATGGGTTTTTGTAGAGATTATCAGATCTCTACAGAGTATGTGACAAAAGGGTGTTCTAAATATTATCATTCTGAAATGCTGGATTCTGGTTTTAGTTCATTCCAAAAAAAATTAAAAAAATATTTCTGTGTTACAGAAAGAAACAATGAACATATTTTATCATTGCTTCTTTCATCTAACAAGAGCATACTCCATTTCATATTTTATTAATATAAAAATCAAAATTGGCTCTTTAGCTGTTTAAACCAGACGTATAACATTTTGAATTTATTCAGAACTGATATAAAAATAATTTGAACATGACAATTCCTCCTATTCTTCCCAAGGGTGTGTTTGATGTCATTTTATATGATTCCCATATGCCGTATTCCTATTGTGATTATTAAAGAAGGTATAATAATGGATTGCTGAAGCAACCGAAGAATTTATTTCTGTTAGGTCTTTAATAGAAAGTATCAACAGTTCTGTTGGGTGTGTAAGTAATAGCAGCGTTAAAAAAATTTTCTCATTCAGCATGAAATCGTTAGCTTGAGATGTACATATAATTGCCACTGTCTAACTTATCTTATTGTACCAAAGAATACTTTCTTTCTTGACAGAAAAATAATTCAACAATTGGGCTAAACTTTCACCTTATCTACTAAAGGAAGATATATTCATGTAGCTTTGGTGAAGATGATAGAACACGGTACATCTTTAGTTAAAGTGTGTGTATGTGTGTGCATGTACACATATATACATACCAACCACAAGCAAAGAGTTAAAAAGGAAGCAAATAATTATAGATTTTATTCTGCAGTTGAATGAACAGCTTCACTGTAATGTCATATTTGTATTAAAAAATACCATTAATTGCTTCTGTAGATTACAATTAATAAAGGACTAATTAAAAAAATGACTACTTTTTTTCCTTGGGATAAAGTTATTGAAATTGTCCATATTTTGTCAGTTGCAATGCCTTTTCAGTTTTGAAACATATTACCACATAAAAAATTGTACAAATCTTTTTTTAAGAACATGGGAGGCAGAAAAAAGTTTATAGAATCAGATATTAAATAAGGGAGAAGACTAAGCAAAGTAAAACATTTATTTTCATTTTCTCACAAGAAATAATGCAACATTTTCATGAATTTTCAACTAAAAAGTTACAAATGTAGCAAAAGAGAAACATTTCTGGACACACAGTAAAAGAGAGAAATAAGAAGCCAAATTGCAAATTTAGTTATTTCTGGTCCAGTTCTAATTATAAAAATGTGCTGATTCTGGTAAATAAAATAAAAGAATAAAATTTTATTGCATTTATAAAATATCAGAAACATTTCATAATATTAAAGGTGGTTTCAGATGTTTCTAAAAGCCAGAGCATCAGTATGCATTTGGATTTTTTGCAGAGGAATCTGTGAATTGATCACATATAAGATAAACAGTAATTTCATCATCACAGGAGCAATTACAATTACTGGAAATTGAGTTTCAATCATCACTTGGTTTTGTAATAGACAATTTATGAACACCTGAGATGCTGATTCTATGTCTATATCTGAGTGTTAGGGATAACATTGTTCACCCTAACTGTTTTAGGTGAAATACTAACTATGAATCATAGTTAGTGTATGCAGCTTTAACTGTAAAATAGCAATTGTGGGTGTGGTTATGAAAACCATATAAAAGTAGCAAGGCTACAGCTTGCTCTCTCTCTCTCTGGATTTGATGATCCCTGATTACTGCTTGGAAGCAAGACTGCATTGCTCGAACGGGAGAGATAACAACGGACTGATTTATGTGAACTGACAATAGGATATTCTACATGGACTTTGCTAACTGAATATCCCTGAATGGACTGACTACATGGTAAATGAATATTGGACTGTTTTTGACTATGCTATAAACTTATACTGGAATAAAATATATTCTTGATAGCACAAGCGTATCTGTTATTTTTACTGTATGTTAATAAACATACAAGCTTAGCTCACTCATTTATCTGTGTGCCTATCTGACTAACGCTGCACATTCTGTTTAGCTTGTCTACCTAACCCTGGTTGGGGAACCCAGGCTTAACACTGAGCACAGGTAAATGAAGATTTTTTTTAAAAAAAATGGTTGGAATATCTGTTACTTGTCATCCAATTGGAAAAGCAACCTAATTTGTGCTGGAGTAAAAGGATTCCACTGAGGATCAAGTAGGATATGAACAGAATGCCTAAAAATGCCTTTGTCAGTTTGTCATTCCCAAATATTCCCCTTCAGTTCAGAGAGTTTTATCTACCAGCAAGGAAAGGCCACAATATTCTAAATCAAGGGTAAAGTCAATGTGAGATGGACCAAGGAAATTCCCCATAATATTTCTTTTGGTCAGAATTTGAGTTGGCAGAGTTTTAATTGAGTCCTGAGGAAAACTAATTTGACTGAGAGATTCACATTTTAATTTTTGATTGGAAGATGTCTAACCTTGGGATATCAATAGAAGTACACAATTGAAGATCATGTGGGATCATACCCAGAACTTCAGCTCTAAATAATTCAGTGGCAACTACAGCATTATTTCAAATGGGGTAAACTTTAGAGATGCTTTTGGGACTTTACAAGCAGCTTTCTCACTTGACTTGACCAATTGATTAAAATGTTGAAATTAAACAGCCCAATATTTAAAACATTTGATCTGTTGAATAAGCCTACGCAGGGGTGGGATTCAAAATTCTTAACAATTGGTCCTGTGGGTGTGGCCTGATTTGTGGGTGTGGCTTGGGTGGGTGTGTCATGCGGGCATGGCTTGCTGACTGAGTGTGGCTTGGTGGTCACCTGACTGGCTGAGTGTGGCTTGTATGTATATGTTGAAAATATTTATATAAATATTGATTTTTTTTTAATAAAAAAGAACAACTTTTACCCAAAATCAGGCAAAGCAGACACGCAGATTGAGTTGCTCACAGAATCACAATTTACTCAGAGATCTACCATTCTGCAATCTTCTACAGGAGTCTGTCACACATAATTTGCTTGCAAACAAACTCAAAAAATTAACTCACACCACATCATTAGGTAATTATTGATTTTTTTTTTAATAAAAAAGGGCAACTTTTATCAAAAACCAGGCAAAGTAGGCAGGCAGATTAAGTTGCTCACAGAATCAAAGTTTCATTCAGAGATTACCATTCTGCAATCTGCCACCTGAATCTGCACTAAAAAAATAGAAGCTAAGAAGGTTCAGCTCTGCTTTTAGATTTAAATTTACAATTTAAATTTCCAGTACAGCTGATAGTAAGAATGGCTGATAGTCGGGGGAAAAAATGGAATTTACCAAAAATTAGGCTAATGCAGGCAAGTTGAATGGCGCACATACCAGATAAGGAGTGAGTGGGCAGGGAGGGGAAGGGTGGGTCCAGCCAGTGGTGCAATTTGCTGGTTCTCTGAACTGGGCAGTATCATAACAACTGGTTCTATTGAACCAGTCTGACCAGGTGGAATCCCACCCCTGAGCTTACTACTAATCAGCTATTTAACTGTCTTAAAATGCTTCCTAGAGAATATCAGAAACTTTATTTTAGAGTAATTAGAATGTTGGAATAATACAAATACAGAAGATTAGTACTTACATAAAATACTGCAAGCATACAGTAATCATAGGAAAAAGACAAAAGATAAGTGGATTGTTACACTACATGTAAAGAATACAGTTTATATACAACAACACAGTTAACTATTGTAGTGTATTAAAAAAAAACCTTGATGAGATGCCAGAATTATATTAGGTATAGTGGCAATAATTTGATAATTATGGTTTGCAAATATTGTAAATCCAACAAGATTTTTATCCGCCAATATGATTAAATGTAGCAAAGTTTGACAGGAGAAATTAAAATGTTTTGAGAAAATTCAAAAATTGGTACAGAAACAATCTAAGAAAAAATAGTGAAACTTCAATTTTAAAGAAAAAAATATATATTAGATAAAAGTATTTCATCTTAAATAGAAGGAAATAATAAAATATAATGAAGGGGGGAGGAGAAATTATCATTCTGTTTTAATATGCCCGTGGATTATACATTTAAACTATAAAAAAAAATACCTTGAAGTGGACAGGGGAAATCTTCAAAATCCCAAATCTCTAAGGGAAGACGAAAGTAGATCAAAAATTTGAAAAGTGTAAAACAACATTCTAAGAAAAAACAAAATGTAAATAAAGGGAGCCCACTAAAATTATTTTTTCTAAATATTATTTTAAGCCCATGTCACACTGAACCAACGGATGCAAAGAGGATGTAAAATGGACAAAAAACCTTGCCATCCATTCGAAAACGCGATGTACTTACTGCCTCTGTTTGGCTTCCTCTCTATCCGTCCAGCATCCATTTATGGACATTTCATCTGCTCCGAAAGTTTTGGGCTGCCTAAAACTTTTCAGCAGAAAATAGCTCCAGTTCGTCCGTTTTGCATCCACTACGCATCCACTATGCATCCGTTCTGCATCTGTTACGCATCCGCTATATCCACTAGGCGTCCGCTACGCATCCACGCAACTTCATCCGCCCGGACGTGGGGAGGAAGCGGAACAGACGCAGAACGGGTGCAGAACGGATGCCTAGCAGATGCAAAATGGAAACAAAGCATTTAAAACGGAAAAAACGTTCGCAGAGGGGACCTATCTCGGATATTAAGGATGTCTAGAGGATGCCTAGAGGATGCCTAGCGGAAAACCTATACTGCCTATAAAAATGGGGAGCAACTCACCTGCATCTCACATTCAGAACAGCAGGCCAGCGGTGCAGACCTCTGCAGCCTTCATCTGCCTCTGCCTCTTCCACAGCATCCAGTCATGTCCACCGTGGATTGTAACAAAGTCCTTTCGGCAGCCACCATCGTTCTGCAACAGTGCAAAACCATATGAAGGGTCTGTGAACACTACTGCGAGAAGAAAAGGAGCCACCCAAAAAGAGTCTGGGTCCGAAGATGGTTTGCAGGAAGAGCAGAGGACGGACTGTACAACAAGCTGATGGTGGAGCTCAGGAGCGAAGACACTCGGGTGTTCCAGAACTTCATGAGGATGCCTCCAGCCATGTTTGATGAAGTTGTGCAGTGCCTGACACCCAGGTTGACCAAGGCAAACACGAGCTTCCGGCCCAGCCTGGAACCTGGGCTTAAGGTGGCACTCACTCTGCGCCATCTGGCCTCAGGGACCTCCTACAAGAGCATGCAGTACGGCTGGAGGGTGCCATCCAACACCATCAGCATTGTGGTCAGAGAAGTGGTGCAGGCCATCATCGAAGAATAAAAGGAGGAGCTCCTCCAGTACCCCTCCGCTGAAGAAGGATGGAAGAAAGTTGCAGAGGAGTGGTATCAGAAGTGGAACTTACCATACACTGTTGGAGCCATAGATGGCAAGCACGTGGCCTGCAAATCTCCAGCCAAGTCGGGGTCCACTTATTTCAACTCCAAGGGCTTCTTCAGCATCATCCTCTTCGCCATGTTCGATGCTGACTATAAGTTCATGTACATCGATGCTTCAGGCAATGGCTCCTCTTCAGATGCCCAGGTATACAATGCCAGCCACCTCAAGGAGGGACTGGAATGCAACCTCATCATGGGCTTCCCAGATCCAGAACCCCTGCCCAACGACACACAAGACGTGCCCTACTTCATCATGGGGGATGACGACTTCTCCCTCACAACCTACCTCATGAAGGCCTACACCTCCAGACTCCTCACCCATGAAGAGAGGATCTTCAACTACAGGCTGTCCAGGGCAAGGCAGGTGGTGGAGAACGCCTTTGGCATCCTGGCCAACAGGTTCCAGGTACTTCTCACCATCATGCAGCATTGCCCAGAGACCGTGAGGGGGATCATGGAAGCTTGCTGCATCCTGCACAATCTCATGCGCACCCGCTACCCAGTCTTGCAGAACAGGCTCGTGGACCTCCAACAAGCCAATGGGGACATGGAGCCTGGGGAATGAAGGCAAGGGCAAAACCTGATCAACACTGAGGATGTGCAAGGCCCCAACAGAGCCTCACATGAAGCGAAGAAGCAGCGCAACCTCCTGAGACAATGGTGCAACTCCCCAGCTGGAGCAGTGGAGTGGCAAGACAGGATGGTAGATGCTTAATGGATGCTTCCTTCAGCCTGTCTCATCACACCGATGAAATTGGGCCATGTATGTTTGGTTGGCCTACAATGAACAGGGCGTTTAATAAAGAGTTGTGTTTATGTTGACATGTGTGGATAATTATTACATTATTATTGATAATAAAGGGCCGTAGGTGTGGCACCTGGGAGGCTGGACCATACAGTCCCACTATGGTTGCACTGGAGGCTTATCTATCCCACTGCTATATTAACCCATCCCACAAGCATGCAAAGGCTTAAACCTTTTCTAAAAGTTTCCAGCAAGACTTTATTAAAAAAAAGAAATGAAGCAAGTGTGTGAATCAAAACTGGACTTTATTAACAACAAGCTATAAGACAAAAAAGAGTCTCTGGCACTCCTCTTGGTCGCTCAGTCTCAGGGGTGAAGGGTGCAGGTGCTGTGGAGGTGGCTGGTGCTGGAGTGCTTGTCATCAGCTCCTCCAGAAGCAGAAGCAGCAGAAGCCCCAGCCCCAGAAGAGCGAGTCCATGCTGCAGAAGCCTCAGCAGAACCAGAGTGAGGGCCGGGGGGGGGGGATGGTAGCCCTGTCCCTCATGCAAGGGCTGGCAGCAGATGGCTGAGGCTTGCTGTGCTTCCGCATGGTTGTGGGGTTGCTGGCTGGCAGGGAGGCTGGCAGGAACCAAGGCTGGCAGGAAGGCTGGCAGGGAGGCAGGCAGCAAGGCTGGCAGGCAGGCAGGCAGCAAGGCTGGCAGGAAGGCTGGCAGGCAGACATGAACCAAGGCTGGCAGGCAGGCAGGCACCAAGGCTGGCAGGCACCAATGCTGGCAGGAAGGCTGGCAGGCAGGCTGGCACCAAGGCTGGCAGGGAGGCTGGCACCAAGGCTGATAGCAAGGCTGGTAGCAAGGCTGGCAGCAAGGCTGGCAGGCAGACATGCAGGCAGGGCAGGCAAGGCAGTTTCCTCTGAATGGCGACCTGCTTCCGAGATGCTTCCATTATATCCATGGGCTGACGCAATGCATCCTCCCCGCATGCGCAGTGAACGCCAGGCATCCATTAGGCTTCTTCTGTGCATCCGCTAGGCTTCCGCTCTGCATCCTCTTCATCCGTTCAGCATCCGCTCTGCATCCGCTCTTTCCGTTCCGCTTCTGCTTCGCTGAAGCCCCCCGGAAGCCTTGCGGATGTGCCACCCACTCCCATCTGCTCCCATCCGTTTCCATCCGCTAGGCTTCTGTTCCGCATCCGCTTTGCATCCGCCCTGTGTCCTCCCCGCGTCCGTGTTATCCGCTCTGGTTATGCAAATTTTTGCCCCTTTTGAGAGCGGATAACAACGGATGGAACATTTTGCTCGTCCGCTGTGTCCTTTTTGCATCCGTTGGCCAGTGTGACATGGGCTTTACATATCCAAGTTGTTGTCACAAAAATAAATAAATAGATAAATAAATAAACAAACAAACAAACAAACAAACAAATAAATAAATAAATACTGGCTTGATAAACAGCATGCCAGATCCAGAAAGTAGGGCAAATTGTTTTCAGTAAAAAAAATGGCTGAATTTCCTGTTTGTCAGGGAAGGAACAAGACTAAATAAATGCTATGCATTTCCTGTAACCATACAAATAATTATTTATAAACATTTAGCATTTGTTTTTCAAAGTTGCACTGAAAAATATCAGATACACATACAAATCTGAAAAAGAAAAAAATAAAAAGTTAATGTTTCTTACACTTTTGTTTATTTTAGTTTTTTCATATTTTTGTATGATAAAATAAGATTCTATTTCTTAAGGAAGTCTCCATGATCAATGTTGTGGAATTGGGATGCACTCTACACCACTGTTACTATTTGGATGAAGCTCTGGAAAGAAGTATCCTTATTTCTTATCTATCTATCATCTCTTAGGTATTCTCAAATGTATAATTCAGCATTTGAAAAAAAACCTATAGGTCTCTTTTGACTTCTTCTTTAAAAGAATCCAATATTTTCTTCCACTTTGGTGACAAATGTCCAATATCCAAGAACTATTGGATTAAAATTAGATGCAAATATTAGTTTATAAAAAAAATAGATTTGTCCTTCTGTGTTTTCTTTTTTCAATAGCTCTATTTATCCCCTTGCATACAAATATTTCAAGTTCTGACTCTTTGTTCTTTTTTTGACTACAGAATATAATCTGTCAAAAGTTAGTGACAGAGAATCTGCAAAATACTAAAATGCAGACTGAGTTACTATATACATTCATGAGACAACCTGAAAGTGCTTTTTCAAAAAGCTACTGATCTTCCTTTGTTTTTTCCTTGAAAACATTTTGCTTTTCATCCAACAAGCTTCTTCAGTTCAGAACTGAATGTCTTCAAAGAAAAACAAAGAGAGTCCAGTTGTCTTTTGAAAAAGCACCTTTGGGGCAACCATGACCAGAATGGCAGAGAATCCCCTGAGACATTCATAATGCAATTTTTCACCTGGGGGTTTCTTCCAATGAAATAATTATATATGTTCATAAACTGTGAGAAACTTATATATTTTCTCCCCTCCCAGTTTTAAGCAAAACAATCTGCTTTCCTTCTTTGATAAAAAAAATTCCACGATTCGGACTTTTGAAATGGAAATATTCCCAACGCAAGTACTTTTAAACATTATTGCATGACTTTAAGTAGAATCTATTTTTCCCTCAGATAGGAATTTTTAATTGAGTAAGGATTAGTAGTAGCATATGATATGTGTCCTACTATGTAGTCTCCATCATTGAACATAGACATTTCAACATAAACTCTGAAACTCACATAAGTGTATTCAATTTTTATTTCATTTATGAGTGTTTACCAGCACTATATAATATTATATATATATGCTGTTTAGCTTCCTTTGGGCATTATCCCACATCATTGTAGTTGTGCTTTTAAAGTTGTAGCAACGTTTCAGCAGAATATCATCTGCCATCATCAGGCTTCTGTATTGAGTTCGTCTGTGGGTCAGGCTATCAAAGCCATTAGTTTTAAATTTGAGGCTAGGCTACTGTTGTGCCAGGATGGTTTTTTTTCTTCATCCTGATTGGTTGGGAGTCTTGGTCTGTGTTTATTAGTCTTGGAGTTTGTTTGATTGGTGTTTCTGATTTCTTCTGTCTGTTTTGTGGCTTTGATTGGCTGGCAACACTGTGTTCCTGTATGGGATGCTTTCAGTGCAGCTTGGCTTTGAGTAAAAGGATGGCTATCATCTATAAGTAAGCTAGGTTTCATCTGGGTGCCTGATTGGGTTGTGTTTGAGCTGGAGGTATCAGAGGGAGTCTGTTTGTGCCCAGGTGTTTGCCTGGTTTGTGATGTGGAGATCTTTCTATTTGAGAGTGCAGGCTTCCAAATGATTGACAGTCATTGATTGACAAATGATTGACAAATATACATATTTGTTTTCTTCAGTTTTCATGGGTACTTACATGTATGCTGTTCAGCTTCCTTCGGGTATTATCCCACATCATTGTAGTTGTGATTTTAAAGACAAAAAACTAGCAGCCATCCTTAAAAACCCCAAAGACAAAATTGACCTGGAAAACCAAGGCATATACGAAGTTCCCTGTACATCATGCCCAGCCACATACATTGGACAGACCAATAGAAGAATAAGTACCCACCTAGATGAACACAAAAATGAAGAAAAAAAGCTGGAACACACCTCCTCACTAGTCCAACACATGAAAACCACAGGTCACAACATCAACTTCAATGGCACTAAAACCCTAGCCACTATAGAAAACCCCAGCCACAGAATCATCAGAGAAGCCATAGAGATTGAAAAAAAGACCTGAAAGCATGAAAAGAAGAGATGATTCCAGAAAACTGTCAATCATTTGGAAGCCTGCACTCTCAAATAGAAAGATCTCCACACCACAAACCAGGCAAACACCTGAGCACAAACAGACTCCCTCTGATGCCTCCAACTCGAACACCCCCCCACCAGGCACCCAGGTGAAACCTGGCTTCCTAATGGATAGCAGCCATCACACGAAGCCAAGCTTCACTGAAAGCCTCCAACACAGGGGGAGAGTGTTGCCAGCCAATCAAAGCCACAAAACAGACAGAAGAAACCAGAAACACCAATCAATCAAACTCCAAGTGCAGTGAACACAGACCAAAACTCCCAGCCAATCAGAATAGGCCAGCCTCGAATTTGAAACCAAAAGCTGTGAGACACACATCCATATAGAAGCCTGATGATGGCAGATGAGATTCTGCTAAAACGTTGCTACAACTTTGAAAGCACTACAAGAAGGTGGTATAATACCCGAAGGAAGCTGAACAGCACACATGTAAGTACCCGCGAAATCTTAAAAAAACAAATATCTGACCTCTACGGGGAGGAAATAAACAGCCAGATCAAAAGCTATGAGAAGCTGGAAGTTAAAAGAGCAGGAATACTATGTGACCTAAAATTCCTATACAGCTGCAGAGACAACAATGCAACACCAACCTGCTTCAAATTAACATTTCATAACAACACAGCAGCTACCAAACATATCCTGAAAAGAACAGAGATGGCTTTACTCAGAAATGAAGTTCACAGTAAAAGATTCCAATTGGATCAGTTAAATAAAGATTTGCTAGCACTACACCTGGAATTGAGCAACAAAATCCACCCTCTACTTTGGGATAAGATAAAACAACTTAAAACTTGGAGAGCTGAAACTGAAACCACTTACAAAAATGAAAAACTCTTAAAGAAACTAAAGAAATTAGAACATGACAAGAAAACCCCCAACAACTCACAACAACTGAAACAATTAGTATATAACGTTTCCAACAGAGAACTCACCAAAACAGAAACAGATGTCCTATCCAAAGGATTCAATTATGCCATAGCACCCAAAAAAATCCCAACAGAATCCATCATATGTGCAGTAGAATCCAGCCTAACCAAATTAAATACAGATGAAGCTGACAGAATAAGACACCAGGTTACTCACATCTTATGCACAACGAAACCACCCAAAAATAATTTGCAAAAAGATGAATTCAGAGCGTTACAAACCCTGAAAAATGATAATAATGTCATAATACTCCCAGCAGACAAAGGAAATGCCACAGTAGTAATGGACAGAAAAGACTATGAAACAAAACTAACAGACCTACTCCAAGACTCCACATACAAACCTATAAATACAGACCCAACCACATATCTAGAAAAATCAACCAAGAAGAAAATTATAACCAGCCACATAAGCAAAGAAATCCAACAGACGATCATCCCAAGAGAAAAATCTTCTAGATGCCCCAAATTATACGGCCTCCCAAAAATACACAAAGAAGGCATACCTCTCAGACCCATAGTCAGCTCCATAGGAGCACCATTACAAAACCTAGCTAAATACTTAGCAAAACAACTACAGCCCCATGCTGAAACCGCAGCTTCATATGTAAAAAACTCATACCACTTCTCAGAAATGATCAAAGATCTACACGTAGAACAAGAAGATCTGCTTGTAAGTTTCGACGTGGTTTCACTATTCACTCAAGTCCCGATAAAAGAAACTCTTGAAATCATCAAAAATAAATACCAACCAGCCAAAGACCCCATGGAACTAACAGAACACTGCCTAACCAACACATATTTCATATACAAAGGACAAAGATACAAGCAAATTGAAGGAGCCCCTATGGGATCACCACTGTCACCTGTCATTGCAAACCTGTTCATGGAAGAATTCGAATCCAGAGCCCTGGCTAATGCCACCCACAAACCCAAACTATGGCTAAGATACATCGATGACACATTTGTGATTTGGCCCCATGGAAAAGAAAACCTAAACAATTTCCTAACACACCTAAACAACACACACCCCAAAATCAAGTTCACCATGGAAACGGAAATAAACAAACAACTACCATTCCTAGATGTACTAATCTACAAAAGAACAGATGGCACACTGGGACACACCATATACCAAAAGAAAACACACACCAACCGCTACCTCAACGCCCAATCCCACCACCACCCAGCACAGATAAATTCCGTAGCGAAAACCCTAATTACCAGAACCAAATGCCTGGCAGACAAGACACATATAAAGACTGAACTATGCACCCTGACTGAAGTATTGACAGCCAATGGCTTCCACAAAAACAAAATCACCAACTTGATCCACAAAAACACACCAAGACATAACAGAGACCTAGAAGACCAACAGATCTATGGAACAGCTGTCCTGCCCTACATAAGAGGTACCACAGATAAAATCAGTAAGATACTACACAGGCATCACATCAAGACTGCCTTCAAAACAGACAAAAAAATAGCAGCCATCCT
>BLBF01000039.1:11662736-11772237 GCA_015471245.1 Laticauda colubrina | reverse complement strand
TGCCCTACATAAGAGGTACCACAGATAAAATCAGTAAGATACTACACAGGCATCACATCAAGACTGCCTTCAAAACAGACAAAAAAATAGCAGCCATCCTGAGGAACCCCAAAGACAAAATTGACCTGGAAAACCAAGGCATATACGAAATTCCCTGTGCATCATGCCCAGCCACATACATTGGACAGACCAATAGAAGAATAAGTACCCGCCTAGAGGAACACAAAAATGCAGTAAAAAAGCTGGAACACACCTCCTCACTAGTCCAACACATGAAAACCACAGGTCACAACATCAACTTCAATGGCACTAAAACCCTGGCCACTATAGAAAACCCCAGCCACAGAATCATCAGAGAAGCCATAGAGATTGAAAAAAGACCTGACAGCATGAATAGAAGAGATGATTCCAGCAGACTGTCAATCATTTGGAAGCCTGCACTCTCAAATAGAAAGATCTCCATGCCACAAGCCAGGCAAACACCTGGGCAAAAACAAACTCCCTCTGATAGCTCCAACCTAACCCCCCCACCAGGCACCCAGGTGAAACCCAGCTTGCTAATGAAGAGCAGCCGTCCCTTCACACGGAGCCAAGCTGCACTAAAAGCCTCCAACACAAGAACAGACTGTTGCCAGCCAATCAAAGCCACAAAACAGACAGAAGAAACCAGGAACACCAATCAATCAAACTCCAAGTCCAATGAAACAGGTCCAGGCTCCCAGCCAATCAGAATGAACCAGCCTCAAATTTAAAACCAAGAGCTGTAAGACCCATATCCATACAGAAGCCTGATGATGGCAGATGAGATTCTGCTGAAACGTTGCTACAACTTTAACAGAACTACAATGACGTGGGATAATACCCGAAGGAAGCTGAACAGCACACATGTAAGTACCCGCGAAAACCTAAGAAAACATATATATATATATATTATAAAACAAGTAAACAAATATTAATGTTTTTGGCTTATTAGCTGTTTTTAGAAGTTCTTGGTGAGTATCTAAATGAACACTCTAATGTGACAACATTAAGGAAATTGCAGTTATGAATTAGAAATTGCTTACAATACATTTAAAGATATTAGAGAGGGTATTGTTTTCATGATGGAAGTTCATTTCTTAACTTTTTTTCCTTATGAAAAGAAAATAGTAGCTCAGAGCTTCTGAAAGAAGAAAAAGAAAAGGTTGTAAAAAGGAATATTGTCTTCCTTTTGTGGAGATGAGAGATTTATTTTTTCATTTGTCTAAAAGAACTAAAATTTCACTTTAGTAGACCAAAGAATGACTGAAGAACAGATATTTCTATATGCTGTCCCTCAGGCTTCTCTGTCTAATGTTGTTTTATCCTCAGAAAGTCTTTAGAGACAGTTTTGCAGCTCTGATTTGAAGTCATGCCATCTCTTTTCCAAGAGAAATTTGTTTGTGACTTTCTATGATAATGATGACCTTTAGTTTTAAATTCAGGCTTTTTAGATTCATAACCCAATCTGATGTTTTCCATATATATTAAATTACAACATTCCTCAGTTTCAATTAATAGGATCCTTTGTATGAAAGATGTCATACTCCAAAACATCTGGAATCACTACACTGGTATTACTTATCTTAACACACACACACACACATACACACACACACATGTGTCACATTTGAGAGACATTGCTTTTCTTAAATTGTCATTTTTTATATTAATTTTCAAAAAAGAAGTTTTTGTGTCGTACCTTTCAAGCTTATCATCATAAAGTTTAAATATCAATACCTACAGAAATAGTTTGGATGCCATAGCTCTGCACAATAAAGGCAGATTACATTAAAAAAGAAAAATAAGATATGAATCTGATGGTATTAGTCATTAGTAAAGTTAGATTTATAATGGAGATGAAACAGCATCAACAAATGTTCATGTAGTTTGACACTTAGAATTTATTAGGTTATAATGTAACATACATGTATTTTCTTTTGTAAATAGGAAAGAGAGGGAAGGAAAAAAGAAAAGAAAATAGGGTGGGGATAAAAGGGGAAAAGAAAAAAAAAGGCATTGACTTTCAACTCCCTTTGGTGCAGTAGAATAACACATTAATATCAAATCTCAACTTTTTGCTTTTACATAACAGTTTAAACTAGCTATTTCTACAATAACAAATCTATCTAATCAGTAAAACCCATAATCAAAATTTCATTTTTCCCCAAAGCACAAAGTCTATAAGTGATTCCCAAATAGAAATAAAAGTATTTATATATTTTTTTCTTTGAGCAAAGTAGTCAATTTCACCATCTCTGCTAACTCTATTAGTGTTTGCAGCTATTCGTCCATTGTGGGGATCGAGGTGACCTTCCATTTCTATGTGTTGAGTAGTCTTTCTGCTGTCAACAGCAAAAACATGTATAACATCAAAGTTCCAATTTTTCTATTCAATCCAAAAGAAAAGTCTCTGTTTTTCTGTTTATATTCACTTTAAGAATGTTCTGCACAGATGTAAGAAATGACTAGGATAAATTTAAACTTCTAAAAACATGCCTCAGAATCTGTTTGAGTTTATTTACCCCACAATAAGATAGTAAGAATGTGGACTTCCGGTTTGCAAGGCTTCACTGGCGGCAGGAATCCGCAATCATGCGCGGTTCCTGCTGTGCTCGCCGCTGGAGTGCCCCCGATCCAGCTGGATTTGGGGGCTATAGTTACCCTGTAGAGGTAACTGAAGATAGGGGAGACTCAGCAGAGGTCTGGGGGAATTGCAACCCCCCTCCTCAGCTGGCTAAACTCCCTTTTCTGAAAGTGGGGGAGCGGTGGTCAGCAATG
The DNA here is from genome assembly GCA_015471245.1 of Laticauda colubrina. NCBI lineage: Eukaryota > Metazoa > Chordata > Lepidosauria > Squamata > Elapidae > Laticauda > Laticauda colubrina. Next base: position 11,769,438 of record BLBF01000039.1, on the reverse strand, counting down.
GCTGCCACAAAGAAGCTTTCATCCGGATAAGAATGTGCAGGAGGAAGCTGAGAAAGTGAAAGTTTTTGGCTAACCGGGATGACAAGTAATATTTAAATACCCTGTAACTTAAGTTTTATTAAAGATACATCGTTCCCGATGAAGACGGAAGAAGCGGCAAATGAAAGTAAAAAGGGAAAGTTTGTTTTTTCTCACTCTCCTTCCTTACGGTGATGGCAAATGAATGGAGAAATCAGAAAAACACCTTTTGGCATCAGCAGGTAATTAAATTGAAAATTGAAGCCAAGGGGACAATAAAGATTTCTGAGCATTAAAAAAAAAAAACACCTTTTTTTGCTGTAAGTGGGAAGGGAGAGGAAAAGAATTAATATTAATATTTTCTTGGAGGAGGCTGCTTGGAATTTATAAGAATAGAGCAAAACTTTAACAAAACTTCTAAAAGATATATTTTAATTGGAGCTTTATAACTGAACTATAGCCCCAGGAAGAGAAAATATAGAAAGAAGAAAGTGCTAAATGAAACAGGCTGTGTGTATTTGGTTTGCTTGGTGACTTTGGGACTTTTGGAAATTATTATTTGAAAGACTAAAAATATTTGGGTTGTCTAAAAAAACTCTTTACAATGGCACTACTTGATGAACTGAAAATTGAATTTAAAAAGCTAAAAGAGGATCAAGAAGGGAAGGGCTCTTCTGGATCTGTTTTCCATTTTTTAGAAATGGTGATTTATACCTACCAAAAACTACACGAACAAGAAGATTGGGATGAAGAAGAAGCCATATTTAATGAACAAACAACATTTGCCGGGGAAGAAAAGGGAAAGAGGGGAAAGAGAATGGAGAATTTAAGACTTAAAAAAAAAAACCAAAAAAAGGGAAAAATAAGGTGAAAAGTCAATACAATTTCAGAAAGCAAGAAATACAGAAGAAGGTGGAGATTAAGAAGGTCGAGATTAAGAGACAAGGGGGTAAAAAGACAGGATTAGAGAAGAAAGAAAGGGGAAAAGGGAAGAGAAGTTACAAAGGTTTAAAACAAGATGTAAAGAAACAAGATCTATTCAGAGATAGTAGATAAAAATATGATTAAAAAAGAGATTCTGCAAAGTACATAAAATTGTATTGTCGTATTTATATTTGAAATAATGTTAGAAAATTGGATTTAATAATAGAGCTTAATTTGCTATGGATTATTGTTTTAATTATATTATAAACTTATTATTCTTTTTTATTTTATAAGATAGTAAGTAGCTTCAGAATGTACTAAGTAGAACCAGAATGAAAAGTATATATTATTTTAAGTGTTAAATTTAGGGGAAAGTTTTAAAGGTGTCATACTTCAATTTGTGATTACAGGAGAAATTTTGTGTTAATGAGAAAAGATAATAGAAAATTGAAATAGAATAGACAAAGATATACTAGGAGACAAGGCGGTAAAGGCAGGATTGGAGAGGAAAAGAAGGGACAAAGGGAAGAGAAGATACAAAGGTTTAAAATAAGATGTAAAGAAACAAGATCTATTTAGTGATACTGGGTAAAAATATGATTAAAAAAGAAAAGTCCACAAGATTGTATTGTTGTATTTATATCTGAAATAATGTTAGAAAATTGGATTTAATAATACAGTTTAATTTGCTATGGATTATTGTTTTAATTTTATTATAAACTTATTATTCTTTTCTATTTTATTATATAGTAAGTAGCTTCCGAATGTATTAAGTAGAATCAGAATGAAAAGTATATATTATTCTAAGTGTTAAATTTAGGAGAAAGATTTAAAGGCATTATATTTCAAGCTGTGATTACAGGAGAAACTTAGAGTTAATGAGATATTCAGAAATTGTGAGTAAAAATATGATTAAAAAAAGAGACTCTGCAAAAGTACATAAGATTATATTGTTGTATTTATATCTGAAATAATGTTAGAAAACTGGATTTAATAATAGAGTTTAATTTGCTATGGATTATTGTTTTAATTATATTATAAACTTATTATTCTTTTTTTATTTTATAATATAGGAAGTAGCTTTAGAATGTACTAAGCAGAATCAGAATGAAAAGTATATATTATTTTAAGTGTCAAATTTAGGGGAAAGATTTAAAGGCGTCATACTTCAATCAGTGATTACAGGAGAAATTTTGTGTTAATGAGAAAAGATAATAGAAAATTGAAATAGAACAGACAAAATAAATATGCATAATGATTTAAATTGAGATGAAATAAATAAAATAGAATTAAGAGAGTGAAAAGAGGGGAGAAGCTATATAGAAAATATAGAGTGGGAAATAATATATGAAATGGGGTAAAAAGTGAGCATGAATTTTGAATTTATGTCTATATAAAAAGATGTAACCCAGGACTAAGCCGCTTTCCAAAAAGAAGTTTTATGTTTTGATGTTTTGTGTTTTGTTTGTGTACGTTTGTTTATTGAAAACTAATAAAAATCTTTTTTAAAAAAGAATGTTCTGTATTAAGGTATGAATCATACTCCAATTTTTCCTAACTATAACATGCCCTCCATAAATGATAAAAATGCCTTTACATTTCCAACATTCATTGGAAATACTATATACATTCTTAACAATTTGTATGGAGTTAAATACCAATGTTACATAATCTTATAGAAGTTTTTAGGTAATAATTTAATGTAAATTTTATATCTTACTTCCACATATTTTCCCATTGTTCAAGCATTATATTATATCTAAAGTTCCTTGCCCACTGAATCATACAGTGCTTTACTTGTTCATTTTCCAGATTGAAAATCAAAAATATTTATAGACTTTAGCAAAAATGTATTCATCATTACCACACATTAAGATTTCCAATAAAGTTAAGCTAATTTAAATCTTGTTTTCAATTGTAGATTTGTAGTTTGACACTGAGAATTTATAAGATTCAGGATAATGGTTTTGTCAAAGGAATTAGATGTGAATTCAATTTTTTCTCTGAAAATAGTTACTGCAGTGATCTATAGAAGAAAACTGTTGTTCAAACTCAGCAACTATTACATCACACAAAAAGTATTTTTCATCCATGTTTATATATTCTTTTGCTCCTGGGAGTGGGGGGAGGGAGAAATCCCATCAACACACTTTTAATTACTTTCATTTGTATGTAACATGGAAGTAGATAATATTTTTACTCATTATTGTGAAATTCTTAATTTTCTTCCTCTTGCTATTTCAGTTATTTACAGGAAGTTCTTTCCTTTGATGTTAGCAAGAATGATGTGCAATGTAAAATGCAAAATTGATTTTTAGAAATATCTATAATTATTTGGAAAATAACTAAAATTAAACTTCCTGTGGTATGTGTTGAAACATATCTAACATTCCTGATAGAAAACTCCTTGGGGTAAGCACTTCATCAGATGTTTGTTATGAAACTTTGTAAAGTATTGTGTGCACTGCCTAAAAACTAAGTAGCCTGCCAGTTTGCTACTGCACATTTGTGATTATTTAAGTAGCCACTGGATGTCACTAATGATCCGCACTAATTCAAAATTTTGGAATGTTTCATATATTTGGCAAAGAGAGCATTTCCATGACCTTGGGGGATGGGGTGCGTGTGAGGATGCTTAAATGAACCAGTGTCAAAGTTGAGATTCAGATTTTTTGCATAGATCTCAACTGCAAACAGCAATCTAAGTCTTAAAATTCTCCTGAACATGTTTCTTTCATTCTTAGGATTTCATACCCACAGATAATTTAAATGACCAGAGACCAAGACATTTTCAAACCTTTAGCACTTGTAATAAAAACAAAATAAAAATATCACCAAAAACCCCATTGATTGTTAACTGGAAGCTAGAATAATACAGGCCTAGCATGAGAGGATAAATTGTAACAATGAGATTAATTTAGCTCATGGCACACTGCAAATGCTGGCAGATGAAAAAAATGTTACAAGTTCGTTCATTAAAAATAGGTGGAAATTTTTACTTTCCAGTAGAAAATGTACAGTTCCCATGAGTACAGCTAGTGGGTACAGGATATGCTAAATCAGCTTATGAAAACACTTCAGTTTGTTTATAAAGAAGGCAATCCTAAATTATCCATAAAATCTAAGAAAAATATCAAGGCAAAATATCCGAACGAAAGTTCCGCTTAATTTGTACTATGGATAATGAATGAAACAAAATTTACTTAGAGAGTTTGGTGAGGGGAAAGAAATTAAGGTAGTTAGCATTTTAATGTAGCCCGACTCATTTTGTACTTTTAAAATCTATATGCAAATTTTAATGATGTTATATATACTGAAAGCTATACTTTTCCAAATGTGATCCAGCTTGCAATTTAGAAATATTAGGAAAAGACATTCAAAATTATATTACATTAAGATAAATTGTTTGCTCAAACAAGAATTATTATGAACAGGACACAAAAATGCACTAAAAGAAAAATATATGCAAAAGGGTATACACATATAATTAAAATGCATATGATATACATATTTGCTTGTGCCATAATGGTAAATATAAAAAAATTTATACTAATACATTAGGATTATAAACCAATGTAGAAATGGCATGCAATTATAGCTGAAAAGTAAGTGATGAATATTATTATGATTATTCTTTCTTCCAATATCTAATAACTTGCTTAATTTTGAAAAAAATAATTAGTTATGAAAACAAATATTGAGCACTAAGGTTCTGTTGTCAGATCTGCACATCATATGTACAGTGTAATCAGTCTGCAATAATCAAAAGCTGTAATGTATTTTTATCAAATAGTAGGAACAATGTACCACCCAAATTCCTTTCAGTTACACTCAATAAAAGGACATAGTTCAGTTTTTGAATTATAGATAGACACAAGTATTATTCAGTTCAGATATGTGTATAAATTAGAAAATTTCACTTGAAATGTCTAAAAATATTAATGCTTTTGGCTTTTGACAAAACTGGTTTCCTGATAGTCTGCCAATGACTCTATTCATATTCTTTTGTATGGGTTCAGTGTTGAATAAAAGCATTGTATTATTCCAATGTATAAATGAATACCTGTAGATTAAAGATGGGAAGTTCTATGATATACCCATACATAGCTGTCAAGCATAATTTTGGAAACATTTCTTTATGTCTGCTGTGTGGCTTAGACCAGTGGTTTTTGCCATCTTATATAAACGTAAATATAATACCACTTGGAATCTATAGATCTGTTGCAGTTTAAAAAAAACACTTAAAAACTTTTCAGTTCCAATAATATCAGGGGGACGAGGTTAACCACATGCTTAGTTACTGTGCCATGAATATCAGGAGGACGTAAATGTACCTAATTCTCAGAGAATTTAGTTTACTTCAAAATAGAATGGATAGATCATGAAGGCTATTTTCATAGGGACATTTAGGGGATTATTCAGAACGTGGTGGGAATAGATCGAGTCTTTGAAGTACTTAGAATTAAATTCTAATTAAAGGATTATGTTGGCTTCAGCATACTATATTTAAAGTGTGTGTGTGTGTGTGTGTGTAGCTTTTTCAGCAATATATTATTTACCAGCATTTTGGAGGTTATTAGATAGTCTCTAATAACCTTATATGAAACCATATCGGAATAGAACACAGTCACATTCATCTAAGGATATCTATTTTCATTTTATAATGAATATTCTTCATCAAATTCAGAATCTTATCATTGATTCTGGTCCAATTTAGTAGAAAGACAACACTCTGTGAATTAAAATACATCAGGATAAATAGAAATGTAGGAATCTAGATCATATAGTATTTAGCAAAAGTTACTTAGGAGCATATGAACCTGAATAAAAGCTTTCTACAAGTTTTGTGAAGATTATTTGTATTCTCATACATATTTGTCACAAGTTTCTTTTTGTGAGATGCAATTATTTGCCAAAGTGAAACCTGTTGCAGGACAGACTCTCAGAATCTGCAAGTATCCAAGTATTGCAGAGAAAAATGTATTTATTTTGGAAAGGGTGTGTGAGTATATATATTCTCCCCATAAAGTAGCTAAATAATGTAGGTCTTAAGGATTACTGCATAGAAGAACCATTAATAAATATTTCATATAATATGTGCAAAACTAGTATTAAGAAAATTGCTTATAAAATTAAATTTTGATTTTTGGTGGGGGTTTTTTGCATTGTAAATATTTAGTTTTCAAGATACTTTAAAAAAAACTGATTAGTAATTGAATATATGTGATAATGACATGGGCTATAGTCATACTACCTATTCCCAAATATATTTTTAAATAAAACTTAATGTATAAAGCTCTGAATAGAAAATGGTAATTAATGTTGAATTGATTTTCAGGAAATATATGCACTAATTAGAGAAGATAAAGAAAATTGTGCTGCGTCATGATTTCAGCATCTACAGATGCTTTTATAGTAATGATATTTATTAGCAACAATTTTTTCACCCCTCTCTCCCTCTCCCTCTTCTTTTCTCCCTGCCTCCCTCCCTCCCTCTCAAGATACAAAACACAGTAAAAGATAAAGTTAGTGTAAAAATTAGCTTCTACATTGAAAGTATCATAGGAATGCCTGATTTAAAGATTAAAAAGGTAAAATATTGTTCAAGTTGAGTTTAACTCCTGGAGATGTGATGGACACATCAGTATAATTTTGTTGACAGAAAATAGAAGTCTTTAAAAAGGCTTTAAAATTTTTTTAGACTGGTATCTCTTGGAAATCTGCCAAACCTGACCCAGCATATTTTCTGAACCTCGCCAAAAAAGCAGGAATTCAAAACTGGTTTTAGGGGAAAAAAGATTATCTAGTGACAATGTTTTTCAGGAATTTACAGATGTAGTCCAAAGCTTTGTCATTTTATGTGTAGCTTTGCTTTGGACAACATTACTTCATGTCACTGTTGTACACCCAGAAGAAAAATTCTGTGCACAGCTTCTATAGGAAGGGAACTTTTTAAAAATTAAACAATTATCATTCTCTTGTTATAAATTTCTCATTTACTACCTGTAGTTTTTAGACATGGGGTTTAAAGATGCCTTGATCTTGTGCCAGTTTGGTGTAGTAATTAAGGTGCTGCATAGAAACCAAGAGACTATGAATTTTAGTCCTGCCTTTGGCATAAAGGCCAACTGGCTGACTTTGGGTGACTCATTTTCTTTCAGCTCTTCTCTCCTCACAGATTCATTTCTGTGGGGAAAATAGAATGAGGAATGAGTAATAAATATACTTGCCCTCTTGAGTAAATATAAAGTAATAAGGGAAAGTATTTTGTAAAATATAATAAATAAATAAGCCTAATTTAAACTACAAGTAATGCAGAGGGTGTTGCTGAATCAGAGATAAGTCTCTTTGTTTTTGTTTTTCCATTGCAATCTTAAAAATTTCTTTTTTTCTACATCTTCAATTTTAGAATCAATAAATAAAATCAAAAGTCTATGTCACTAGGCTGCCGAAGAACAAATTCGTTTGAATTCGTGTTGTAAATAATAACAAACAAAAATATTATGCAAATAGAAATCAAATATTATGCAATATATGCAATCAAATAATGACAAGCAAAATATTCATAAAATGCTTGAATGGAAAGTTAGTTAGCATTCATAAAATGTTTGAACTGAGAGTTAGTTAATCAGTTTAATAGATCTTTGCCATATATTTGTACAAATCATGTAATCATTAAATTTTCTGCAACTGCATATTTGTTACATACTATTTGCTATTTTACTTCTGTTTTCTCTATTTTGAGAGATTGATCTTCAAAATGTAATATTACTTCATGACTACCTGAGATGCCAGGCAGTGGAAGACGCTGCCACATTAATGGTGGGTTTTTCTTTGATAGAAATATTCAAATAAAGGATGGCCATTTTTTTCAGAGGCTATATATAGGGCTATTACATTGAGTATTGTATATTGATATTGAACTACATGACCAACCAAGATCTTTCCAACTTTTTTATTCTCTAATTCACATGATTCTGATCTAGAGCTTGGTAAACATCAAAGCAGACTATTTACATTTAGGAATGGTCAGTCAAACACACTTTAACACAAGATAGCACTCCTGATAACACAATAATGTGGGCCATTAAAAGCAACATTCTGAAATACATTAATCTATGCAACAGTATTTAATAAAGCTGTTTCTAAAAATATTACTTGTTGAATTTGAACTGTCAATGGATACAGATGCAGTGAAAATAAAAGAAATGTCTAGAAGGAAAATTTGAATGTAATGCAATAGATGACATTTTATGTAGTAAATGGGACAAATTTAAAGGTGTCAACTAGCAATGTATATGTGTAATTTAGCCAGATATCTAATGCGCCTTAGCATTCTGTATGCAATCGATCCTCTAAAAGCAGTTGCTGATCTTTTATGCCATTGTTATTTCAGAACTTAAATATCTTTTACTGGTGAAATTGTCAAAGGCTTTTTGAAAGTTCAAATGTAAACTGTTGACCTAATCTTATTCACATTATTCTTTTTCTCTCCTTAAGCAAGTCCAATAGCTTTGTAAACTGTCACACTGTTATAATTTTATATCTGCTTCTGTGTAGGGTGCCTGTTTTCAGAAATGGAAGGTGATAGGAATATAAAACCCACTGGTAGAAACCTTGAAATCAGCATGAAAGTATCCATACCAGTATGTAAGTACACACCAACAGTGATGGATCTTTTATTCTACAGTATTTACAGAAATATGTCCCATACCAAATATGGATCTGGCACTTTAATGCTTACTACTTATTTGGCATAATCAAACCTAACAACAAAAAGAATCTCATTTATCAGGAATGTGACTGCAGTTGCCAAGAAGTTTCACAGTGGCCATGCATTTATATTTCTCCTGATCTATGTCAAGGCAAAACACTCAGAGAATTGCATTGTTTTCAAAATCTAAGAGCAGTGTGTTTTTGATAGCTAGCTCCCATTAAAATTATAACAAAGTATCATAAGCTGTGTGAAATTGTAAGGATGCATATGATTTCACAGAGAAATGTTTACTCACTAGATTGTGTTGCATTTGTCAGGTTTGCTAAAAGAGTTCGTTTTGAAATTTGTCATACATTTTCAAGACTAGGAAATCTCTGCACCTTTTGCATTGTAGCAGAATAACAATACAATAAGTCTCAAGGCTGTTTTCTTTTTCTTTTCTTTACAAAATTGCAGCTTGATCTTCCTTAAATCACGAAAATAATAGAGTTCAGTAACAGGGCAGATGAATCCATTGTCAGCAGAAATAATTCACTTGGGTAATGAAACATCAGAAAACACACAACCCAAGCTCAAAGAGCATCTAAGTCTCATAGACTATTAAGTAGTTGTGATGTTAGCAAGGAATCATAGAGGGACGAATATATGACCAATGTATCAGCCACCACTGCAAAGCAACGATTTATTTGATCAGCATTAATGACATGGACCAAAGTTTATTCTTTAATGTCATAGTGTCAATGTGAATCAAGCCAAACTCTGTTCCTTACATGTTGCTTTTACATTCATTATATAAACTTTTTATACCTCAGTTCTTCTTTGTTTCTTACCAAGAGAAAAAGACCAGTTAGAGCCAACTCTAATTGGCTCCTGAGATGGAAATTCAACAGACAGGTCAAACCTTCATGAGTATACCATCAGGTCATCAATATCAAAGGCACTGTGGAAAAGAACACACTAATCTCATCCATATTTATCCCCACCCTGGAACTGTCAGTCTAATGCTAATAAGCACAAAGGCTCTACAGTAATTACATGGATAAATGGTATGGATGGAACAGCAGTTAATTTATTGTCCTGAATGGCATCTCCAGCATTTGAAAGCTCTAATAGATATCAGACATTTCTATATTGTTAAATTTTGTTTAGCTTAGTTGAGGGGAAAATTGAAAGCCTGCTTCTAAATGACTAGGGATTTGCTAGTAAAATAAAAATGGTCAGCAAATCTAGAAGTGTAGTTACTTGCTAAAGTTAATAAAAAAGATTTAAAGAGGAATTATTTTTTCCTTAACTATGACACCATAAATTATCTATTTTAATAGTTTTTGCTTATGAGTTTTTTATTCACTTGATGGTTGATTTATTTATTTGCTTTTTATTATCATTGATTTACAGCAACAGAAACTATTACCAGTATTCAGGAATCAATCAACTGAAAAGGTTCTTTTGACCTGAACCCATTATGGTCCTTCTATTTACCTTTTCAGATAAACATTGCTCTTTATTAAGATGACATTTGACAGTAGGTCAGCTAAGAATGCAGCAGAGAATTTTATAAAACACTGCTACCGTATCTAAAACACTATTAGTTATATCAGCTTAAAATTCAAAAGAGAAGATTATAGAAACTCTACAAGTTTGCCATTGCAATTGCTACATAATACAATAGTTGCTATATGAAACATAAGATTATGCCACCATTGCCCTTCCTTCTGAGAAAGAGGACAGCATGGCAATATCTGGGAACCTAGCTTGCATCTCAATGAAGAAAAAAATAAGACTGTCTTTAAGTTACAAATTATTAATATTTAGATTTAATATAACTGCCCTTTCTAATGTATTTTGTGCGGATACAAAATACAATGCTAAAACAATTAAAACAATAAAAATATAAAACAAAATGACAAACTAAAAACTATCATTCAAATCATGAGATTATTTCCAGACTTGGATCCAAGGCTAAATATTATGGCTTTTTGGAACTCCCAGGAGAGAGGGTAAATCCATATCTCTGGGGGACATGCTCCCAAAATGCCCATGATAGAGAAGGTGTGTTTCTTCATAATATGACAATCTTTAATAGAAGAGACATGGACCACACCTCGTGGGTGTGGGTCTGGTGTCTGGTGTCATTCTTCATGTTAGGTACTTGTTTGAAGAATGACACCAGACCCACACCTACGAGGGCCACACAAGATGCTACCACCACACTTCCATGTAGAAAGCAGACTCACACCCACACAGAAGATGAGACATGACCACAGACCAAAAGCCATACCGCGGCTGCATCACTACCCGCTTCAAACCCTCCGACCATACATGAAGTGAACTGACACCCACCATGAAGATGTGGCACGACCACGAACGTGAAGCCAAACAACAGGATCACAGCTCACCAGCTCAAATCCCCCAGCAACTAAGAGCCAAAGAAACAAGCCTGAAGATGATGAATGAGACTTCATTGAAACGTTGCCTAGATACTTCCAATTTTACATGGGAGAAAACCCAAATAACCAAAGATCCATATCTATCTATCTATCTATCTATCTATCTATCTATCTATCTATCTATCTTTGTTTTCTTAAGTTTTCGCAGGTACTTACATGTATGCTGTTCAGCTTCATTCGGGTATTTTCCCACGTCATTATAGTTATGCTTTTAAAGTTGCAACATTTTGGCAGAATCTCATCTGCCATCATCAGGCTTGTGTATTGTGTTCGTGTGTGAGTCAGGCTTTCATAGCCATTTCTGTTTTAAATTTGGTGCTAGCCGACTGCTGTAAGTAAGGTTTCTAGTCATAAACAAGTCTATGGTGGTTGAACAAGTCTAATGGAACTCAAACATTCAACTAATTTATTTAATTAGAATTGAAAGTTGGTTGGTTAAAATTTCTAAATGTAAACAAGATAAATTACTGGGGTACAGGAGTCTTAGAAATTCACTGCTGAATCAATAGGATTTAATCTCTGTTAGTGAGGATTAAGTCAAATATAGCTGATCTCCTTATTTCCCTTTCTACTTTTTGGGAAACAAAGTTGTATGTTAGTTTTGTCAGGAATCTGTTTGATCTTCCACTTGGTGCAAAAATTGTCTCCCAGTTGATGTCAGGGTAGTTAAAATACGCCCATTACTATTGTAATTACTACATACTTTAGTTAACTGACTTGCAAAAAGTTCATTTATTTCCTCCATTTGGTTGTTTGGCCTATAATATACACCTATGGCAATGTCAACCCCCCCCCCTTTTATGTTGATCCAAATGCATTCAAGACAGTTTTTGTGATTGATGTGCTCTATTTCTGTAGTTATTTCTTATATATAGTGTAATTCCACCTCCTCTTTTCTTTGATATATTTCTTTTAAATAATTTAAACCCCTCTAGCTGTATGTTCCATTTGTGGGCTTCATCCCACTAACCCTATTCACTGCTATATGCACAATTAATATGTTTTAGTCCTTTCACTTTCTTGTAGCATAGCTTTTGAATTAATACTATATGATTTTGCTTGGCTTCAATTTTATCCTTTTATCTTTTGTAGTGACTTAGCATATTTAATTCCTAAGAACAACATACAGAGACCATGTATCTATCTGAACTGACAGATTTGCACTTGTTGCCAACTGCATGCTGGGCACAAACTACAAGATTAGTTTGATCTATAAAATCCTAAAATATGAGGAACTCATTATTTGAGAAATTGCATTGCCTATTATGGCTACTTCACTCAACAGACCCTTTTGAAGATGTTTTCACTTAACTGTCTAGGACACAGAGAAAGCTCTTCATTCTTATGTATGGAACGCAGACTATAAAATGATTTCTGCAGGAAGTTACATTCAGCCTCCACCTTTTTGTCATTTAAGAAAAAGACAAAAATCTCATCTCCTTTCAGAAGTTTTAAGTATTTATTAATTTTAATGATATTCTTTTACTGTCATGTTTTATATTTGCATTTTGTTTTCATTAATGTAAGATGCCTTGGGTGCTTATGTAGGCAGAAAGGTGGGGGAAACAAACTTATTATTTTTAAAAAATAATTATCCCTGTGTTTTTTTCCCCTGAATCTTCTCCATAAAAATTGCATCATTAAAAATACTTTCCCCAGCATCTCCTATGGCCAATATGCAACATTACAAACAGATGTACTCAAACAACATTTTATAATGTACAATGCATTACTGGTGGGGTTAACTCTTCAAAACTTAGTTTAAAGCATTTTTTTTAATAATGATTGTTTGTCTTGGGTATTCAACTAGTGCTAATTAAGCTAATTAATGTTTTCCTTGAAATGCAATCAATTCCCTATTCTTTGGAGAATAATATTTCTAACCCACACTTTCTTTTTCCAATGGCTTTAACATTGACACCTCTGTCTGTCCCTTTCCTCTATTAACCTTTTATTTTGACCTCTATTTCTTTTCCAAATTTTAACACCGCTCTCTATTTCCTTTTCTTCTTGGCTAGCCTCCAGTTTAAAGAAAATCTGCAGAATCACTTCTTATGAAATCTTTACTCTTAGTTATAATCCTCTGTCCTATTTCCAATGTAATCTTTATTATGCAAATATCCTTGTTACAGTATTGGATTGATTTAGCTTATTCTAATAAATCTACCTAGGAACGCTTGCTTTAAAATATTATAGAATTCCGGTACTTGAAGATTGTACTTCATAAAACTAGAAATTGGGCAAGTTTCAAAAAACAGCAGAACTAACTTCCTAAAAGGTTGAATGTGTTTCTGAAGATTATATTTGACCTTTGTAAAACAGTGTTGTTTAGTACTCTTATGAAATATTATTCATGTCTAAATCATCAGGATCAAGCCAAGTTGATAAGAAAATAAGTGAATGCATAATATTTGTGGAACAGGTCACTGTCTTATTGAACTATGTAGATCTTATTAATGCAATGCTTCTAAAAAAGGGCCCATTGTGATTCATATCATAAAAGTGCTTTTAGTGTTCTGTAGCCATAATTATGATGTGTACAGATAGCAATTTGTAGATTTTCATATTCCGCTCCAATTTACACAGTGACAACATTCTCTATGCTTTGGGCAGAAGAAAAACTAATTTCATGTGATAAAATGTCTTCTGTTTCCTAAATTACTTTATTGTACCCCGAAAACTAGAAACAATGTTTTGTACCAATAATGCTAATTTAATATACTAATTAAATCAATTAATATGTCTTGGTTTAATGGGAAAAGTTGTTTATTTCTGAAAGCTAATTTTAAGCTTTTAAAATGGATGCAAACTTTATATTTTGCACTTAACTTGAAGTGTATATTTAAAACAAACAACAAACCTACTTTTTACAAATTTCCCTGCTTTGATCTGATGGAAGGATGGAGGTCACTGTGGGGTTTTATTCTCTCTCAGCCTAATACTTGCTAGCAGTATGGAACGAGAGGCTGCTATTTACTTGTCAAATTACTCAGGGAAAAAGATTGACTCCCTGTGGTCTAATTTTCTTCCAGCATTTCAGGAAGAATAAAAAGAAAGAACAAAAAATTCCCTTGCTCACTTCTGTTTCTTTTTGTCTTGGTACAAATCCAGATTGATAAATTTACAAAATGTCCTACCAAGCTTCATTTGTACTACAGATAAAATGTTCTCTGATCCTAAAGATTGACCCACATTCAGATTAATAAGAATATAATTCTTTATTGGCCAAATGTGATTGGACGCATAAGGAATTTTTCTTTGGTGCATATGCTCTCAGTGTACATAAAATTTATCCATTTATCAAGAATCATTTATTATTATTTCATTTAAGTAATAAATACAAAAAAGCACGCAACTGTTTTACATTATCTTTTCACTTTAAAAGTACCCTAAATTTTTTTTGGCTTAAAGATTACTTTTCCAAAATGATTGGAAAGTTTCTATTCCTTCTCTTTTAAAGTTGTTGGAAGTATTTTACACCAGCAGCTTTATTAATGAAATAGATGAAGTCAAAGTCACATGGAAGAAAGTTTAATATAGTAGCGAAACATTCAGATAGGCATGGATAAAAGTAGACGTAGTAAGTAAAAATCAGAAACAGTGAATTTAGAGAGTGATTAATATGGGCATCAAAATGGACCAAGTGGGAAAAAGTTTTTAGTGAATAAAGTGATATTTCATGAGGGTAATAATGCAGTACTAGATCTGAGGTACTAGATTTTTTTTCTTGGGGCCCTTTGAAGCACCATTAAAAACTCTAATGCCGCTTTTAAAACTAAGCAGCAATCTGTTCATAAATCCCTACTTTGTCACTGACCATAAGTATTATTATGTGTTCCAGGCCAGAAAAAAGTGGTGAAGGTTTGGGGGATGTTATTCTTTCCCTGAACCTTTGGCCTCAAACATTCTGATCAGAGAAGATGAGATAGAGAAGATGGTATTCTTGGAACAAAGCAGCCAAAGGAAATAACTTATTTTGCCTATGAACATGGGAAATGTCAGCATTCTGATTAATGCACCGATTGAAAGCAGAACTCTGAGGCAGGTAGATTCCTCAAAGAACATGCTTATTGGATACATCATATCGGCACAGCGTGTGAAAACTAACTCTAAAAGTTCCAGTGGTTTTCACCTGAGTAAAGGAGTAAAAATCCCTCTCCTAGGTGTCACCAATCACATTGTTCAATGAATATAGCTGGCAGGCTCCTCTCCTGCTTCAACAGCCATCTGTTATAATGACCTGTAGGAAAACTTTTTGTTTTGACTGTTAGCCAGGCTATATATTTTCCCCCTTCCTCTCTCAGGCTTCATGGCAATTATGAGGCAGCACAAGATGGCTTCAGCCAGGTTCACTTCAGAGTTGACAGGAAATTTGAGTAGAGTAATTGAGTTGAGTAGTAATCTAGCTAAATTTCCTAGGCCTGTGAGAAAGAAGATCCAGACATTGTTTATTGGAAATACATGGAAAATGCTTCATATTTCCATTTGTTATATTTTACAGAACAAAAAAATTAAAATATTTTCCTCTCCGTATGTGGACTTGTTCCATAAAGACATGTAAATAAAATAATTGACCATAATGAATTGTACATAATATTAACTTTGGAAGACAATTATATCTTTAAAGTTTATTTGCTATTAAGTAAAATGCAAAATTTGTGATGCAAGTATAAATAGAATTGTTCATTTAGAATAAATTTTGTATGACAATTGTTCTGTATAACTTGGAAGGTTCCAAGTAGTATCTTCTGATTGGCCAGAAAGGCCAGTAAAGGATTGGTTCATTAGGAACCAATCCAAGGAGCCGCTCAAAGGCGGCAAAGTTAAATAAATGTCATTGGCTACAAGCCGGCAGGCAAGCCTCTATATAAAGGGCTGCCGCGGCTTGTGCCAATATTCCATTACTGTTTGCTGTTAACTAATAGAGTTGTTTGTTGGAACCTGGTCTACTGTGCGTCTTTTCCAGATGGAACACTGGCGACGAAGGTGGGATTGTCCTAAAGCAGAGACCGAGCACACGGTGAGAAAACAACCATGCTAGACGAAATGGCTGATAGCAATGCGCCGCCCGCACCTTTTAACCCCAATGAAGAAGATTGGGAGTCTTATATCGATCGCTTCCTGATGTTTCTGGAGAGCAACAAAATGGAGGAAATTTCGGATCAGCGAAAAAGGGCTGTCTTCTAAACACATTATGGGCCAGCCGTGTTCAAAATGGCGAAGGCATTGGCAAAGCCCAGAGACATGAAACAGATGACCTGGTCTGAACTTAACCGAATGCTAAAGGCTCACTATGCGCCGGTTGTCTCAAATCTTATTAAGAGACACGAATTTTATAAAAGAGACCAGAGGGAAGACGAGACCATTGCGGATTTTGTGGCAGCTCTCCGCCATCTGGGAGGAGCCTGCAAGATCCAGAATATGGATGAGGCCATGCGAGATCGTGTCGTGTTAGGTCTAAAGGAATCTACTTTACAAAGCAAACTATTAAACAGACCTAACATAACTGTGGCAGAAGCAATCCCGGAAGCCACCGCTGCAGAAGCCGTGAAGAAATCTGTGGCCACAATGAAACTGATGAATGCCAATACTGACATGACGACCCTACCCAGAGGGAAGAAGCAAGCTGCCACAACCACACACCACAAAGACCTAGACAAGTCATCAGAAATGGAAGAAGATGACGATGAGGTCCATCGCCTGTACACGAACCAAAAAAGGTGCGAAAGAAGAAGAAATTGGCGGGAATGCGCTGGCTGCGGAGGAAACCATCCCCGAGACGAGTGTAGGTTGCTTGATGCCATCTGTCGGGCTTGAAGAAGAGGGGACACATCGAAAGAGTCTGCCGCAATCATAAGAACAGCAGTCCTAGCAGACACGGTAATTCCCCACAAAGAACTGACCCGAGGCAAGCCGATAGAAAATGGGAGCACAGCAAGGGAACCAGCAACTGAGAAAAAACTCACCAGACTGTCACTATCAGAAGTGCACAGACAGAAAGTGGGAGAAAAGTCAAAATTGTAGTGACCATTGAAGGAAGCCCTTGTGAAATGGAGGTTGACTCAGGATCTTTCCTATCAATGGTGTCTTGGAACACAATCAGGTAGCTGGTTCCAAACATAAAACAAAAAGAACTCAAGAAACAAAAATTAATTCTCAAAGACTACCAGGGAAATAGAATTCCCGTGGTAGGTCTAGGACATTTCAAAGTCACTTACAAACAACACGCTGAAGTCCTGCCGCTGACTATAGTCGACCGAGACCATCCCAGCCTCATGGGCATCGAATGGTTCACACCATTGGGCATTGGGATGACCGGAGTAAGCCGAATAGCCGCAAACGATTGGGAAGAGAACCTGCTACACGAATTCCAGGACACCTTCGACGGCACTCTAGGCAGGTACCGGGGGACCCCAATTTCCTTTAGCTTAGATCCCCAGATAGCACCAAGAAGGTTAAAGGCCAGACAAGTCCCCTTTGCATTAAAGCCAAAAATAGATGAGCAATTAAACAAATTGATTGCACAAGGGGTCATAGAACCACTTGACCATGCTAGGTGGGAGACACCAATAGTAACACCTGTAAAACCTGACGGGTCTGTGTGCATCTGCGGAGACTACAAGGCTACCCTGAACCATGCGCTGTAGCAAAACGCATACCCGGTACCAGTCGTGCAGCACTTACTGCACTCACTTGGGGGATGAAAATTTTTTGCGAAACTTGATTTGGCTCAGGCATATCAGCAGCTTCCAGTAGACCCAATAACGGCCGAAGCACAAGCAATAGTGATGCATAGACGGGCATTCAAATGTAACAGGCTTCAATTCGGAGTAAGCGTTGCCCCAGGCGTTTTCCAAAGCCTCATGGAACGCCTATTAAATGGGATAAAAGGGGTCATTCCATACTTTGATGACGTCCTAATTTCAGTGGAAAACACGACCCAATTAGAAAAAAGACTAAGAGAAGTGCCAACCAAATTTAGAGAATCTGGCCTAAAAGTAAAAAAGGAAAAATGCTGCCTGGCTTCCGACCGTGTCAAATTTTTAGGGTATTTCATTGACGAACAGGGTATTCACCCAACAGACAAAAAAGTCAAAGCAATTAAAGATGCACCCAGGCCAAAAAATAAAATGGACTTACAGGCATTTTTGGGTCTGATCAACTTTTATAATGTATTCCTCTCCCACAAAGCAACGATAGCAGAACCATTACACCGTTTGCTGGATAAAAAAATTGTCTGGACTTGGGGTCATAAAGAACAAAAAGCTTTCCAAAGCATAAAAGACTTGTTAACCTCAGACACCATTCTTATTCAGTTTAGTAATACACTTCCATTGACGGTCACCTGTGACGCCTCACCTTTCGGAGTCGGTGCCATCCTGAGCCACCAATTACCTGATGGAAGAGAGGCACCCATTGCCTTTTACTCAAAAACACTCTCCAAAGCGGAACGCAACTATAGCTGGCTAGACAGGAAAGCCTTGGCAATCATCGCCAGGGTTAAACATTTTCACAAATACCTCTATGGGAGGACATTTTCCATTGTGACTGATCATAAACTATTACTGGGGATTTGGGCGGGAAACAAACCTACACTGAACATTCTATCCCCACGGATGATGAGGTGGTCAGAATTCCTGGCCGCCTATTCATATACCTTGCTGCATCGATCTGGGAAACATATCACCCTTGCAGACGCTTTAAGCCGAGCACCATTACGAACCATAGAAGATGACCCGGCTCCAACCACCGCCGCCCTACAAGTAGAGACTTGCCCCAAACTTCCATTGTCTGCAAATGATGTCGCCAGAGCCACGGCAAAAGACTGAGTGACTGCTTGCGTTTTGACTTGGGTAGGTAAAGGCTGGAAAGCCTTTACTGAGGGTTTTAAACCTTTTCTGAGGGTTTTAAACCTTTACTGAGGAAAGCCAAAAGACTGAGGGTTTTAAACCTTTTCAGATGAGACAAACTGAACTGTCAATACAAAAGGGGTGTTTATTGTGGGGAGATCGGGTGATAATTCCATCCAGCCTGCAGGAAGAGGTGTTGGGGATGCTACATGAGGGCCACCCAGGCATAGTAAAAATGAAAAGCCTGGCCAGGAGCTATGTCTGGTGGCCTGGTATAGACAAGGATATTGAACGCTGGGTTGCAACATGCCATAAGTGTCAGAGATCTAGACCCACACCACTGCAAACACCCATATGGGACTGGGAGACCCAATGAGGCCCTTGATCTCGAATCCATATTGATTTTGCAGGACCAACCAGGGGCAACATGTTCTTAATAGTTGTAGATGCACATTCAAATTGGCTGGAGGTGATAGTTATGTCATCCACAACAACCGACGCTGTTATAAAACAGCTAAACAAATTGTTTGCAACTCATGGTTTACCTGATGTATTGATATCTGACAACGGGCCACAATTAATGGCCATTCAATTCGAACAGTACTTAGCATCCCTAGGTATACGCCATGCACTAACCGCGCCGGCCCACCCGGTGGCGAATGGTAGGGCCGAATGAATGGTCAGATTTACTAAAGACGGCCTAGAAAAAATGGACCGTGGGGATGTCCAAGACAAGCTGATACGCTTACTTACACTCCAACACATCACTCCCAGTAGTACAACAAACAAGAGCCCGGCAGAATTGTTAATGGGGAGGAAACTCAGATCCCATTTAGATAGACTGCACCCAAATTACACTTGTGAGAAACCCCCCCGACTCGTCCAGCCGATACCGCACTTTTGAAATCGGCGACCTAGTCTATGCAAAGAATTTTACTGGTGACCCTCTCTGGCTTCCAGCCACTATCACATAAATAACAGGTCCCTGGTCCTACCAACTAACCATGGACGATGGAAGAGAATGGAAACGGCACATAGACCAGCTTCGTTCCCAAAACATTGAGCGTAAAATGACCGTGCAACCTCAAATAATAAAAAATGACAAAAACAAAACCAAGGAGGGGGGAGAAACACAAACAAATAAAAAAGGGTGTGAAAATGAACCACTGAAATTAAATCTAGAACATCTAACCAATCAAAAAGAGCACTTACAGTTAGATGAAACCATCGGAGATAATCCAAACAAAAGGGAAGCCGTCCTGGAAGGGGCCAGCCAGGCCAGCTCAACCAGCCCAGTTGAACCAGGAGGGAGCGGCAAAACCACCGGTCTGAGTAACTCAAGTGGTAGCGGCAATGCTGACTCACCCTTCTAGGAGGTTCCATGGAGACGAGCCAGAGACAGCGATCCTGACCGAACCACTTGAAGTCCTAGGTGAGAATCAGCCGCGCAGGTCAACTAGGACCAGAAGAAGCCCCACCTACCTGTGCGACTATGTCACTCACGTAGGATTGAACTAAAGGGGGAGGGGTGTTCTGTATAACTTGGAAGGTTCCAAGTAGTCTCTTCTGATTGGCCAGAAAGGCCATAAAGTATTGGTTCATTAGGAACCAATCCAAGGAGCCGCTCAAAGGCGGCAAAGTTAAAACAATGTAATTGGCTACAAGCCGGCAGGCAAGCCTCTATAAAAAGGGCTGCCATGCCTTGAGCCAATGTTCCATTACTGTTTGCTGTTAAAGGCTAGGTCACACTGGCCGACAGATGCAAAACGTATGCAAAAAGAACACAGCAAATTTCGGGGTGGCTCCATCCATTGTTATCCGCTCTCAAAAGTGGTGAAAATTTGCATAAACAGAATGGAAAACAATGGAAAGGAATGGACGGGGGTAGTACATAGCGAGGATGGTAAGCAGATGTTCGTAGGAAGCCTAGCAGATGGAAGCGGATGGAAGCAGATGATACATCCGCAGGGCTTCCGGGGGAAAATAGTGAAGGGGACGTGTAGCGGAAGGAGCGGATGCATAGCGGATGACACGGATACATCATGGACGCCTATAGGATGCATAGCGGATGCATAGCGGATGCATAGCGGATGCATAGCGGATGCAAAGTGTTCACTGCGCATGCGGGGAGGATGAATTGTGTCAGCTGCACGGATATAAAAGAATGCAGCTCACAAGCAGTCACCATTCAGAGGAAAGACCTGCTGCCAGAGACATCTTGAAAGAACACCATGGTTCGTCAGTCAGGGAAGAAGGGGAAGCCTCTGCCTACTCCTGCAAGCCCTGGCAAGAAGGACAGAACCACCATCCCACTCCCTGGCGCTGACTCTGAAGCTGCTGGTGCTTCTGCTGCTGGTGCTGCTGGTGCTTCTCCTGCTGGTGCTGCTGGTGCTTCTCCTGCTACTTCTGGTGCTGCTGGTGCTTCTCCTGCTGGTGTTGCTGCTTCTGGTGCTTCTCCTGCTACTGCTGGTGCTACTGCTGCTGCTGCTGCTACTGCTACTGCTGCTGCTATGGTGGACCAGCCCCAAGGCCCTCAAAGCTCTGCTGCTGAAGGCCCTGAAGGCCCTGCCAGAGGGAGGAAGAAGCAAGGCAAGGAGAAGGGAGAGAGGAAACAGTACTCCATTTCCGAAGACCATGAGGAGGAGGTGCTGGAATGGCTGAGGGAGAATGAGTACTTGTGGAGAAAGGGCCACAGTCTCTATCACAACACCAAGAGAAAGCAGGCAGCGTGGAGAGACAAGACAGAGAGCCTGGGCTACACTGCAGATGTACTCCTGGGATGGTGGAAGCACATGCACACCTGGTATGGCAAGCTGCACCTCAAGAAATCTGGCCAGGCTGCTGTCAAGCTCACTCTTTCAACCCTCTCCCTCAGACAGCCCACAGACAACTAGTCCTCTTCCAGCCAGTAGACAGCTACCGTGTCCATGCAGGTGTCTTTGGAGGGCCCCACGGCAGAGACCCCCCCCAACAGCTGCACACCCCATGCCAGAGGATGTGGAGGATCCCCTGTCTCAAATGGAGCAAGAAGAAGCAGCAGCCAGAGACCAACCCGCACCCACCTCCAGCTCCACCTCCACAGAAAACAGGCAAAGAGGCAGACCGGAGGGACAGAGCCACACTGTCCTCTTGGAGATCAGGGACACAATCAAAACCAGCACAGATCTTCTCTCTCAGCTGGTCCACAGCAACATACCATCCTCGAACCACAAGCCCTTCATCACTTATGTGAGCCAGACCGTCATGTACCTGCCTGAGGCCCAGTACCAGGTGATGAAGGAGAAGATAACAGCACTTCTGCATCACCCTCCAGGCCCAGCTGAACCTGCTCCGACCCACTCCAGGACTGCTCCTCCATCCCAGGCAATGTCACAGCCCTTCCACAGCTTTCAACAGCCCCTCACCTACCAAGGCTACCACTACCAGGACTTCCCACAGCAGAGGCAGCCCTTCCCAGTCCAGGCTCAGGTACATCACATGCCACAGACACCTCATCTCACCCAGCTGCAGACCAGATAGCCCCACGACAATCCTCCTTCCTCCACCCCACAGCCAAGCCCCTCAACAGAAAATCTGTCATCAGTATTGTGCCTGACATCCCAGGTCCTTGAAGAAGGGCCTCTCAACCTCACAGGACTGAGTCAGTTCTCGGAGAGCTTCCTGAATACACCATCCCCTGTTGTACTCTCGGGGCCAACCACCCCAATGGAGCCTCAGACCAGCACTCCAGCCACAGCCACCTCCACAGTCCCTGGCCGCTTGACAGGTGAGACCATGGACATGACTCAGAGTGACTGAGAATAGTGCCAGAGACTGAATGAGTCCTGTTCACTTTATCTTTGCTTAAGACACTTTACTTGGTTCAATTTGCTTTTTTAATAAAGTCATACAGTTTTCTGAAGACAGTTATTAATAAAGGTTATCTTTGCTTCACACACTTGGTTCATTTTTTTTACTTAATAAAGTGTTGGTGAAAACTTTGAAAAAAGGGTTAAGCCTTTACATGCTTGTGGGATGGGTAAGGATAGTTGTGAGATGGGTAAGGATAGCTGTGGGATTGATAAACCTCCAGTGCAAGCATAGTGGGACTATGTGGTCCACCCTCCCAGCTGCCACACATATGGCCTATTTTATCGATAACAATTTATTCATTGATCAACACATTTCAAAATAAACAAAGCTCTTTATTAATGCCCTATTCATTGTAGGACCACTCAACATACATGGCACAATCTCATCAGTGTTATGAGACAGGCTCAAGGAAGCATCTATTAAGCATCTACCATCCTGTCTTGCCACTCCACTGCTCCAGCTGGGGAGTTGCACCAGTGTTTCAGGAGGTTGCGCTGGCTTATTCCCTTCATGTGAAGCTCTGTTGGGGCCTTGTACATCCACAGTGTCTATCAGGTTTCGTCCTTGCCTCCATTCCCCAGGCTCCATGTCCCTATTGCCTTGTTGATGATCCGCAAGCCTGTTCTGCAACACTGGATAGTGGGTGCGCATGAGATTGTGCAGGATGCAGCAAGCTTCGATGATGCTCCTCACAGTCTGTGGCTCATGCTGCATGGTGGTGAGAAGTACCTGGAACCTGTTGGACAGGATGCCAAAGGCGTTCTCCACCACCCGCCTTGCCCTGGACAGCCTGTAGTTGAAGATTCTCTCTTCACGGGTGAGGTATCTGGAACTGTAGGGATTCATGAGGAAGGTTCTGAGGTAGAAGGTGTCATCACCCACGATGAAGTAGGGCATATCTTGTGTGTCATTGGGTAGGGGGGTCTCGATCTGGAAAACCCATGATGAGGTTGCGTTCCAGCCCATCCTTGAGGTCACTGGCATTGTATACCTGGCCATCTGAAGCTGACCCGTTGCCTGAAGCATCGATGTACATGAACTTGTAGTCAGCATCAACCATGACAAAGAGGAAGATACTGAAGAAGCCCTTGTAGTTGTAATAATTGGACCCTGAGTTGGCTGGAGCTTTGCAGGCCATGTGCTTCCCATCTATGGCTCCAACGGTGTGGGGAAAGTTCCACCTCTGATACCACTCCTCTGCAACTTTCCTCCAGCCTTCTTCAGTGGTGGGGCACTGGAGGAGCTCCTCCATGTATTCTTCGATGATGGCCTGCACCACTTCTCTGACCACTTTGCTGATGCTGTTGTGTGGCACCCTCCAGGCATACTGCATGTTTCTGTATGTGGTTCCAGAGGCCAGGTGGCGCAGAGTCAGTGCCACCTTCAGTCTAGGATCCAGGCTGGGATGGAAGTTGGTGCTCAGCTTAGTCAACCTGGGTCTCAGACAATTTTGTCAAACATGGCTCAACAATTTTGTCAAACATGGCTGTTGGCATCCTCATGAAGTGCTGGAATGCACGAGTGTCTTCATTCCTCAGCTCCACCATCAGCTTGTCATACAGTCCAAACTCCACTCTTCTCCCGATCCATCGTCGGACCCACACAGCTCTTGGACGTCTCTTTCTTCTCCTTGCGTAGAAAAGGTGAAACAGTCTGAACAGGGCTTGGTTCTGGTGTTGAATGATCGCCGCTACCATAAGGAGTGTGTGATGATCCATGGTGGAGATCAGTGGATGATGTGGAAGACCAAGACCAAGGGTAAAGAGGTCTGTACACCACGGCTGCTCGACTGATAGTGAGATCCAGGTGATTTCCTCCCCCTTTTTATAGGAAATATCGGTTTTCCGCTTGGTGTCCTTTCACATACTCTAGGCATACTCCAGACATCCTAAATATCCGAGATACGTCCAATATACAAATGTTTTGTCCGTTTTAATGCTTTATGTACGAGATGCATCCGCTTACAACCTTTCTATTTCCGTACTACTAATGCTGTGTGGACGTTCCGTGTACCTTTCACTTCCTCCCTCTTTCCATTTTCAGCTGGACTGGATGTGAGTTGCAAGGATGCCCAGAGGATGCCGAGAGGACACAGCGGACGTGTAACGGATGACAACGGACGTAGAACGTTTTTTGCCCGTATGTGTCGCAGATGTACATCGTACGCAGCGGAAAGTTCATCTGCTCAAAAAGTTTTGTGCAGCTCAAAACATTTTGAGCGGATGAAATAGCAGTAGACGGATGTTTGAAGGATAGAGCATATGAAACACGTACACAGTGAGTACACAACAGATGCATCGTGTTTTCCAACGGATGGCAAGCTTTTTTGTCCATTTTACATCCTCTTTGCATCCGTTGGTCAGTGGGACATGGGCTTTACTAATAAAGAGTTATTTGTTGGAACCCGGTCTACTGTGCGTCTTTTCCGGATGGAACAACAATTCATGGAGCATCCAGTTAGGTGGATAATTTGCTTTAAATTAATTTCAGAATTTGCAAAGGCTCAGAAAGGAACATTCCCAGCTCTATCATAAATTAACCAGATAAATTTCCTATTGAAAAAGTATATTTGCCATATAGCTCTTTCTCAAAATAGAGTCTCCAGAGTTTCAAAATGTTTGAATATCTCAAAATATTAGTTAGTATTTGTGTCGTATTGTGTCATTTAACCTTTTAATTTAGTTTATTTTTCCAATTGTCCATGGAGATTCTTAGTCACCCAGGTCATGGTTGTCCCAAAGGTGCTTTTTCAAGAGACAACTAGATTTTCTTGTTTTTCTTTGAAGACATCTCATTCAAGAAGTTTCTTCAGGTCTGACTGGATAAGGGAGAATAATCTATCTTCAGCCTGCAACATTTCCCCACCATCAAGTCAGAGCTGAAGAAACATCTTGGATAAGAAGCGAAATATCTTCAATGAAAAATAGTTGCCAAAGAAAATCCAGTCGCCTCTTGAAAATGCACCTTTGGGATTATCTTTATAATTCTATCACTGTATTTCCTTCAGATAAATGCAACAGCTACTCCTATTCCTTCATTCTTTTATCTGAATGTGAAAACTTGTTGGAGAAAACTAGAGGTCAGTGCAGCCTTTAACTCATGCCACAACCAATAGCTGAGGCATAAATATTCCCAGACTTTGATGAGATCTGCTAAGGAATGCTAAGTCCAATGTAAAAGAATTAGGCAATTAATTAATTGATATATTAATTGCAATTTGTCAAATGATAAAATTAATGTCCTAATTGCATATCAACAGTAAAGCAGCAGTTAATGTTTACTGCTCTGAAGAAAAAAGGGCTACACTAGTTTCCTAAAGGGGGTGTTAATGGGATTGACAGTGTTGTACATCTCATGATTTCTTCCCTGTTCACTAAACTGATGTGTTGATACTATTAAACTGAAGAACACAAAAAGCCTGAATATTGGTTTCTAGTGGGAAATTTGTCTGATTTATGGCAGGTTCCATATTTTAAAAAAGAAACAAATTTTTACACAGTTTTATGCAATCTAAAAACATCTAAGTGTCGGGGTTCCAGAAATTATCTGTTCCAATCAGTAACTCCAAGACAACCATGATTTCAAAGTGCTTTATTTAAACAGAAACTTGGCACATCTGTGAAATTCTGAAACTAAAGTTTCCTCCCAGACTTCCCACAAGACTCAACCTACACCCACTCCTTTTCTTTCACATCATAAATCATTTGAGCCAATCACCTTTCAGTTACAATTCTTGTTGCACCACAGAGAATGAACTTGAAGGTTTTATGTATCTATTTTGTTTACTGAAAGCTACTCAAACAATAGCAGTCCCATTCCATCCTCCGCAGCTGTGTGGCAGCTTTTAATAAAGATTCCAAAGCTGACACTGACTGAATAATCAGCTATTTACTTATGTATCATTTGAAATAATACTACCACCATATTTTCCTGTATTACATTTACATAATTAAAGGTCATCTTAATGTACACACCACTTCTCCACTTAAGTAAAAATCAGACAGATAGTGAATAATTTCTGCTTAATGAACAATGCCATAATTAAGGAGTTGTGGAAAAGTACAATTCAGACTGGATACTATGCCTCATCATTTAGTTAATGAACTAGATGCCCATTCCATTATCCAAGTATATGGATAATCTAAAAGGTGCACTGCACCATGTAAAATGTTTAAGTTGTAACATTAAAAAAAAAACTTATTTTGAAAATATGAAATGTAATTTACTGTATAACACCTCTGTAGGAAGTTAGTACTTACCCCTCTCCTAGAAATATGAAATATGCTAGGAAATATTAAAAAGGCAGAATATTTCTCCTAAAAAGAGCAGAAACTCAGAAGCAGAAACTCACCTTAGAGAGGCAGAAACTCAACCCCCCCCCCTTTGCAAATGGGCCATTAAGGCCTAGGCTAGAGTATTCAACATAATAAAGGCCTCTGCCACCACCTGGCCTGGAAAGATTGCATCAGCCAGCACTCAGATGAAGCCATGTGGTCCAGACAAAGCCTAGAAAGTTGGCTAAGACCCCCACCCCTGGGAGCCTGACACCCAATGGGATACATTTCTTAGACAGGAACAGGAAACTAAGATGGGGCCCAAAAGAGGGTATAAAACTAAGGGCCTCTCAACATCTTAGTCCTTTCCTCTTTTTTCTTCACCCATGTGATCCTGTCCACAGTTAAACCATTTTTCCAAGCAGTCACCATGTTTCCAGTGTCTTTCTTCTCCACTTGGAACTGAACCCAGAAGGATTATTCTTCCAAACTCTCCAAACACAATAAACAAAGTTAAAGACCATGGCATCACTAAGAATATTATGCTGAATGATTTCATGGTATTTGCTTTACTATTTGAATACAATAATCGTTTACAAATTGGAAAAAAATCAGAAAATAGCTCAATAATTCAGTAAATTAATAATTTGCTACAATTTTGGAAAAATGAATGTACATATTTCCATAAGTGGAATTCACCTCCTAGTGAGTGCAAAAAAGTAACAATAATACTGGTAGCATTTAACATAATTTGTTCACTAAAATATAGTAGCCCAAATAAAGATACAATCCAGTATTAGCTTGCCTTTTAGATGCCTTTTATTTACTGGCATCTTCTTTCCTAAGAGGTATGAAAAAAATGATATGGTTAGGGTTTTATAGTTTAACTTGACACCAGGACAAATTCCTTGTATGTACAATCACACTTGGCCAATAAAGAATTCTGTTCTGTTCTGTTCTGTTCTGTTCTGTTCTGTTCTGCTCTGCTCTGCTCTGCTCTGCTCTGTTCTGTTCTATTCTATTCTATTCTATTCTATTCTATTCTATTCTATTCTATTCTATTCTATTCTATTCTGTATATTCTACTTATATTCTATTCTGTTTTTTGTTAAAATGACTGCAAATCAGTTGAATTTTAATGAAAAAAGGTATAACTGTGCCTTAAGAGAACTTGATGAAAAGGAACTGTTCACAATATGTCAGTGTTTTAACTGATTTCACTGCCAGTGTCTGAGTGCAAAATGAAAGAAGATTCTTTTCTATAGCTTAAAGTATGTAACCAAACCAAACAGAAATGCTTCTGTCTCTTCATGGACAAAGTGATAAGCCTGTGACAGCTTTGATGTGTCCAAGTTGCTGAGCAATATTCTGCTTTGGAGATTTGAGGTCTCATGAAGAAGCAAAAGCGTAAACAAAAGAAACCAAACTGAACCAGTTTTACTACAGAAATAAACACAGCAATAAGAAAATATCAAAAGTTTAACAGTAAGAAATGAAGGCCATGTATAGGTTGATAATGCAAACTAAGCAAACTGGTAGAAGTATAACTGCTCCTTATTTATAATTAATTGTGTTTAAGAAAAAAAATTGAAGGTTCTTATTAAAGTTTTAGGGGTAGGTTGGTGGGTTTTGTTTTGTTTTGGCTTTTTTGCATTTCAAAATGGCTGAAAATTATGCTGCATATCACAGCAATTTTGTTAATGTCTCCTTGAGCTTTTTCCAAGTGTGGGTCTGTCTTTTCACTGTCAGAACTCAGCCAGGTACAGTTCACTTATTTTCTTCTAATCCTTTTCTTCCTATCTCTTGTCTTCACCATCTGGGTTTTTTTTCTGTTTCCCTTCCCAAAAAAACCCTTTCTGAGAATCAGTTCTGGTTTTCCCTTCACTGCCACACTCCTAGTTTGGTCACTGATTATCAGGACATTATAATGACAGGGAGGATATTCACCACTTGAGAGCCAAGCACTCATTATAATGTAATTTCGATGCCAGACATACAAATGCTTCTACAAATCTAAAAAAAATATTTGGAGGTCTGATACCCAAGAAACAAGCAGGATCTAAATACTCCAGACATCAGTATGGTAGCACAATCATTGGTCAAATCATTGTGAATATGATCTGCAGTAATATGAGAAGGGCTCAGGGCTACAGCATTCCTGAGTGCCATTATTTACTTCCCCAAACCTCTTG
This sequence comes from Laticauda colubrina, assembly GCA_015471245.1. Classification (NCBI taxonomy): domain Eukaryota; kingdom Metazoa; phylum Chordata; class Lepidosauria; order Squamata; family Elapidae; genus Laticauda; species Laticauda colubrina. The sequence continues at coordinate 11,740,164 of BLBF01000039.1, read as the reverse complement.
AAGTATAGAATATTTTCCAAAAGGACTCTTTTGGAAGCTTGTAGAGATCCTATCCCAGGAACAAGTTACTTTGATTCTTGGCACTGAATTAATAGAGCAAGGGCCTTCAAACGTGGTAAGTTTAAGACTTATGGACTTCAACTCCCAGAATTCCTGAGCTAACATGACTGGAGGAGGAATTCTGGGAGTTGAAGTCCACAAGTCTTAAAACTGTCAAGTTTGAAGACCCCTGTAATAGAGTAATGCCTTTCCATGTAGTTAACAATTTCTTCAACAATTGTCATTCATGTCACAGCTCTGTGTTGCTGCCATAGCTCAATAGCTTTTGCTTATGCATACTCTGAGGGGGTTTTTTTCCCTCTCTCTCTGTGCATGTGTATATGTGAATGCATGTCCTTGAGACAACTTTTGACTACTGGTAACAGCCTGAAGTAGTCTCAATAGTTTTCTTGGCAGAGACTTTTGGAAATTGTTTGACAATGTCTACTTCCTAGGACTAAGAGTAAGGGACTAGCCCAAAGTCTTAGCTTGTACTAAGACAGGACTAGAACCTAGAACCCAGGTTTATAGCCTGATATCTTAAGTATTGCCACCTCCTTCTGGTGGCAATACCAGAACAATTAAGCTAGACTAAATATTGGAAAACATGAACTCCAGAGAATTGATTGCCAGGTTTCCCTACATATTGTTGCAAAGATCTACTCATACCATGAGAGACAAACAACCATACTGTGCTGCTTAGATTGTCTCACAATTCATATTGAATTAGGCACAGGTAAGTTGATGGGGTTTGTGGGTTCAAGGGAAATGGCAGAACCATTGAATGAATGGGAAAGACAATGTAAGTTTTTGTGCTTGTATAAAAAGTCTTGGCAATATCCTTTTTTAAAGAGAATTAGTCACCTTTTCCAGTTATTTAGGAAGTGTTCTTATTTTGGGCAATTGCACCATTGAAAATATTCAGGTACAGTCAATGATGGTGCAAGAGGTCATTGAAAAGTGCTTAAAAGGCCACGTGGCTTTTGAGTTGCTCATTTCCAAGGAATTCAGTGCTACTGACACACCTCTGTGACTATTTTGAATTTGAAAAGATCTCATACTTGGTTGACTACTCTTCTGTAATTTTTGAAAACCTATTTTTCATATTGTAGGTCTTACATCTACACTAGGTATTATATTTCCATTTTCATTGTCAATGACAAGTTGAAGCTCTATCCCTCTTCCCTCTATCTATTTTCTTGGTTTGAAAGACAAGAGACTTAAAAGTCAAGGACAAATTATTTTAATAGACAAAGGATTACTTGGATATATGTTTTAAATTTTGAAAATCTTTCTTAGATTTCAGTATGTGGCAATATCAAAAGTACATATTTACACACACCACCCACATAAACATATTACTTCATAAACATATTACTACATATACACACACACCACCACATTAACATATTACTTCTTCTTTTACTTTCTCTGTGATTTCATGGCATTGTATTTTTGATGGAAGCAGGGAAAAGGAAGAGTTGGGGTCTGAAGTTGTCTTTTTTGAAATCAAATTAACCCAAATTCTATTTGATGCCTTATTTTCAAAAGTTACCTTGAATGTTCCTGAGGTTTTGTCTGTTTCCTTTATCATTTGAGCAAAGTGACATAAAATAATAAGTACAAAAAAAGATCAAGAATATGATAGAAGCTCTGAAGAAAAATAGGTTAACAAGGGAACTGGTTGAGTTAAATCTAAGAGTCAGAAGGGAATAATGAGAACAGCCCGCAACAACATAGAAAGATGGGATAAATTATTCTCATTAGTCAGCCCAGACAGAACAAGGAATAATATGCTTAAACTGAAGTAATGAAAATGTCAATTTAATGTTATTAAAAATCCTTAGCCAAATGAGAATAATATACTAATAGAATGAGCTTCTGAATTATACTATGGAATAGTATTTTAGCAAATATTCAAGTGAACCCCATCCATTAAAGATTGATTTGGAACATAACAGATTAAATAGAAAATTATGACATGAGAGGCACAAATTGGATGACCTTTGTAACTAGTGCCATTTGCTGATTTTAAGACAAGTCTGCTTATATCCGTATACTGTAAGTAGGCCAGGAGATGATATATCAAAAAAGAGGAGCAAGACAAGTAATTATATTGGAAACAAGAAAATCCATTGTTAAACCTTAATATAATGATGCTAATGATGCTTAATATAAGGATGGTAAATTCCAGAAATGTTTATCTTAAATGAACAAGCTTATGCACATCTCACTGTAGCTATAGTCTGAAGTTAAAGATTTAAATCTATAATCATAATCATTTACATTTGATATATAAGTTTATATTTTATTTTTCCCATTAGCATGACAATTTTAGTTGTGTGTATTGGGGGATGAGGATCTTTGAGTCATTGTTGACTCCTGGTGACTACCTGGACAAATCTCTGCAGTTTTCTTGGAAATGTGTTGGAAGGGTTTTCCATTTCCTGCTTCTTAGGGTTGGAAAAGGTCTGATTGGTTCAAGGTCATCCAGTTGTATTTATGCCTAAAATATGATTAGAGCTCACAGTCTCCTGGTCTCAAGCCTAGTGCCTTAATCACTATGCCAAACTGACTCTGCACTTCAATTTATTCTGACATAAAAACTCTGGAAGTAATTGAACTGAGAGAAAATGGCCAGGGCCCTGGGTAAATTTCCGTGGATGAAGTTGAATTACAATCTGGATTTCTCAATCTCAGTCCAGCACAGTACTAAAACTGTAGAAATATTTTATCGAATTTCAGCCAACAGAACATACATGCATACTTCAAACCCAAGAATACATCCGGGCACAAACTGAGCAAATGGTATATGCAGTACAATGAAATGAGCCATGTGCAGATCTGTAAATTGGGAAACAAAACAAACCACTTCCCTAATGCAAGGCACAAAATAAGAGAACAAACCAATCAGGACAAGATTCAGCAGTCCATCTGCATTTAAAAGACAAAGAGTTCTCTTTTGCAGGCAGCAAAGTCCACATTTGGGACAGAGGGGACTGCTGATTTGAAAAAGGGATTAGAGAGGCCATCTATGTCAAAATTGAACAGTAAAAGATTTATACGATCTGAAGAGAAATCAGAGTAAACCATTGTTTCATGTTTTGCCCTCTGGTGCTTTGTAGAATAATTTGAAACCTCTTCTTTATGGTAGGCCCTCAAATACTGGAATGCTCTAACACTAAAGCCCCTGTCACACTGCACCAACGGATGCAAAGAGGATGTAAATCGGACAAAAAACCTTGCCATCTGTTGGAAAACGCGATGTACTCACTGCCTCCATTTTGCTTCCTCTCTATCCGTCCAGCATCCGTTTATTGACGTTTCATCTGCTCCAAAAGTTTTGGGCTGCATAAAATTTTTGCATGGAAAATGTATCCAGTTCGTCCGTTCTGCATCCGCTATGCATCCGTTATGCATCTGCTACGAATCCGTTACGCATCCGCTATATCCGCTAGGCATCTGCTGCATATCCACACAACTCCATCCACCCAGACGCAGGGAGGAAGCAGAACGGACGCAGAACGGATGCAGAACGGATGCAGAACGGATGTCTAGCGGAAACAAAGCATTTAAAACGGAAAAAACATCCGCAGAGGGGACCTATCTCAGATATTAAGGATGTCTAGAGGATGCCTAGAGGATGCCTAGAGGATGCCTAGAGGATGCAAAGGGACACCTATACTGCCTATAAAAGGGAGAGCAACTCGTCTGCATCTCACTTTCAGCCCAGCACCCCAGCTGTGCAGACATCTGCAACCTTCATCTTCCTCTTCCTCTTCCACAGCATCCAGTCATGTCCACCGTGGATTGCGACAAAATCCTTTTGGCAGCCAACATCCTTCTGCAACACTGTGAAACCATCTACAGTCTCTGTGAACAGTACTACGGGAAGAAAAGGAGGCACCCAAAGAAAGTCTGGCTCCGAAGATGGTTCACCAGAAGAGCAAAGCATGTACTTTACGACAAGCTGATGGTGGAGCTCAGGAGCGAAGACACTCGGGCGTTCCAGAACTTCATGAGGATGCCTCCAGCCATGTTTGACAAAGTTGTGCAGCGCCTGACACCCAGGTTGACCAAGACAAACACCAACTTCCCACCCAGCCTGGAACCTGGGCTTAAGGTGGCACTCACTCTGCGCCACCTGGCCTCTAGGACCACCTACAGGAGCATGCAGTACGGCGGGAGGGTGCCACCCAGCACCATCAGCTTTGTGGTCAGAGAATTGGTGCAGGCCATCATCGAAGAATGCAAGGAGGAGCTCCTCCACTGAAGAAGGATGGAAGAAAGTTGCAGAGCAGTGGTATCAGAGGTGGAACTTCCCCCACACCGTTGGAGCCATAGATGGCAAGCACGTGGCCTGCAAAGCTCCAGCCAAGTTCAGCTCCATTTATTTCAACTACAAGGGCTTCTTCAGCATCATCCTCTTTGCCATGGTTGATGCTGACTACAAGTTCATGTACATCGATGTTTCAGGCAACGGCTCATCTTCAGATGCCCAGGTATACAATGACAGTCACCTCAAGGAGGGGCTGGAAAGCAACCTCATGGTGGGCTTCCCAGATCCAGACCCGCTGCCCAATGACACGCAAGAAGTGCCCTACTTCATCGTGGGGGATGACGCCTTCTCCCTCACAACTTACCTCATGAAGCCCTACACCTCCAAATACCTCACCCGTGAAGAGAGGATCTTCAACTACAGGCTGTCCAGGGCAAGGCGGGTGGTGGAGAATGCCTTTGGCATTCTGGCCAACAGGTTCCAGGTACTTCTCACCATCATGCATCATTGCCCAGAGACCATGAGGAGGATCATGGAAGCTTGCTGCATCCTGCACAATCTCATGCGCACCCGCTACCCAGTCTTGCAGAACAGGCTCGTGGACCTCCAGCAAGGCAATGGGGACATGGAGCCTGGGGAATGGAGGCAAGGGCAAAACCTGATCGACACTGAGGATGTGCAAGGGCCCAACAGAGCCTCACGTGAGGCGAAGAAGCAGCGCAACCTCCTGAAACACTGGTGCAACTCCCCAGCTCGAGCAGTGGAGTGGCAAGACAGGATGGTAGATGCTTAATGGATGGTTCCTTCAGCCTGTCTCATCACACTGATGAGATTGGCCTATATATGTTGGGTGTGCCCACAATGAACAGGGCATTTAATAAAGAGTTGTGTTTATGTTGACATGTGTGGATCAATGCTTACATTGTAACTGATAATGAAGAGCCATAGGGGTGGCACCTGGGAGGGTGGACCATACAGTCCCACTATGCTTGCACTGGAGGTTTATCTATCCCACATCTACTACCCATCCCATAGGTATCCCTGCCCATCCCACAGGTATCACTGCCCATCCCACTGCTATCTTAACCCATCCCACAAGCATGCAAAGGCTAAACCATTTCTAAAAGTTTCCACCCAGACTTTATCGAAAAAATTTAATGAAGCAAGTGTGTGAAACAAAGATAAACTTTATTAATAACAAGCTGTAAAATAAATATGACCCAAGTCAAGTGTCCAAATAAAGTCCACAAATATCCAGGCAGCCAGTCTCTGGCACTCCTCTTGGTCACTCGGAGGTGTGTGCCCAGTCTAAGGTGTTAGGGTGCAGGTGCTGTGAAGGTGGGTGCTGTTGCAGTGCTGGTCTGAGGTGTTGTTGGAGTGCCTGGCCCCGAGAGGACAACAGGGGACAGTGTGTTGAGGAAGGTGTCGGACAGCTGGCTCAGCCCTGTGATGCTGAGAGGTCCTTCCTCCATGCCATGGGGTGTCAGCCCCAGTACTGAGGACAGATGAGGCCGGGCTTGGCTGTGGGATGGAGGAAGGAGCAGTGTAGTGGGGCTGCCTGGTCTGCAGAGGGTTGAGGGCTGGCATGGGTGGCATCATTGGCATGGCTGGCATCGCTGTCGTGGGTGGCATTATTGTCGTGGTTGGCATCGGTGGCATCATTGGAACCGGTGGCAATGGTGTCACCCGATGACTCTGTGCCTGCATTTGGAAGGGCTGCTGTCTGTTCTGCTGGACCTCCGGGTTGCTGTAGCCCTGGTAGGTGAGGGGCTGTGGGAAGCCTTGGTATGGGAGGGACATCACCTGGGGTGGAGGAGCAGACCTGGAATGGGTGGGAGCAGGTTCCTCTGGGTCTGGAGGGTTGTTAAGCAGCGTGGTGATCCTCTCCTTCACCACCTGGTACTGGGGATCCGCCATCTCCTTGAGGGTCTGGTTGACATAATTGAGGAAGGGTTTGCGGTTGGAGGAGGAGGAGTCGATGGGGACCAGCTGAGAGAGGAGACCTATGCTGGTGCGGATGGTGTCCCTGATCTCCACCAGGACCTTGTGGCTCTGCCCCTCCTGCGGTCTGGCTCTCTGCCTTACTGTGGAGGCGGAGGTGTGGGTGAATGCGGCTTCAGCAGCGGTAGACTCAATGTCTCCTTTCTCCCACCACACCAGGGAGTCCTCCTCGCTCTCCACCATGCTTTCAATACCTGCCCGGGGGTTCTCCGCTGTGGCACGTTCCACAGACACCTGCATGGAGACAGGGACTGACTCTCGGCTGCCAGATGACTGGCTCCCAGCAGGCTGCCGGAGAGAGAGGGTAGAGATTTGGGCTCCTGGTGTTCCTCGGTGGCAGATCTCACCCTCCAGGAAGCTGCACCTGGCCATGACATAGTTCTCTCTGTCCGTCAGCTTAACCGTGGCCTGGCCAGATTTTTTGAGGTGCAGCTTCCCGTACCAGGTGTGCATGTGCTTCCACCAGCCGAGGAGTACATCCGATGTGTAGCCCAGACTCTCCGCCCTCTCTCTCTAAGCAGCCTGCTTCCGCTTGGTGTCCCTGTACAGCCGGTGTCCCTTCCACCACAGATAGTCGTTCTCTCTCAGCCACTCCAGCACCTCTTCCTCGTGCGCTTCCTCAATGTAGTACTGCCTCCTCTCCCATTGTTGCATATGCCTCTTCCTCTCTTTGGCAGGACCAGATGGGCCCTCATCAGAGGGGCTTCCAGGTTGTAGGGGCTGCTCCTCCACACCAACAGCATCATCATCATCATCATCATCAGCAGCAGCAGCAGCAGCATCACCAGCAGGATCATAATCAGCATCATCAGCATCATCATCAGCATAATCACCAGCAGGATCATAATCAGCAGCAGCAGCAGGATCAGCAGCAGCAGGATCAGCAGCAGCAGCAGCAGCAAGACCAGGATCAGCAGCAGCAGAGTAAGCACCAGCAGCAGGGTCAGCAAGACCAGGAGCAGGACCAGCAGGACTAGCAGGACCAGCAGGACCAGGAGCAGCTTCAGCAGAGTACGCAGCAGCAGAAGCACCACCGCCAGGAGCAGCTACAGCAGAAGCTCAGCAACAGAAGAGCGAGCCCAAGCAGCAGAAGCCCCAGCAGAAGATGAGTCAGGGACATGGGGCGGGAGGGTGGCCCTGTCCCTCTTGCCAGGGATAGCGGCAGGTTGCTGAGACTTTCGCTTCTTCCCCATGATTGTGGGGTTGCTGGCTGGCAGGAAGGCTGGCAGGAAGGCTGGCAGGCACCAAGGCTGGCAGGAAACCTGGAAGGAAGCCTGTTAGGAAGGCTGGAAGGCAGGCTGGCAGCAGGGCTGGCAGGGAGGCTGGAAGGCAGGCCGGCAGCAAGGCTGGCAGGGAGGCTGGAAGGCAGGCTGCCAGCAAGGCTGGAAGGGAGGCTGGAAGGCAGGCTGCCAGCAAGACTGGAAGGGAGGCTGGAAGGCAGGCTGGTAGGCACCAAGGCTGGCAGGAAGCCTGGCAGGAAGCCTGTTAGGAAGGCTGGCAGGAAGGCAGGCACCAAGGCTGGCAGACAGACTGGCTGGCAGGAAACCTGGAAGGAAGCCTGTTAGGAAGGCTGGAAGGCAGGCTGGCAGCAAGGCTGGCAGGGAGGCTGGAAGGCAGGCCGGCAGCAAGGCTGGCAGGGAGGCTGGAAGGCAGGCTGCCAGCAAGGCTGGAAGGGAGGCTGGAAGGCAGGCTGGCAGCAAGGCTGGCAGGGAGGTTGCCCAGGAGGCTGGGAGGCAGTCTTGGAGGCAGTCTTGGAGGCAGGCTGGCAGCAAGGCTTGCAGGCAGACATGCAGGCAAGAACTCGAGGTATCCAGCAGCAGGTCTTTCCTCCAAATGCTGGCCACGTGTGAGCTGCTTCCCTTTATATATGTGGGGCTTGCGCAATGCATCCCCCCCGCATGCGCAATTAACGCCAGGCATCCGTTAGGCTTCCACTGTGCATCCGCTTGGTTTCCGCTGTGCATCCGCTTCATCAGCTGTGCATCCGTTCTGCATCCGTTGTTTCCGTTCTGCGTCCGCTTTGCTGAGCCCCCCCGGAAGCCTAGTGGATGCGCCATCCGCTTCCATCCGCTAGGCTTCCGTTCCGCATCCGCTTTGCATCTGCCCTGTGTCCTCCCCGCATCCGTGTTATCTGCTCCAATTATGCAAATTTTCGCCCCTTTTGAGCGCGGATAGAACGGATGTAACATTTTTCTCTTCCGTTGTGTCCTTTTTGCATCCATTGGGCAGTGTGACACGGCCTTAATACTAACTCTATCATGTCACCCCTTAATTCTTCTTTTCTTTAGACTAACCAAACTCAAATCTTGCAACCGTTCTTCATATTAATCTGATAGCAGCAAGCATTCACGAATAGCAAGCTATTCCCGATGTCTCACTATAATTGGCATGTCGTACCATCCACCAACAAGACCATAATAAGGACTCTGGTCAGACTAAAGGAGGTGGACTTTGTTTATCCGTTCCTAATAACTGGTGCACCAACAGCCATGTTATAAACAGATACTGCTCTCCTGATTTAGAGGTTATGACAGTCATGTGCAGACCTATCTGTCTAGCTAGAGAACTGACATTGGTGATTTTTATAACTGTTTACATACCTCCTGCTGCAAATATTAGAACTGCACTTGCATATTAGAATAAATAAACAACTTAAGGCTTATCATGATGGGGTTCATATAATTACTGATGATTTTTATAAGGCATTCTTAAAGACTGTATTTCCTGAATTTACTCAGTATGTGACATGTGCCACCAGGTGAAACATCACACTTGATCATGTGTATTCTAATGTAAAGCATGCATAGAAAGCAGTGTCCCTTCTACATCTGGGACTTTCAGATCATTTATCACTGTTCCTTATAAGCAAACACTCCCCTCAGAAGGAAAACTAAGCCTGAAATTAAACTCATCAAGATCTGGCTGGAGGGAGCACTTGATCAGCTGCAGGACTGTTTCTCAAATACTAATTGGAATTTATTTGAAGAAGATAATTTGGAGGAATATACAAAAAGTGTACTGTTTTACATTTTGACCTGTGTGGATATTTTTATAAAAAGTGTACTGTTTTACATTTTGACCTGTGTGGACCTATGTGAATAAGTGCATCCAGATTTTTCCAAACGAGAAGCCCTGGATGAACAAGGATGTGCAATTACTTCTCAGGACATGTGATATGGCATTCAGGTCTGGGGATAGGGTTTAAAATAACAAGGCCAGAGCAGAACTGAGGCGGGGCATCAAGGAGGCAAAAAAAGGACTATAAAAGGAAGATTGAGGACTACTTCACAACTAATGATCCATGATGGGCTTGGCAGGGAATTAAACATATCACTAATTACAGGGGCAGTAACCCCATATCGATCAATAAGGACACATCACTGGCAGAAGAATTGAACTTCTTCTTTGCCCGATTTGAACTGAATAGGTCTTCGAACAAACTGCCTCTACAAACCACCAGTACTCAACTGTTCACAGTATGAGAGTATGATGTAAAACAGGTGCTTAAAGCAGTGAATGTGAAAAAGGCTGCTGGCCCTGATGGGATACCTGGGAAGGTACTCAAAGCATCTGCTAACCAGCTTGCAGGTGTGTTTACAAATATTTTTAACCTTTCTCTTACCCAAGCCATTGTTCGATCTTGTCTCAAAACTTCCATAACTATTCCAGTTCCCAAAAAGCCCTCTTTAAATGATTATAGACCAGTAGCTCTCACACCCATAATTATGAAGTGTTTTGAAAGACTGGTCTTAAAATATATACAGGATTGCCTCCCACCAAACCCTGACCCATACCAGTTTGCCTTTCAGAATAACAGATCCACAGAGGATGCTATTGCCATGGCTCTCCACATTGCACTGAACCATCTGGAGCATAGTGGGAGCTATGTAAGGATGCTCTTAATACCATCATTCCAGATATACTGATTAAGAAGTTGCTAGAAATGGGCCTGTCCTCTCACATCTGCTGTTAGATAAAGGACTTTCTTACTGACAGACCCCAAACTGTTAGGATTGGCAGCTATTTTTCCTCCTCTCTTGCTCTCAGCACTGGCTCTCCACAGGGTTGTGTGCTGATCCCCCTTTTGTACTCACTTTAAACCTACGACTGCGCTCCCTCTTGTTCCACTAACTCTATAATAAAATTTGCAGATGACACCATGTTGGTGGGACTCATATCAGAAGAAGACCTAAAGGTCAGAGGTTCTCAGATTGGTCTTGTGGTACAAGAGTCATAACTTCATCCTGAACATCAAACAGACCAAAGAATTGATTATAGACTTCAGAAGATGCAAAGCAGAGCCTCTCCCACTATATATCAATGGAGACTGTGTGGAAAGAGTTCAGTTTTAAATTTCTAGGAACTCATATTTCTGACAACCTGACTTGGTCAGTCCACACTATGGCCACTGCAAAGAAGGCCCAACAGCGCCTGCACTTTCTGAGGCTGTTGAAAAAGAGTGGTCTGGGTGAGGAGTTGCTAGTTCCTTTTTACCGTTCTACTATCAAGAGCTTTTTGGCTGTGTAAAATACTGTGTAATGGTGTGGTATGCTGGATGCTCTCTAGTGGATGAGAAGATGCTCCAGAGAGTTATAAACACAGCACAAAAAATCATCGGTTGCTCTCTTTCTTCTTTGGAAGAGATTGTGAAGACCAGACTCCTCTCTAGAGCACTAAAAATCTCCACAGACCATTCTCTTCCTGGACATTCATATTTTGAACTATTACCATCAGGGAGGAGTTAGGTGTCTTGAAATGAGGACTAATAGACCGAGAAACAGTTTCTTTTCCAAGGCAATAATTGTCTTGAATCAAACAATGCATATGTGATTTAGCCCTATGTATATAGTGGCGTTTTTAAACTATCTAACTTACTATAGGTTTTAGATAGGTTTTAGACTAGGTTTTTAATTATTATTTTAATTATTTTAATTTTTAAATACTCTATAGTGTGATTGTGATCTGGTGTTTGGTACACTGTGCTGGAGTAGCTTTCAAATTTCATTGTATTTGTAAAATGCAATGACAATAAAGGTGTTGTGGAGCGATGGGAATGATCGAGGCGGACACGGAACAACTGACAGAATCTTTATTTAATGAAATAAAAGGTTGCCGTGACTTCTGGGCTAACAAGCATTTGGCTAGCGGCAACAGCTGATGCCGTTTGACAGCGCTTTAAATAGCCGGCTGTTAAACGGCATCAACCAATCAGAATGGTCCACGTTCCTGCCACGAACGCAGACCAGAGGGAGAACTTCACAACAATGCAACACTCCTTTCCCCCGGCAAGGAGCATGCGTAGTCCCGCAAGTAAGCTGGCTGTCTTCTCTGGTGGTTGGAATGTCACAGCACAGGGGCTTCTCTTCATTGGTCAAAGTCCTCTGCTTCAGGGGCCTCTTCGGAGCTGGTTACTGCAGGAGCCTCATCCTCTGGAGCTGTTGATGGGTCGTCAGGCGCTGGAACAGGTAGGTCCCTCCGTCCACAGCTCTCCCGGATGTCCTCAATCAGCGGCGGCAGGCTCTCATCGGCTGGTAGTAGACTCAGGTCGGTGGGTGGTAGACCGGGTCCATCAGTGGACACTTTCCAACGCCTCCTCAGCTGGTCAATGTGTCTGCGCCAGGTACGACCATCTTCCAACAGCACCCTATATGACTTAGGCCCTGTCACAGCTATGACCTGTCCTGGCACACATAAGGGGTGGCCTGCATAATTGCGGGCATAAACCAGTTCATTTAAAGCAAACTCCCTAGGCTGGCTGTCAGACCCAAGAGGAGTCACTGGGGCATAGTGGGAGTGCAGCCTGTCCAGGGCAGTCCTCAAGCGCCTGCCCATAAGGAGTTCAGCTGGGGACTTATTGGTAGTGGCATAAGGAGTTGTATGCTGGTATAGCAAAAATCTGGACAATTTAGAGTGCCAGTCACTTTGGCCAAATCTCCCTAGGGCTTCTTTCACTGACCTAACTGCCCTTTCAGCCATTCCGTTGTTAGCAGGGTGAAAAGGAGTTGTGAGGGCATGCCTGACCCCAGGTTGGCTAAATATAGTTCAAATTTGCAGGAGGTAAATTGGGGCCATTATCTGACACTACTGTGTCAGGGATGCCATGTGTCACAAATAGCCTGGTTAGGACCTTGGTAACTGCAAGGGTGGTTGTTGTGGGCAGCAAGGCCACATCAATCCATTTTGAGAAGGAGTCTACTACTACTAGAAATGTATGCCCCTGCATTGGGCCCACCAGGTCAATGTGCAGCCTGGACCAAGGGGATCCAGCATTCTCCCACTTCCCAGGGGATGCAGTTGGTGGGGCAGGTCTGGTTGTTTGACAAGGCTGACAAGTGCTAACCCAGCTGGAGATCCGGGCATCCATGCCAGACCACCAGACATAACTACAGGCCAGGGCCTTCATTCTAACGATGCCTGGGTGGCCTTCATGCAGGAGCTTCAGAACTGAAGCTTGCAATGAGGAAGGAATGACCACCCTTGTTCCCCACAACAAACAACCCTGAAGGGATGACAATTCCAGCTGGCGTGCCTTGAAGGGCAGGAACTCAGGGGAATAAGGGACATCTGGCCACCCCCTTCCCACCCAGTCAAGGACTTGGGCAATTACCTTGTCCCCTGAGGAGTGGTAAGCAATGTCAGAAGCTGTAATGGGTAGATTGAGTTCACTGAATTCGAAAACTGCATGGATTGGTGCAGGGTCTTCAACTGGAACCGGCAATGGGCAGCGGCTGAGAGCATCAGCATGTGCGAGGTTTTTTCCGGGTCTATTGATCAGTTTGTATGAATAAGCAGCCAAAAACAGAGTCCATCTGGTCATCCTTGGGGATAGAATCTGAGGTGTTTGTTTATCAGCAGACAAAAGGCCTAGCAGAGGCTTGTGATCTGTGATTAGTTCAAAATGATGGCCAAAGAGGAATTCATGAAATTTCTTTACAGAGGCAACTGCAGCCAAAGCCTCTTTGTCTATCTGGCTGTAGTTGCGCTCAGCTGAAGAAAAGGTTCTGGAGAAAAAGAGAATGGGTGCCTCAGAGCCATTTGGCAGTCTGTGACTAAGAACAGCCCCTATACCAAAAGGGGAAGCGTCTGCAGCAAGAACTAATGGAAGATGCTGGTTGAACTGAATTAAAACTGCTTTAGAGGTGATCAAGGATTTGAAAGAGTGGAAGGCATGGGCTTCCCTAGGTCCCCAATGCCAGGGGGACTTTTTGTCCAAAAGTCTATGTAAAGGTTCTGCGATTGAAGCTTTGTGAGGGAGGAATGCAGCATAGAAATTGAGAAGTCCTAAGAAGGCCTGAAACTCGGTTTTGTTGGTAGGAGTAGGTGCCTCATGGATGGCCCTGACTTTAGACTCTATAGGGTATATGTCAGAGGCATCAATTCTACAGCCCAGAAAATCAACTTGCTTAGTGGCAATGGTGCATTTGTCCTTCTTAAGTTTGAGGCCGTTTTGCCTGAATCGATCTAGAACTTACTCTTTGTAACAACTGAGGTTTGTCTGTGGCTGAAATTAAGATATCATCGAAATAGGGGATTACCCCTGGGAGATCTTGAAATAGCCTCTCCATCAGGGACTGAAATATCCCAGGGGCTACACTCACGTCGAACTGAAGGCGTCTGCACCTAAAAGCTCCCCTGTGAGTTACTATTGTCTGCAATTCTGCTGTGTGGTCATCTACAGGGAATTGCTGGTATGCCTGGGACATAGCCAGCTTTGCAAAAATAGACCCAGATTCAAAAGAATGTAAAAGGTGCTGAATCATGGGAACTGGGTAAGCACTGATTTGGAGGTGTCTATTCAGGGAAATTTTGTAATCAGCACATATCCTAATGCTACCATCCTTTTTAAGAGGAGTTACTATGGGGGTCTCCCATTTAGCAAAATCTACAGGTTCTAAGACTCCTTGTTTGATTAGTTTGTCAAGTTCCTTATCTAACTTAGGACAGATTGCAAAGGCACTCTACGAGGTTTCAGGTGTACAGGAGTTGCTTGAGAGATTACACTAAAATGATATGGGGGTGCCTGAGTAATATCCCAAATCTTCGCTGAATACATCAGCATAGTCTTTGAATAGGGAATCTACTTCAGCCTTTAACACAGAGTGGATGCCTGTTATATTTAGGCCAAGGGCAGGGAACCAATCTAAACCCAGTAAACTGGGGAGAGCACCATCCACCACAACCAGAGGCAAGTGGCCTTTAAAAGTTTTGAATTGAATGAGGAACTTGCCCTTCCCGAGGACTGGAATGTTCTTGCCTTAATAATCTTGCAGAGTCAGGTGGCAATCAAGGAGCATCTTCTTTGGAAATCTGGGTAGCAGCTTCTTAAGAGTGTTCCATGAAATAATGGATAGAGCAGAGCCTGTATCCACCTCCATCTTGCAAGGTTTACCTTCTAAGGAGACAAAAATACTGATTTTGTTAGAGCTGTTGTTGGACTGATTGAAGTGGTTACAGGTATAGCAGTCTTCCACTTGCCTTTGAAAGATGGGGTTTGGCTGACGTCTCTGAGTAAAGGTTTTCCCAGCTTGGCAGACCCTTGTTAAGTGACCCTTCCTCTGGCAACTTAAACAGATGGCATTCCTGAACCTACAGGATGGTCTTAAGTGATTTCCTCCACAGCTTAAACAGATGGGTTTCTGCTGGAGAGAAAAACTAGCTTTTGACTTTGAGTCTTCTTGAAGGGGTCTCTGTTGTCTAAGACGATTTACAACAGCTGAATTTCAGAGTCCTCATCAGGAGAAACCTCATCAAAATGGACTGTTGAGCTATTCTGTTTGATTGTGTTTCCCTGGATTTCAGCTGCAGATTGAGCAGAAAGCTCAGCAGCCTGAGACTCTTCAATGGCTATTGCTAGGGTTAGGTCCCTTTTGGCTAATAGCCGCCTTTACAGCCTTCAGTCGTGAACCCCACACACTATTTGGTCTAGGAGCATATCCTCTAGATAATCCCTGAATCCACAATGTAAGGCAGCAGACCTCAGAGCAGCCATGTATTCACTGATAGTCTCTCCCTCACCCTGAACTCGCCTCCTGAAGGCATGTCTCCTTGCAATCTGTGAGGGCTTGGGTGAATAGTGATTAGAGAGGATTTCTTGTAGTTCCCCCCAAGGGACTTCTTTGACAGATCATGTGGCTACCAATGCTGTGGCAGTGTCAAACACTGCAGCCCCACAAAAGCTTAAGAAATAGGATTTTTTTTCTATGGGCTGAAGCTTCAGTGAGGTCTATAGCATCCAGGAAGCAGTCAAAGCGGTTCCTATAGGATTCCCAAGTCTCTGCCGCTGGTCTAAATGGTGGGAACACAGGGGTTGAAGACATCTCTCCTCAGTGATGACAGTCTATTCAGCTAGGAAGTTGAATTTCACGCTCGCGGAATGGCGTCAGCGGCTAGTGACAGTCAGCTCGTAGTGGCTTCGGTTCTTTTGTTTTTAGTGACTCCGGCTCTTTAACAGTGACTGTGCTCTGCTGCACTGTCCGGTCGCCTCTAATTTGAATCCCATCCTCATCGCCAGTGTTGTGGAGCGATGGGAATGACCGAGGCAGACACGGAACAACTGACAGAATCTTTATTTAATGAAATAAAGGTTTGCCGCGACTGCTGGGCTAACAAGTAGTCGGCTCGTGGGAACAGCTGATGCCGTTTGACAGTGCTTTATATAGACGGCTGTCAAATGGCATCAACCAAGCAGAATGGTCTGCGCTCCCACCAGGAACGCGGACCAGAGGGAGAACTTCGCAACAACACAACAAAAGGTATTCTATATGTTTTAGTCTCCAGGCCTTTGATCATATTGTGTGAAGAATAATAACTATGTAGGCTTTTTTCCTTTTCTTCCTCCCTGCCCCTTTTCTTCCTTGGATTGCTTGTAACATTGACTTTCCTTTTAGTTTTGGACTATGAATCTGAAACATTGACACTGCCATATATTATTAAATGCAACACTTATAAAAAGTGTTGGCACAATACTTCTTGAAATTTTGAATCACCAACATTCTCAGAAGTTTTGACATGGTTTCTATGAAGGCTTTGCTTTGCATATGTGTGATACTTTTGCTCATAAAGCCCATTAATCTGACACTAAATCTTGCAAAACATAATGAGATGTGCTTTTTGTGGAGATGCCCTATAAATGTATTGTTTATGGAGAAATCAGTTTTTAAACCTACCCCTCTAGCAAGATCACCTGTTTCTCATCTGTTAATTTGATCAATAACAAATAACCTTGTAGAGTCTGTATTTAAAAATATTGCTTCAGTGCATCTGTAAAGCAATAAAAAAGAAAAAGGGAGAACAAAGAAAAAGATATTAAACTTATATCTCACTGTAGATATACGAATCCTGACATTAATATTGCTAATTTCAAATGTTAAAACAGAAGAAAGACAGAGAAGTGCTAGACTTATTTGTTCAAGAGATTCTGCTGTATTTTACTGATTTAGATTATAAGAATATGGTAGAAGAGGAAGCTACATATTTGAAGACTCAGAGGCCTGTGGGTATGAAGAATTTATTGTTCCTTCTTGCTTCTGCTTTTCAGTGCCTATTCAATGCATGCATTGACTGATATTTTACCTTATCTATTTTGTGTCCCATTTGATTGTTACGTCTTTTTGTTTCATGTTTCATATATTATGTCAAATGTATATTTATACAATGTTTTAGTTGTTTGGGCCATTTCTACACTTCTTCATTGCACATGGCCTACAACTCATTTTGGTGGAATGGAAATTTCCGGCTTGATGTAATGTATCTACCTTTATATGCCTAAGATAAGCATTTCCTCAAACACTTTGGTGAGTGACATTACTATTTTAAATGTTCTTTTTCTGTTTATTTGGGCATGATTTTTTTTGCCATTCTATTTTTTTTTCTATGACTACTGTATATTCAGAAATTTCCTTGTGCATTTCTGTTTTAGTTATGTTATTTCCTAAACAGTTTCTAGACAGCCTCAGGAGTTTCTGAAGCATACCATCAAACATTCCTTGAAACAATCTCTTGAGGTCCTAAACACACAGTACTTATGCTTGAATCATTCTCTGAAGTGAAAAGCATCTTTATTTTTGCTAAAAGAAATTCTATTAAAGGTTTAAACAGATGAAAAACATATTAAGAGATTACTAAGTTAAGTTTGCATGCCACAGACTTCACACAGCTAAATAAGACAATTAATTGTACCAGATAACTGAAGTGACTGCAATCTATTTTCCCTTTTTATATTCTTTTAAAGAGTAATATGTACATAAAATATTTGCAACATGAAATATAATCAATTATCAGAAGTTCATATGAGATACCTTCTATGTCCTTTTTCTGCCTAAATAAACTGAGACATTTTGACCAACATGTCCTGAGTGCAGCCCAAAACAATGTTATTCTAAACATTTATATGCTATCCTTTACAAGCTAAACTCTCTAAACTTCCTTGCAGGCCAAAAACACAGTTGCCCACCTCTCATAATATGGGTGATATATAAATATAATATTTTGTCTACATTTTTTGTATTTATGCTAAAAAGGTCTTAGAGCTTCTAGAGAAAGCAAAATGGTAACCAATTTGTAACCCAGTCACTGCTTTTTTGTGAAACAGTCCACAAATAAAGGAAGAAAATAGAAATTTACTCTGCTGTCATTGCTATCATAAGCCTTAACCTTATAAAAACTGCTAGAAGTGTTACAGGTAATCCTTGACTTATGACCACAATTGATCCCAAAATTTTGATTGCTAAATGAGACATTTGTTAAGTGAATTTTGCTCCATTTTACCACATTTCTTGCCACAGTATTAAGTGAAGCACTGAAGTTTTTAAGTTAGTGACGCAGTTGTTAAGTGAATCTGGTTTCCCCATTGATGTTGCTTGTCAGAAAGTTACAAAAGGTGATCACGTGACCCCGAGTCACTGCAAAAATCAGAACTATGACTCAATTGCCAAGTGTCTAAATTTTGATCACATGACTATGGGGATACTGCAATGGGCATAAGTGTGAAAAATGGTCATATGTCACTTTTTTCAGTGCTGCTGTAAGTTTGAATGGTCACTAAATAAACTGTTGTAAGTCAAGAACTACCTGTATTTCTTTCTTTTAAAAAGCTGACAAATTAGCCCTACTCTTTCACTGCCTGGGGTCTATTCATAAGACTAAGTTACCAACATGAAAACATAAGTTTGAAGACTAGATTCTCGGATTGGTTACTTAAGAGCCATTCCGATTGGCCCGCCAAATGGTGGGAGCACTCAAACAACTGCCATTGGCCACAAGCCATGAGCAAGCTGCGGTAAGAAGGGCTGCCGTGGCTTGAGCCAATGTTCTATTACCAGTTACTTTACTGTTTAAATAAAGAGCTGTTTGTTAGAACCCGGTCTCGCGCACCTTATTTCCAAACAGAACACTGGTGACGAGGATGGGATTGTTGTAGAAGGTGAGACCAAAGCATGCAGCAACCAGAACCGAGCAACAGAGATGGCTGGAAACAATGCGCCACCCGCACCATTCAACCCAGCTGAGGAAGATTGGGAGTCGTACATTGATCGCTTCCTAATCTTTCCAGAAAACAACAAGCTGCAGGAGATATCTGACCAGAGGAAGAGGTCTGTATTCCTCACGCACTGTGGACCAGCCATTTTTAAAATGGCAAAGGCGCTAGCTAAACCAAGAGACATAAAGCAGATGGCATGGCCTGAGTCCATTATGTGCCTGTGGTCTCCAACCTGATCAAAAGGCATGAATTTTACAAAAGAGACCAAAAGGAAGACGAGAGCATTAGAGATTTCGTAGCAGCCCTGAGAAATATTGGAGGAGCCTGCGAGTTCCAGAACATGGACAAGGCCATGAGGGACCGCTTGGTCCTTGGCTTGAAAGATGCTACTCTCCAAAGCAAGCTGCTTAACAGACCAAATATTACAGTGGCCGAGGCCATCGCAGAAGCCACCGCCACTGAAGCAGCCAAGAAATCTGCAGCCACTATGCGCCAGATGAACGCAACTCCAGATCCGCCGAATCAATCCAGCGAAAAAAGGGTGGAAGGAAGCAAGAAACAGCCCACAGCGACTGCCCAGTATGAAGATCTTGACTCCCTGACCGACACTGATGACGACAATAAAGAGGTACATAGGCTTCAGTCAGACAAAAAATGGCCAGAAAAAAGAAAAGGCAGGCAGGAATTCCAGTGTGCTGGATGCAGAGGCAACCACCTGTGTTCAGAATGTAGGTTCCTAGATGCCATTTGCAGAGCTTGTGAAAAACAGGGGCACATCGCAAGGGTCTGCCGAAACAAAAAAAAGTTATTGTCCTAAAAGATGCAGCAGCAGCAGCAAACCCCCCCCCCCCCCAGAAATGAAGAGAGAGAAGCCGGAAGCAGGTGGAACTGAGAGCAGTAACTGATGAACGAGAGACAGGGAAGAGATGCACCAGACGATAACCATTGGAAATGCCAGGGCAGCTAATGTAAAAAAGGTCTGGATAAAGGTGAACAACGAAAGGAAGCCCTGTGAGATGGAAGTACACTCTGGATCATACTTATCAATGGTATCTTGGGACACTATTAGATATCTGATACCAGACATCAAGCAAAGAGAACTGGAACAACAAAAACTGATATTAAAGGACTACCAGGGAAACCGAATCCCGGTAGTGGGCCTTGGACATTTCCTAGCTGAATTTAAAAATCACGCTGAAATCCTGCCTCTAACAATCACCGACCGTGATCGCCCTAGCCTGCTGGGTATCGAATGGTTCGCGCCCCTGGGAATCGGAGTGACAGGGATCAACAGCATTGTTGTGGCAAACTGGGAAGAGAGCCTGTTGCAAGAGTTCCAGGATGTATTCAACGAGACCCTAGGCAAGTACAAGGGGACCCCAATCTCATTTAGCCTAGACCCAAAGATAGCTCCCATCAAACTCAAAGCCAGACGCTTTCCCTTTGCCTTAAAACCAAAAATAGACAAACAACTGAACAAACTTATAGCTCAAGGGGTACAAGAACCAATCGACCATGCCAGGTGGGAAACACCCATCGTGACTCCTGTCAAACCAGATGGGTCGGTGTGCATCTGTGGAGCCTATAAGGTAACCCTAAATCATGCACTCCAGCAAAGTGCATACCCAGTACCGGTAGTCAACACTTATTGCACTCACTAGGGGGAGGAAAATTTTTTGCAAAGCTCGATCTCGCACAAGTGTATCAACAGCTACCAGTTGACCCTGCAACTGTAGAGGCACAGACTATAGTTACACACAGGGGGGCATTCAAATGCAACCAACTACAATTTGGTGTTAGCGTTGTCCCAGACATTTTCCAAAGCCTCATGGAGTGCTTTCTAAATGGAATCAAGGGAGTCATCCCCTTTTTTGATGATGTACTGGTGTCAGCAAAGAACGTAAACCAACTAGAAAGTAGACTAAAAGAAATCTTGTGACGATTCAGAGACGCAGGGCTTAAAGTCAAGAGAGAAAAATGTAAATTAGCCACCGATCAGGTCGAATTTTTAGGCTATCTCATAGATGAGCAAGGAATACACCCCACTGAAAAAAAGATAAAGGCAAACAAAGACGCACCTAGACCTAAGAACAAAACTGACTTAAAAGCATTCTTAGGTCTCATAAATTTCTACAATGTATTCCTGCCCCAAAAAGCAACCATAGCAGAACCCTTACATGGTTGTTAGACAAAAAAACTATATGGAAATGGGGCCACCGGGAACAAGCAGCATTCCAAAGTATCAAGGACTTATTAACGTCTAACACCGTTTTGATCCAGTACAGCAACACCTTGCCTTTGATGGTCACCTGTGATGCATCACCTTTTGGAATCGGTGCCATACTGAGCCACCAGCTACTAGATGGCAGAGAGGCACCAATTGCCTTTTACTCCAAAACACTGTAACAATCGGAAAGAAACTATAACCAACTCAACCGAGAAGCTCTCGCAATCATAACTGGCATCAAAAGATTCCATGAATACCTTTATGGTCAGACTTTTTCAATTATCACTGACCACAAACTCCTGCTAGGGATCCTGTCAGGAAACAAACCAACCCCGAACATTCTATCACCAAGAATGATAAGGTGCTCTGAATTCCTCGCTGCCAGAACTACACGCTCCTCTATCGCCCAGGAAAGACCATCACCCATGCGGATGCCTTGAGCCGTTCACCACTGCCCAACACAGAAGACAACCCAGTTCCCACCGTCTCCACTCTCCAAATCGAGTCCTGGCTGAATCTGCCACTAACCGCAGCAGACGTCGTTAAAGCTACCGCAAAAGATCCGCTGATAGCTCGAATCCTGCATTGGGTAGGTAAGGGCTGGCCAAATGAAAACAAAAGCGACACTTTTAAATCTTTTTACACCCAACAGACTGAACTGTCTATTGCAAAAGGCTGTATATTGTGGGGGGACAGGGTGGTAATCCCAGAAAAATTACAGGAAGAGGTGTTGTGCATGTTGCACGAGGGGCACCCGGGCATAGTCAAAATGAAAGCCCTGGCCAGAAGCTACATTTGGTGGCCAGGGCTGGACAAGGACATTGAACAATGGGTGAAAACATGTCACGACTGCCAAAAATCACGGCCTACCCCCCCACTGGCACCAGTCATGGAATGTGAGACTCCCAGAGGCCCATGGTTGAGACTGCATATTGACTTTCTGGGCATGCAAAAGGGAACACCTATTTTATATTCGTGGACGCCTACTCGAACTGGTTAGAAGTCATTATTATGGCATCCACTACCACCGAGGCAGTCATGAAACAGTTAAACAAACTTTTTGCTACGCGCCTGCCAGATGTAATAGTTTCGGATAATGGCCCCCAGTTTACCGTTCTTGCGTTCGAGCAATACTTGGCTGCACAGGGCATCTGACATGCCCTGACAGCACCGGCTCATCCGGCTTCAAATGGATGGGTTGAACGCATGGTTTGTTATACTAAGGAGAGAAAAAATGGACATGGGGGACGTGCAAGATAAATTTAACAGATTGTTAACACTCCAACATATCACCCCTAGCACAACAACCAACAAAAGCCTAGCAGAACTCCTCATGGGTAGGAAATTGCGTTCCTACCTCGATAGACTGCACCCCACCTATACCTGGGACAAACTCCCTGACTCCTCCAGTAAATACCGCTCATTTGAAATCGGAGATTTCAAACCTTACCGGGGACCCATTATGGCTTCCAGCCACAATTACCCAAATCACAGGCCTCCAGTCTTACCGACTTGTTTTGGATGACAGTAGAACATGGAAGCGGCAGATTGACCAGCTTCGCTCTTGAACACTAGAACACAACACCACACCAGCGCCACAAATAAATGAACCAAAAACAACCAAGGAGGGAGGGGAACACAAAATAATAAAAAAGGGAGAGATGAACCTCCAATAACATGACAAGAATCACTACAAGAAACTCAAAGAAAACAAAAAGACCACTCACAGTTAGATGACCTCCAGAGAAGAAGTCCAGGAGCAGAAGAATGAGGTGAGGCCTTCCTGGAAGGAGACAGCCAGGCAGCTCGACCAGCCCAGACAAACCAGGAGGGAGTGGTGCAGTCACCTCAACTGGCCCGAGAAACCCAAGCGGGAGCGGCAAGACTAACTCACCCTTCCAGGAGGTTCCATGGAGAAGACGCAAAAAAAAAGTGATCCTGTCCAAACTGCTTGAGGACCACGCTGAAACTGAGCTGCGCAGGTCAACCAGGACTCGCAAAAGCCCCACCTACCTGTGTGGCTACATTACGCACATTGGACAAAACCAAGGGGGGAGGGTGTTGTGTATAGAACTTGGTAGACTCCAAATACCTCGATCTGATTGGCCAAAAAGGCCGTTCTCGGATTGGTTACTTAAGAGCCATTCTGATTGGCCCACCAAACGGTGGGAGCACTCAAAGAACTGTCATTGGCCACAAACTGCAAGCAAGCCGCGATAAGAAGGGCTGCCGCTGCTTGAGCTAATGTTCTGTTACCAGTTACTTTACTGTTTAAATAAAGAGCTGCTTGTTAGAACCCCGTCTCGCGCACCTTATTTCCGACCAGAACACAAATATTTTCAATTGCCTGTCATTCTAAAGCAGTCCTAAATATCATTGGTTTCAGTTGGACAAAGTTAATATTTTGGTTAATGCTTTCCATTGAAATAAATAGGGCTCAAATATTATGAATATGGATCATATTAGATCCATATTTATCAAAAATATTTCAAGGATTCTTGGTTTCATTTATATTTAATATAGAAATAAAATGAATGCAAGTTAGTTTCATTTGTATTCTTGCATTACATACTGGCTGGATTCAGGCCTAAAGCTAAGTCTTGGTTTGCATAAGCCATAATACTGAATTCTACATGCTGGAATTCACACTACATGCCTTAAACTATGGTTTGTATACATAATGACTGTATTAAAACATTATAACTAAGCAAACATTATAATGGCTTCATATAAAGTGTGTTTCTCATAACTAAGAAATAATTGTGTTTTTCAATGCATTTAACTTAATTTGAGAAGCAGGATATTATTATTACTACCATTAGTCTGCTTTGACTTCTGAAACATATTTCTAATGATATGATTAGAATGGGTAATTAGAGTTGAGCTACTTATTGTTACTTTTTCTTGTGCAAATCTTAAAGGTCACTATGGAGTTAGTTGATACAAAAAGCAGCAATTTGAATCCCAACCTTCTTTAATCAGCTGCACCTGCTTTCTTGAAGGT
Organism: Laticauda colubrina; assembly: GCA_015471245.1. Taxonomy (NCBI): domain Eukaryota; kingdom Metazoa; phylum Chordata; class Lepidosauria; order Squamata; family Elapidae; genus Laticauda; species Laticauda colubrina. The sequence goes on along the minus strand of BLBF01000039.1, from coordinate 11,716,136 downwards.
TTTGCTTCCTTAATCCCATACAGGAGATTATAATGCTAGTAAAGACTCTTTTTATTAATAAAGAAACAACTTCCATTTCAGGTTAACAAAAGGTCTTATGCAAATCCTGTTTGCATACAGGATACTGTTACATGTAATGTATACTGGAAATAATGTTCTTAAAGATAGAGTCACAACAGAATTATCTGAAAAAATAATGTTCTTTAACCCAACAAAGTCAAGGCCAAATAAACTATATTTATATACTTTATTCTTTATTGTATTAATCAAGTTCTTTATCCTTCTGCTCTGGTGCTTTCTTGGCACTTCCAATATTAACAAAGGAGTCTGCATCAGGAAAATCCAATTATTTGAGCCAGGAGGCTTACTAAATCCATTTTAAAGCTCTTTCTGTTATGATTTACATAAACTTGGAAAGCATACATTCATTTTTGTCATTTAATTGTAAAGCTAATTACTTTGAAGAAATCCTGTAAGTCAAAAAGCTAAAACAAAACTATCTGCAACTGTTAAATATGATCATGAGTTACGAGTAAGCAACCCTATTCATAAGGGAAATATATTTTAAGAACAAAACCAGGCTCCTTTAAATACTAACTCACATAATAAAACTGAGTTCTTCTTCTTTCAAATACTTAAATACACTTTATTTTACCATTGTAAATATAATTGTACATAGCATGTTAAATTTCAGTAGTTTATAGAATTAGCTTGGTAGCCAAATCATGTAATTTCTTATTAACACATCTGATCCTTTAATAAGATATAGTTCATCTTCTGATAAGTTATATGTATTGAGTTAATCCTCATAATCAGAATTATATGGTTGGCAAATTAAAGGTATAACCTGAACTTTAGTAGCATCTAAATTTACATTTCTTTATGTAAAATATGTTTTTCATTTTTGTACTTGCACTGTGTAAATTACACAAACTGAAAACAAAATGTGATGGCAAGATTAAAAATCTTTGGAGTTTGGTGATATTAATGTTATATACAACTTTATATACCTTCTGGTTGTGTGCCAGATGCTTCCATTCCTGGACCATGCCTTCCTGTTCTCCCATTTGGACTACCGGAACATGTTCAACATGGTACTGTGTCATAGAATGTGCATCTGGAGAACTGGCGGAAAGAGTTTTGGCAATACATATATTTTTCAGGAAGAATACAGTTACTCTAATTCTAGAATCTTTCAGCATGTATCTAGTATGTTAGAAAGCTTTAATTTGGCAAGATTCTGTCCATTAGGTGTAAGCAAGAAAATGATTGGATTCAGTTGGATTTTGCTGAGTTGTCCTTGGGCATCAAAGACTGCTCTTGAGGACCATTCAGGGCTTCAGATAAACAAGTTATAAGTTATGTCAGCTCTTTGGCACATGTAATATATGCTGTTGTATCAGATATCTATAGTTTTGTAGACAAAGTACTTTTTATTCTTTCTTACAATTTTTCTCTCCAATACACAGAATAAAAGAGAGACTCAAGCAGGGAAATGTAGTTATACAGTGGATACACATGATAAAAAGTAATCCACTTTTCTAATGTTTCACTCTTTAACCCAAAAATATTTTGTCTATTTTGTACCATCAAATTTTCTCTCTAGTAACTTTTGTCTTTGTTTTTAAATTTCTGCTTTTTATCTCTTTATACTGTAACTATATTCATGTAATGAAAAAAACAGATTTAAACAGAAATCTATAAAGTTCAATCATATCATAGGATAAGACACTATGTTTAATAGTTGATTTCCAGCATCATAAAGATTCAGATTAGTATTATGGAAATAATAAGCACATCATTGATATCACTGAAGAAACCCATCCTTGTGAATCTATTAGAGTCGGTTAGAAGGTCTATTAGAAAGAAAATCATAAATTATTTACCAATGCTTTGATAGTAGTATATTAGTTCAAAATTTAAATTAACTGAGGTGCTAGAGTTCTTGTAACCCATAATCTCAACAGAATTCCTTAGAAAGAAGTCTATATGAATCAAGCTTGGTAAAGAATCAGTTTTAGACATCTATCTCATCATTATGTCTACATTCTTGTCTCATATTGTAAGGGTTGCTATTGATATTTCATTTAGCAAACCTACAAAGATTTATAAAAATATCCAATTAAACAGTAAAACAGCTTTTTAAAATAATGATGAAGAGTAGAAAAATCAGATGGGACCAAAAGTTTAGGCCAGGGATCTCAACTTTAAGATTTAGGGTCTTCAACTACCAGAGTTCCTTAAGCCCATATCACACTGCACCAACGGATGCAAAGAGGATGTAAAACGGACAAAAAAGCTTGCCATCCGCTGGTTAACGCGATGTACTCACTGCCTCCGTTTTGCTTCCTCTCTATCCGTCCAGCATCCATATATTGACGTTTCATCCGCTCAAAAAGTTTTGAGCTGCTCAAAACTTTTGCGTGGAAAATGTATCCAATTCGTCCGTTCTGATTCTGCTACGCATCCGTTCTGCATCCGTTACGCATCCGCTATATCCGCTAGGCATCTGTTCCGCATCCGTGCAACTCACATCCACTCGGACGAAGGGAGGAAGCGGAATGGATGCAGAACGGATGCAGAACGGATGCCTAGCGGATGCAGCACGGAAACAACGCGTTTAACACGGAAAAAACGTTCGCAGAGGGGACCTATCTCAGATATTAAGGATGTCTGCAGGATGCCTAGAGAATGCCTAGAGGATGCCTAGAGGATGCAAAGGGACACCTATACTGCCTATAAAAAGGGGGAGCAACACATCTGGATCTCACTTTCAGAACAGCAGCCCTGCGGTGTGGACCTCTGCAGCCTTCATCTGACTCTTCCTCTTCCACAGCATCCAGTCATGTCCACCGTGGATCGTAACACAGTCCTTTTGGCAGCCACCATCCTTCTGCAACAGTGTGAAGCCATCTACAGGCTCTGTGAACTCTACTATGGGAAGAAAAAGGGGCAGCCAAGAAGCGTCTGGGTACGAAGGTGGTTCACCAGAAGAGCAGAGGACGGACTGTACAACAAGCTAATGGTGGAGCTCAGGAGCGAAGACACTCGGGCATTCCAGAACTTCATGAGGATGCCTCCAGCCATGTTTCACGAACTTGTGCAGCGGCTGACACCCAGGTTGACCAAGACAAACACCAACTTCCGGCCCAGCCTGGAACCTGGGCTCAAGGTGGCACTCACTCTGCACCACCTGGCCTCAGGGACCACCTACAGGAGCATGCAGTACGGCTGGAGGGTGCCACCCAAGACCATCAGCATTGTGGTCAGAGAAGTGGTGCAGGCCATCATCGAAGAATACAAGGAGGAGCTCCTCCAGTGCCCCTCCACTGAAGAAGGCTGGAAGAAAGTTGCAGAGCAGTGGTATCAGAGGTGGAACTTCCCCCAAACCGTTGGAGCCATCGATGGCAAGCACGTGGCCTGCAAAGTGCCAGCCAAGTCAGGGTCCACTTATTTCAACTACAAGGGCTTCTTCAGCATCATCCTCTTCGCCATGGTCGATGCTGACTACAAGTTCCTGTACATCGATGCTTCAGGCAGCAGCTCATCTTCAGATGCCCAGGTATACAATGACAGTCACCTCAAGGAGGGGCTGGAGAGCAACCTCATGGTGGGCCTCCCAGATCCAGACCTGCTGCCCAATGACACACAAGATATGCCCTACTTCATCGTGGGGGATGACGCCTTCTCCCTCACAACCTACCTCATGAAGCCCTACACCTCCAAATACCTCACCCGTGAAGAGAGGATCTTCAACTACAGGCTCTCCAGGGCAAGGCGGGTGGTGGAGAATGCCTTTGGCATTCTGGCCAACAGGTTCCAGGTACTTCTCACCAACATGCATCATCGCCCAGAGACCATGAGGAGGATCATGGAAGCTTGCTGCATCCTGCACAATCTCATGCGCACCCGCTACCCAGTCTTGCAGAACAGGCTCGTGGACCTCCAGCAAGGCAATGGTAACATGGAGCCTGGGGAATTGAGGCAAGGGCGAAACCTGATAGACACTGAGGATGTGCAAGGCCTCAACAGAGCCTCACGTGAAGGGAAGAAGCAGCGCAACCTCCTGAAACACAGGTGCAACTCCCCAGCTGGAGCGGTGGAGTGGCAAGACAGGATGATAGATGCTTAATGGATGCTTCCTTCAGCCTGTCTCATCACACTGATGAGATTGGGCCATGTAAGTTGAGTGGCCCTACAATGAACAAGGCATTTAATAAAGAGTTGTGTTTATGTTGACATGTGTGGATGATTGATTATATTGGTATTGATAATAAAGGGCTATAGGTGTGGCACCTGGGAGGGTGGACCATACAGTCCCACGATGCTTGCACTGGAGGTTTATCTATCCCACAGCTATTACCCATCCCAAAGGTATCCCTGCCCATCCCACTGCTATCTTAACCCATCCCACAAGCATGCAAAGGCTTAAACCATTTCTAAAAGTTTCCAGCAAGACTTTATTAAAAAAAAGAAATGAAGCAAGTGTGTGAATCAAAACTAGACTTTATTAACAACATGCTATAAGACAAAAAAGAGTCTCTGGCACTTCTCTTGGTCGCTCAGTCTCAGGGGTGAAGGGTGCAGGTGCTGTGGAGGTGGCTGGTGCTGGAGTGCTTGTCATCAGCTTCTCCAGAAGCAGAAGCAGCAGAAGCCCCAGCCCCAGAAGAGTGAGCCCATGCTGCTGAAGCCCCAGCAGAACCAGAGTGAGGGCCAGGGGACGGGATGGTAGCCCTGTCCCTCTTGCAAGGGCTGGCAGCAGATGGCTTAGGCTTGCTGTGCTTCCGCATGGTTGTGGGGTTGCTGGCTGGCAGGGAGGCTGGCAGAAACCAAGGCTGGCAGAAGGCTGGCAGGCAGGTAGGCAGCAAGGCTTGCAGGCAGGCAGGCAGCAAGGCTTGCAGGCAGGCAGGCAGAAAGGCTGGCAGGCAGGCAGACAGCAAGGCTGGCAGGGAGGCTGGCAGCAAGGCTGGCAGGGAGGCTGGCAGGGAGGCAGGCAGGAATGCTGGCAGGAATGCTGGCAGGCAGGCATGAACCAAGGCTGGCAGGCAGGCATGAACCAAGGCTGGCAGGCAGGCAGGCAGCAAGGCTGGCATGCAGACTGGCTGGCAGAAAGGCTGGCAGGCAGGCAGACAGACAGCAAGGCTGGCAGGGAGGCTGGCAGGGAGGCTGGCAGGGAGGCTGGCAGGAAGGCTGGCAGGGAGGCTGGCAGCAAGACATGCAGGCAGACATGCAGGCAGGACAGGCAAGGCAGTCGATGTGTCTGGGAGCAGGTCTTTCCTCTGAGTGGCAACCTGCTTCCGAGCTGCTTCCGTTATATCCGCTGGGCTGAAGCAATACATCCTCCCCGCATGCGCAATTAATGCTGTGCATCCGCTAGGCTTCTGCTGTGCATCTGCTTCATCCGCTGTGCATCCGCTCTGCATCCGCTCTTTCCGTTCCGCGCCCGCTTTGCTGAGGCCCCCCGGAAGCCCTGCGGACATGCCATCTGCTCCCATCCGCTTGCATCCGCTGGGCTACCGTTCTGCATCCGCTTTCCATCCGCTCTGCATCCTCCCCCCGTCCGTGTTATCCGCTCCGGTTATGCAAATTTTTGCCCCTTTTGAGAGCGGATAACAATGGATGGAACATTTTGCTCATCTGTTGTGTCCGTTTTGCATCCGTTGGGCAGTGTGACAGGGCCTTTAGCCAGCCATGCTGATTTGAGAATAAATCGGGGCAGAGCAGTCAGAGATGTTATATGCCACCATTCTTCAGAACCTGCTGAATACCACCTCTGGTGTAAAGGGATGGGGGTATGGTGCTTTAAGCTGCTATTTCCTTTTTTGCCACAGAAAGCCAGCCCTAAACAATCCAGCAGCCAGGCTATTCATACCTTATGTCAGCAGTGGGAGCAAGAAGATGGCAGTGAAGAAAAGCTGGGACAGTAGAATGCAAGGTAACATGGCTTTTAAGATGGTTAGAGCAACTGGAATTTGACTGGGATGGCTGTAGCTTCCTGGCTCATAGCAAGCAGTTCTGGTGCTATGCAATTCTGGAACTGCTTGCTGCCTGACAAGGTTGGATAAAAGGAGATCAAAACGACATAGGCAGGGGTGGGTTCTACCAGTTCGCACCTATTCACTAGAACCAGTTGTTAACATTCTAAACAGTTCAGAGAACTGGTTGTTAGAAGAAACTACTGGCCTTATCCTGTAAGGAAGACAGGAAGGAAATATTCTGGTTTTGCTTACAGAAACTGCCGCTCTGTTAATCCTTATTACATTCTTGGCAGGGCTAGACTTCCTGTCTCAGGAATGTCTCTTAAGTTTTTCCCCCCTCCTTTGCTGGTACTTTGCTTGTGTGGAGTGACCATTGAAAGTTACAATGGCACTGAAAAAATTGACTGATGGCCATTTTTCACACTTATGACTGTTGCAGCATCCCCACAGTCATGAGAGGCCAGGCAAGGAGATGTTTGCCTCGATGTGAGTGATATTGAGTTGGCCAGGCCCAGCCTATAACATGACCACCAAACTACGCCCACAGAACCAGTTGTTAAAAAATTTGAATCCTACCCCTGGACAGAGGGGAGAAAATAGTTGGGTGGGGTTAATTGGATGTTATATTTCATTTTAATGAGATTCGGGACTGGGAGAGATCAAACCTGGAATGGTTTGGTTTGAGATGGTGCTCAGCTATAAATGATAAGCTTACATTAAAGATGACATGCAGTCACATGACATTTGCTTTACAGTCTTTTACTATCTTACATCACCTGGTGAACAAAATTTGAGTTCCAGTTGTGACTGTAAATTGAGAATTACTAGTCAGCACAATAAATGACTGTGGGGACAGAGGAAAAATGACCTCTAGTAATATTGCTAGAGAATTCTGAATAGAATTGGATTTATTTACACCAATCAATTGGTTTTCCCCACATGCACAGTCAATAATTCAAATTGGCCTGATTCAAGAACCTCATGGAACAAAAATCAGCTTGTATTCATTTTTTGAATCGATTCATACATCTGACTCAGAACAGTATTCTGAATTAATTTCAATAATATAATTAGTTTTAGTTTTCTGAAAACTGAAGTATTTTCTCAAATAGGTAACTGATCTTTAAGGACTGGTTATAGGGAAATCGTTTTATGTAGTTCTTTTTTATAGTAAGGACTCAGAATTGACTTCAAGTGATTCTACAGTATACTTTCCAAACATTACAGTGTAATTACTGAACTTTTTACATGGTTAATTGTATTAGCTATAAAACTCTACTGATGCATATTGTTTCTGAAGATTGAAAGATCCCCTAGCAATAAACATCTTTCACAATTATTGACTCTGGTCCACATTTTGTTAAAATTTGTTTGCCATTTTCTGTCTTTATCTCTTACATACAAACATAGCTATCATAAAAGTTATTTACATAATCTAAATCCTCTTTAAACTTTTCCAATTTTTCTTTTTTTAAAACCACTAATCTGATTTATGATAAGCTATATTCTACTCTTGTAGAAATTTTCTTTCTGCCCATATGCATTTAATAATCATTCACATGCATGCATTCACTGAACATCTAACTTGCCCAATATTTTTAATAGTCCTTCTGCAAAATTGGATTGTATCTCTATAAATATTTCTCTAAATTAATTACTAAGTAATATTACTCTCTAAAATGCAAACACTGCAAAAATGAGAGATTCTTTTGCTCATTTCTTTAGCTAAAGGCTAGACTTTGTATTTTGCATTGACATGCATATCCTATGTATGTTGTGGGTCTCAACAACACTTTAAGTTTGATTCCCAAAAGTGCTTTGGGTGATTTTGGGATGCAAATATAGCATCTGTGTACACTCTAAAACAACTTTTTCCAAGAGCATATATCTGCTCTTTGATGCTTCTGCACAATCCAGAAAAGGATATTGCTCCTTTGAAGAGTTGCATACAGATGTAATGCTCACACCTCTGAATTCTGGAGCAATTTTTTTTAAAGAAAAAAAATCAGAAATGTATACAACTACCAACATAGTCCTATTATTGTACCCAAAGTCCATATTCATGGAGTTCAAGTGCACTTGTTTCCTGATAAATAGGATTGTAGATTAATTTGACTAAAGAAAACTGCTCTGACTCTACTTGTATAGTATTAATCATAATTGATGGATGTAATATCTGTAATGTTAAAATGGGTTGATATTATTTTCTTAATAACTTTCTGAATAACAGTGGACACAGAATAATATTTTTCCTAATTAATAGTAAATTGTACATGTAGGTGTACAATTCCATGTCACTGAACACCTATGGAACAGCATCCCAGAACCAAAAAGCCAGATTTCCAAACTCTTAGAGTCAGATGAAAAATCCATCGCCAAAGAATGTCTTCCCTCCTAGATAAACCAGACAGAAAACATTACCAGATGAGTTAAATCTATTTTATTATAAGGCTACATAACACTTTGAACTGCTAAATCTGTTAGGACAGGTCTTTCCTAAGTTTGTGTCTTTGATCACCACCACAGACTCTTGCATCTATTGCCTGATGGTTTCTAATCAGCATCTCCTCTTCCTTTTCCTTAAGAGTATCCGTATATTCCTCATTTTTGTCCATAAAAAGAAAGAAAATAGTGACATCCAATCCTGTTCTCCTCTGGTGTTAGATATAAAAAAAGGCAAAATTAGCTTGACAAAACATGGTCAGCAATGGAATGGGATTAAAGATGAAAATTACACAGTACTCTGACTATTATTCAAGTTGATCTAATTTATTTATTTCTATTGATTCCATTCTGGGCTGGGTTATTGTTAAGAGTTTGGATGAGAAATTGATGTGTAGTCTAGAATTGTAAAAAGAATATTAGTATTTCTTAATGTCTGGATTGTTTTTCTGCATGGCCTGGTTTCTGCAGTCTCTGTGATGTAATCCCTTCAAATAACAGAAAAGGAAAGAAACAGCTTCCTTTGAGACACTCAAGAAGCTATTGTCAGATAATTTAGGAATAAAGTGCAAGATTTTATATGAATATAAATGAGTGTTATGAGTTCCCACATCTTTGATGCAGGTTTTCAGTTTAAGTCCCTTGTTTTATGAAGCCATTTGTTCTTTTTTGATATTTTCAAATAGAACAAAGCATTATGAAAATACTAGAAGATTCCAGTTGTATTATTTCTGAAGGAAATTAAAACTTTCAGTGCCACTGCTAAAATTCTTAGTGTGTAGGGATAGGGGAGCTGTGTGTCATACATTCACATCCTTTGGAGAAAAGCAAAGGCCAAAGGGGAAAATCTAAAACAGAATATTTTTGAAGTTGATTATGGAGAAAAAAAATGAATGCTAGTCAGATCCCCCAGTGGGATCTGATTAATATTTTCTGGTAAAAAAACCAGAGTGTATGCTATTAATTTTATTGCTACTTTTTTTTTCTTTTTTCCTTTGGATCCCTCCCCTTCCCTTCATGATTTGGACTTCCTTTTGCTAATTAACTATTGAATATTTTTCATGCATCCCAAGTGAGAAAGCTATAAAAAGATGAATAGCGCTTATGAAATAATTGACAAAAAGTATATTGGGCTTTTACAAAATAGTATTTTGCATCTTAATATGGAGGGGAAGACTCCTTTGAATCACTGTTTGATAGGTCATTAACAATTTCTTAGAACTCAGCACCAGATACTAATGACTCAAGGCTAAACTTAACTTGGAGTGGGCAACTCAAGTACAGAATATCTCCTGAGAAAACACTTAATGTTTATGTCTTGGCATTATCAAAATACCCCTGGTGTTATCTCAGATGAATTCCCTGGCTATTTTCTTTTCTTTTGACAGCAAAGTCAGAGCTGACAAACAAAGGCAGTTCTCAAGGAAATTCAATTACTGAAATGTCTGACAGCTTGCTTTGCTACTCTAACTAAAGTTTTCAAAGTTACATGCTGCATATATAATACAGCTTCTTACTACAAAGGATCATATTTGCATTTTCTAGGAGAAAATTGTTTTAAAGCTGTAGATTTCTAATGATAAAAGAGAAGGAATGAAATGGTGAAGCACCTATTTGAAAAGAAATAAAAAATAAGGCAGGTGTCTGCAAATGAAACCAAGAAAACACTATGTTTTGTTAAAATAATAATTTATTGGCCTTCATATTTAAGTGTTGTGGGCGTCATTCATTTTGAAAGGTTATTTAGAAAAAATAATTAGCACATATTATTTATGCATAATGTCACAGATTAAATATCTCTTCCTTAAAAAAATGAAGGCACTATTGAAATTATTCTCATCTCCGGGATCTTAATAATATCTATTGTCTAAGTAGGTTTCTTAAATTTTCAATTGAATTATCCATAATTTTTAAGAAAGTAAAGAAGCACACATATATTTGCTGAATTCAGTTAATGATTTTAGTTCAATTTATTCATTGTCTAGATTATTTTCTTTAACATGATTTTGGGAGCAATAAGACCACTGAACAAAACACAGTTAAAGTTTATACAAATTTTCGCAATGTGACTCCTTCAGAGGCAACAATCTTGTTAATCATTGTATATGAACTATTTTATCTGATTTCTATGATTCCTGTTCAGAAAGGAGATGCTTGAAAACTGTAAGGTAGAATTTATTTTTTATCTTGTAAAGACATTTCTGCACACAAAAGGTTTTTTTTTAAATTTTGCTATTTAGTAAAATAAATATAAAAATGTAAATAGATGAACATTATATTTCACTTTGTCCTGGATCCTCTGCATCTTATTATATACCTGTGGAGTACATTAATTTTGGCAATGAACAATTATAGACATAGTGATGAAAATACTTTATCTTAACTTGCAAAACAGATATGTCCTACTAACTTAACAGATAACAGATAATCAGGGTTGGAAGGGACCTTGTAGGTCATCTAGTCCAACCCCCCACCCAAGCAGAAGACCCTACATCATTTCTGACAAATGGCAGTCCAATCTCTTCTTGAAAGTCTCAACTGATAGTGCTACCACAACTTCTGAGGGCAAGCTGTTCCATTGGTTGATTGTTCTCACTGTCACAAAATTTCTCCTTAATTCCAGGTTAAATCTCTCCTTGTTCATTTTCCATCCATTATTCCTTGTCTGGCCTACAGATGCTTTAGAAAATAGCTTGACCCCTTCCACTCTGTGGCAGCCCCTCAAATATTGGAAGACTGCTATCATGTCTCCCCTGGTCCTTCTCTTCACTAGACTAGCCATGCCCAGTTCCTGTAGCCGTTCTTCATGATTTAGTCTCCAGACCCCTAATCATCCTGGTTGCTCTTCTCTGTACTTTTTCTAGAGTCTCAACATTTTTTTTTTATAATGTGGTGACCAAAACTGGATGCAGTACTCTCGGTGTAGCCTTACTAAGGGTTTATAGAGTGATATTAGTACCTCACGATTGTATCTCTCTGTTAATGCAATTTAGGATTGTATTAGCTTTTTTGGCTGCTGTGTAAGAAATCTATATATTCATTCAAATATTTTTATTTATGTCCGTATTGCACAATGGTCTTACACATATAATTGTGGACATAGCACAAACATCTATACAATGTCTTATATTTGTATAGTTTGTGCTGATGAGCAGTAGGAAAAAAACCCTTCTCCTAATGTCTAGGATTATACCTGATAACTTCTCATACAGATGCAGCTTAGGAAATCTTGAAATAGTGGCCAGTATACTGGGGTGCCTCAGAGTCTTACAACCTGCTTTCTGTTTAACAGTTACAGTAGTGGCCAAAATTGTGGAAACCTTTTGGGAAAAGTGTATTTTTGAGGTTTAATGGCCAATAACACCACTTTTTTTTTGAAGTGCCATAAAATTATATATCAATGGAACAATAATTTAATCAGTAATGTAACGCAACAAGTTTGTTCAACTATCTATATTCTATGAAAAGTGACATCCAAATAACTATAAAAAGGAAGCACAACTTGCTTAGGTTTATAACAGGTACCTTTCCTTCATCTCATTGTAACCAATGACCATGAGTGTTGTTGAGGTATTCCCCATTAGGAGAATGAGTGCACTCAGGGAAACATAGTGAGAGTGGTGATGAATAACATACAACCAGTTCACAGATACACTGAACAGTAAAATGTAGGTTTTACTTCCAGTAAACGGGTAAACATAGTCCAACAAACAATCCAAATCATACTTGGTTAAAGCACTTAGTATCAGTCCAGGGATAATCCAAAAATGAAGTCAAGTATCAAAAACAGAGTTCAGTAAATGGAGTTTACGAACAATTGCAAGACTCACAGCAATCCAAGCAGAACGATGATCAGGCAATGCGGCAATACAAGAAATGCAAGGAAAAAGAATTCAGGTTTCTGGCTCCATCTTATGGCCATTGGAGGAATCTCAGCCAATCACAATTACAGCATTCTCTTAAAGATACAGTATTAAATTATTATCCTGGTTTATATATTTCCAACCCAACTGTTAGGTGAGTATCATTCCTAACATTCCCCCCTTTGGGTAGGGCAGTATATAAAACCTTACAGTTTAAGTTTATATTCCTCACAGCAAGCCTTATGTTTTACAGTGCCTTGGGCTTTTGTAAAATGATCAGCAATGTTATTCGCTGACATGCAATACTCCAGTGTAATCATTTTACTTTGAACACATTGTCTCACATATAGATATCTTAGATCAGTATGTTTTGATCTTGTTTTTACAGCAAGATTGGAAGCCATCTGAATTGCTGATTGGTTGTCTTCATACATAACAATAGGTTCATTTACATTAATTCCCATATCTATCAATAGTTGTTTATAACAAACTAAATCTGTATATAAGAGACAAACATGAGAATTCAACCTCAATTGTTGATAAACTTAGATGTTTTTGTCAAATAGAACGCCATCCAATTAACATCTTTCCTAATAATATTACAGTATCTGCCATTGACTTACGTGTAGGTACATCTGTAGCAAAATTGCATCGGCATATGCAGTTAAATTAAGTTCATCCTTAGGCTCTAAATATAATGCATAATGCATAATGCATCATTTGTTTAAGAAATCTCAACATATGCTTAGCAGCTTGCCAGTGCCTTTCAGAAGGGTCAGCATTAAACCTGGCTAATTGGTTAACACAAAAAGCTATATCTGGCCTAGACCAATTGCTAAGATAAGATAAGCTACCAATCAAGGATTGATAAATGTCTTTATCTAAAATAGGACTTTGAACATCACTGTGGCTAAATTCCTGGCTCATTGGTGTTTTAGCCAGTTTACAAAGTTCTATTTTAAAATTCTTTAGTAACTGATTAATTTTATCTGCCTGTGAGATTTTGTATCCTCCCCCTAGTTTTATCTATTTTTAAACCAAGATACTGTTTAATCTCTCCAAAATGTTTTATTTTAAATTTCTTCTTTAACAGTGAAATAATCTCAGTAGCTTCTTGCTCAGTTTTAGTTATTAATGCTATGTCATTAGTGAACAATAGCAACAATGAAATTACACCATCACTTACCTTTTTAAATAAACATGGATCAGCCATGCCATCCAGAAAACCTATCTTTGTTAATTCTTTTACTATGCACTGGTTTCATTCATAGCCTGATTGCTTTAAGCCATAAAGACTCTTTTTTAATCTCCAGCAATCAGTTTTATGATCAGTTTTTATTCCTAAAGGCTTCTTTAAATATATAGTAGTATAGTTGCAATGGTGCATGAAGATATGCCGTCTCCACATCTAAATGGTTTTTTGTGGATTTATTTTTAGCTGCCCACACTAGTGCTGCTCGTAATGTGGTAGCCTTCAGACTAGGTGCAAACACCTCATCATAGTCATTGGCTGACTGATTTGAACCCTTGTACTACTAACCTGGCTTTATGGGTAACAGTCCCATCCACACCTGTCTTAATTTTATAATTCCACTTACTCCTGATGGCATTTTCAAATGTCTCCAAACTTTGTAAAGATCTCAGTTCCTTATCCATTGCTTCCTGCCAAGCAGCCTGATCCTTAGCAGGATACAGTTTCAGTTCATTATAGTTACCAGGAACTGTATTTACTTGGCATACAATACTTGCCTGATATCTATCTGGTGGTCGTGTTACACAGGTTGAATATCTGGGCAACTCAGGGCTTACTGGTGGACTCTCCTGTGCCACCTGCTCCTGTTCTTCTATTTCCTCCTGTGCCTATTCTTCTTCTTTAATGGCTATTGATGGTTTAACAATCTCATCATTAGGGACTACTTGGGTGTCAATAACAACATCATTGTTGGATTCCTGTTCTAGTTTATGCCACTCAATATGCTCAAGGAATTTAGCACTAGCGCTACAATAAATATTAGCTGTGGCTTGATCCCAAAATCTAAACGATCCATGGTTGGCCTTGTAACCGATGAAAAATAATTTCCTAGCTCTAATGTTGCCCTTTCAGTCTTACTTGTGAAGGAACATACACCCATGCTGGAGTTCCAAATGTGTGTAGATAACTTAAATTTGGTTTTCTGCCATGCCAACAAGTGAATGGCATTTCACCAGTTGTTGTGTTCACCACATTGTTTAACACATGATTGCTACACATTATGGCCTTACCCCACACTGTTTCAGACAAACCTGAATCAGATAAAATAGTTCGAGCCATGGCTTGTAATGTTTGCCCTCTTCATTCTATAAATGAGTTATGTTGTGGTCTGTAAGGTGCAGAACACTTATGCTTGATAATAGCCAATTTTAAGATCGTTTGGAATGTATCGTTAATAAACTCAGTCCCATTATCAGTAACTACAGTAATTACCTTATTTTTCACTTTTCTTTCTGCAAACCTTAGCCAGTTAAAGAAATGTTGGAATGTTTCTGTTTTGTTTTTCATTAAATAGCAGAAACTGTACCTTGAGTAATGATCCATTATACTCAAAACATAGCAGGCACCTCCCAAACTGGGTTTCTTAGAACCAATTATGTCAGCAAAGACAATCTCTAAAGGTTTTTTGGTCTTAAATCCATTCAGTCTGTTTGCTGGTGTAACCTTGATTTTCTCCTGACTACAGGCATTACAGTTTAAGTACTTGCTACAGGGTTTTAATTTTACTCCATCTGACAATTTGACAATTTGTTTCAGCATTTTGAAATTAATGTGCCCCAGACATCTATGTAGTGAATGTATACATTCGTCATGTGGCTTAACATTGTTATAAAACAAGTTAGTCATCTGCAACTGGTCATCATGAATAACATATAAGTCATTCTCTAAAGTAACAGGAACACTTTTACCCTCTTTCTCTATTATACAGTTATCTCCCCTAAAGGTTTCTACCTAACCAATATTAACTAAAGCCCTTACTGATAACAAATTAAATTTCAGTTTAGATACATATAACATAGATAAATGCTCATTTATACATGTACAATATGCAATACCTTCACCAGATGCTTTCATCTTCCATCCATTTGCCAATGATACATGTTGCTTACTCGTGGACATCTTTACAAACCTCTCTTTATTTCTAGTAATGCATTGCAATGCTCCACTATCAACTACCCATAAATCATGGTTTCCAGTTGAATTGCTAGACATAGATAAATTAACATTCTTCTTAGCCTTCTGGTGATTACCAATATTCTGTAATTTTCCCTTCTTACAGAATCTTGCTATATGTCCCCCAGCCCCACAAGAAAAACATTTCCCAACAGCAGAGGCAGTTAAAAACAAATCTTCTTCTTGTGGTTGTTTCTCTCTCAGTTGGTTTCTATCCAGGCTTCTTCTTGCCTCTTCCAACAATCTTTCAGTTGTGTCAGTCAATGTCAGTTCATTTCTGGTCAGGACTTCCAGTGAAGCTATGTAATCATCATAACTTTCATCCAATGAGGAAAGAAAGATGTATACCTGATGCAGCTCTGAAAAAATCAGTTCCTTTTCATGAAGCTCTTGAAAAGTTCTTTTCATGAAGTTCAAATGAGCTAACATCTCTCCACTTTTCAGAAGACGTGCTCTAAACAGTTTATGTGTAAGATGTATGTGTACACCTACACTGTCACAAACATAAATCCTCTTCAAATTCTCTCAACACCTAGCAGCAGACTCTAATCCACAAACACGGACTAGCTGCTGGTCATTCAGTGTTAGTCCAATTATACAAAGAGCTTGTTCATTGTTCCATTTAAAGTCAGCTAACTTTTTTGCATCCTCCTCATTATTTGGATCCCAAATAATTCATCATCCCCATTATTTATATCCAGTGGATTCTGAACTGCAGCCCATAATCCTTCCCTATGCAGAAGTAGACTGCATTTCATAGACCAGGAAACATAGTTTGTTCCATCCAACCGGGTTATCAGTGATAGACTTGTTGACAGGTCTTGTGCCATCTTTACCAGGACAATAACTCACAGTTAAACAGTAAACAGTTCTCTGTATATGGTACTGTGTATTCACAATAACTCTCAGTTATCTGAGCCTGGCATGGCCTGGGCCCATAACCAGTGTTGAGGTATTCCCCGTTGGGAGAATGAGTGCACTCAGAAAATGTAGTTAGAGTGGTGATGAATAACATACAACCAGCAAACAGATACACTGAATAGTAAAAAAAATTACTTCCAGTAAATGGGTAAACAAAGTCCAACAAACAATCTAAATCATACATGGTTAAAGCAGTTAGTATCAGTCCAGGAATAATCCAAAAACAAAGTCAAGTATCATAAATAGAGTTCAGTAAACGGAGTTTGCTAACAGTTGCAAGACTTACAACAATCCAAGCAGAATGATGATCAGGCAATACGGCAATACAGAAAATGCAAGGAAAAAGAAATCAGGTTTCTGGCTCCATCTTATGGTTGTTGGAGGAACCTCAGCAAATCACAATTACAGCATTCTCTTAAAGATACAGTATTAAATTATTATCCTGGTTTATGTATTTCCAACCCAACTGTTTGGTAACTGTTAAGCCTGGGTTCCCCAACCAGGGTTAGGTAGACAAGCTAAACAGAATGTGCAGCGTTAGTCAGATAGGCACACAGATAAATGAGTGAGCTAAGCTTGTATGTTTATTAACATACAGTAAAAATAACAGATATGCTTGTGCTATCAAGAATATAGTTTATTCCAGTATAAGTTTATGGCATAGTCAAATAACAGTCCAATATTCATTTACCATGTAGTCAGTCCATTCAGGGATATTCAGTTAGCAAAGTCCATGGAGAATATCCTATGTCAGTTCACTTACAGATCAGTCCTTTGTTGTCTCTCCCGTTCGAGCAATGCAGTCTTGATTCCAAGCAGTAATCAGGGATCATCAAAGCCAGAGAGAGTGCAAGCCGTAGTCTTGCTACTTTTATATTGTTTTCATAACCACTCCTTTAATTGCTATTTCCACAGTTAAAGCTGCATACACACTTTAACATATACTAACTATGATTCAAAGTTATTATTTCACCTAAACCAGTTAGGGTAAACAATGTTATCCCTAACATTCTCCCCTTTTAGGTTACATAATAACTATGAATCATTTACATCTTTAGAAAATATTTTTCGCAACTTTCTTTAAACTTAGTTGCTCCTTGAGCTTTTGTAAATTGGTCTGCAATGTTTTCTTCTGACATGCAGTATACCAATTTAATTAATCCATTTTTCACTGATTCTCTTACATTCAAATATCTTAAGTCAGTATGTTTTGATCTAGTTTTTACAGCAATACTAGTAGCTAACTTTACAGCTGCTTGGTTATCCTCATACACCATAATGGAATCTTTTACAGTTATACCCATGTCCAACAGTAACTGTTTGTAGAAAATCAAGTCAGTGCATAATAATGACAGACATGAAAATTCAGCTTCCATCGTAGATAAGCTAATATGCTGTTGTCTGATTGACCTCCATCCTATTAGTGTCTTACCAAATAATATAGCCATCCCAGATGTTGATTTTCTAGTGTTTATATCAGTTGCAAAACTTGCATCTGCATAAGCACTAAGACTCAAATCACCCTTTGGCTCTATATATAATGCATGGTTTATAGTTCCCTTCAGATATCTCAATATTCTTTTTAAGGATTGCCAATGACATTCTTTAGGATCTGAATTAAAACGTGCCAGTTGATTTACACTATAAGCTATATCTGGCCTTGACCAATTGCTTATATATGATAAGCTACCAATCAAAGATTGATATATGGACTTATCAAATTTGGGACTTTGATCATTAGTTTGGCAAACTTCCTGACTCATTGGAGTCTTTGCCGGTTTACAAAGTTCCATCTTGTAAGTTTTAATTAATTGGTAAATTTTATCTTCTTGAGATATCTTAAAACCATTATTTGTTTTATTTATTGTCAATCCTAGATACCTTTTAATTTCACCTAAATGCTTTATTTTTATCTTTTTGGCTAATAATAATATAATCTCATTAGCTTCATTATTAGTCTTAGTTATTAAAGCAATATCATCAGTAAATAATAACAATAATGACACCGTTCCATTATTTTCTCTTTTAAACACACACGGATCTGCTAAACCAGATTTAAAACCTATATTGTTTAACTCTTTCACAATATATTGGTTCCACTCAAACCCAGATTGTTTCAACCCGTAAAGACTCTTTTTGAGTTTCCAACAATCATTGCTATTTACATTATTTTCTTTTATACCAATTGGCTTTCTTAAATATATAGTGTGCTGCAATGGTGCATGTAGATAAGCAGTTTCTACATCTAAATGGTTAATGACATAGTTTTTCTTAGCTGCCCACACTAATGCTACTCTTAGAGATGTAGCTTTAAGGCTTGGTGCAAAAACTTCATCATAATCAGATGCAGTTTGATTAAATCCTTGAGCTACTAACCTAGCTTTATGTGTAACAGTCCCATCATTTCCAGTTTTTACTTTAAATATCCATTTGCACCCAATGGATTTTTCTCCTGGAGGTAATTTGGCATCTTCATACACTTTCATTACCTTTAATGAATTTAGTTCTTTTTCCATTGCCTTTTGCCAATTCTCCTGATCCTTAGCAGGATACATCCTAATTTCATCTACACTAGTTGGAACTTTAGTTACTTGGCAAACTATACTTGCTCGATACCTATCAGGTGGTCTAGTTACACGTGTAGTACGTCTAGGTATTATAGGACTTACAGGTGGACTTTCCTCTATTAATTGTTCTTGATCATGTAACTCTTCCTGATCAACTATTTCCTCTTGTTCTGGTCCTATTTGCTCTTCGTTGACTTCTTCTTTAATTGGACTCTTCTTATAGCTAATCTCATCTTTCTGCCTTTTGTAGGGTTCAATAAATACTTCATTATTTCAATCTTGCTCTAATCTATTCCATCCTACATGTTCTAGGAATTTTGCACTAGCACTGGTGTAAACTCTAGATGTACCTGGTTCCCAGAATCTATAAGATCTATGATTAGATGTATAACCTACAAAAATCAATCTTTTAGCTCTATGCTGTCCTTTGTATCTAAGTTGTGTAGGGATATGCACCCATGCTGGTGCTCCAAATGTGTGCATGTAACTTAAATCAGGTTTTTTACCATGCCACAGTGTGAATGGTAATTCACCTGTTGTTGAATTAACAACATTATTTAATATATGATTACCACACATTATTGCTTCTCCCCATAAATTGTCAGGTAATCCTGAATCAGACATCATAGTTCGTGCCATTGATTGTAATGTTTGGCCTCTTCTCTCTATAAAGGCATTATGTTGTGGCCTATATGGTGCAGACATTTTATGTTGAATACCTAACATTCTAAGTCTGTTTTTAAATTTATTATTTGTAAATTCTGTACCATTATCTGTGATGAGAGTTACTAATTTCTTTTTAGTTTTTCTTTCAGCGAATTTTAGCCAATTAAATAGATTTTGATATGTTTCAGTTTTGCTCTTCATTAAATAGCAAAACCCATATCTTGAATAGTGATCCATTATACTTAGTATATGGCGAGCTCCTCCTACACTTGGTTTTTTCAGACCTATTAAATCAGCAAATACTACTTCTAAAGGCTCTTTAGTAGTAAATCCATCAACTCTATTAGCCGGTATGACCCTGCTCTTATTTTGATTACAGGCATTACATTGCAAATACTTATTACAAGATTTCAAACTTATTCCCTTAGACAATTCAACAGTTTTCTTAAGCATTTTAAAATTTAAATGCCCTAGCCTTCTATGTAACAAGTGAATACATTCGTCATGAGGTTTCTTATTTTCATAAATTGTGTTAGCCACCTTTAAACCATCATCATTTAACACATATAATTCACCTCTTAAAGATGCAGTAATTCTCTTACCTTCTTTTTCAAGTATGCAGTTATCTCCCTTAAATGTAACTACATATCCTAGTTTAACCAAAATTCTAACTGAAATTAAATTAAACTTAAGTTGTGGTACATATAACATTTTTACATTCTCTTTTATAAAAGAACAATATGCTATACCTTCACCTTTAGCTTTCAGTTTCCAGCCATTGGCTAACGATATCTGCTGTGTACTCTGGGACATTTTTATAAAATTTTTGTTATCATTTGTTATACAATGGGATGCCCCACTGTCAACCACCCATAAATTATTTTTTACAGCTCCGTTAGTATACATGGCTAACTCTAAATGTTTATTTATTTTTTGATGATTTTTAGTATTCTGGTCAGCGTTCTGGCGCTTTGCCTTTTTACAAAATCTTGCCAAATGTCCTCTTCCTCCACAATTAAAGCACTTTTTAATTGCGTATGCAGTAGGAGGTTTATTATCTTCTTTTTGAGGTTGCTCCCTCCTTAATTCATCTCTTTCATGCCTTCTTCTGGCCTCTTCGATCAATCTGCCAGTTATATCAGTTAAAGTTAAATTGTCCTTTGGCAAAATTGCAAGTGAAGTTACGTAGTTATCATAACTTTCATCAAGGGAAGATAGAATTATATAAACTTGATGTTGTTCAGAGAATATAAGCTCTTTCTCGTGTAATTCTTGGAAAATGCTTTGCATAGTTTTTAAATGACTCAGCATATCACCATTTGTTTGGAGGTATGTCCTGAAAAGCTTCCGTGTTAGATTTATGTGAGCACCAATATTATCTCGAACATAAATTCTCTTCAGCTTCTGCCAACACCCAAAAGCCGTTTTCTCTCCGTGGATATAAACAAGCTGTTGATCAGTTAAGGTTAACGCCATTATGCAAATGGCTTGTTGATTTTTATGCTTAAATTCTTCTATCTTTAGTCTGTCTTCCTCATCCTCTGGATCCCATTCTTCTATGTTTGGTGGATTTTCAATTATGTTTCACAGACCTTCTCCTCGTAGAAGTAGACTACATTTTGTAGACCATGATACATAGTTTGTTCCATCCAACTTGGATATAAGGGACAAACGTTGTAGATTGACTTGTGCCATGGTTTCTTATATGGATATAAAAATATAATTAATAAAACACAGCTGTCTGTTTACTGTAATGTATAACAACACAAACTCTCACTTTTTACATAAATCTGTTTAACCTAGTTAAACTGACTTTGCAGCCTCTGGGCCCATAACCAGTGTTAATGCCTGGGTTCCCCAACCAGGGTTAGGTAGACAAGCTAAACAGAATGTGCAGCGTTAGTCAGATAGGCACACAGATAAATGAGTGAGCTAAGCTTGTATGTTTATTGACATACAGTAAAAATAACAGATACGCTTGTGCTATCAAGAATATAGTTTATTCCAGTATAAGTTTATGGCATAGTCAAATAACAGTCCAATATTCATTTACCATGTAGTCAGTCCATTCAGGGATATTCAGTTAGCAAAGTCCATGTAGAATATCCTATGTCAGTTCACTTACAGATCAGTCCTTTGTTGTCTCTCCCGTTCGAGCAATGCAGTCTTGATTCCAAGCAGTAATCAGGGATCATCAAAGCCAGAGAGAGTGCAAGCCGTAGTCTTGCTACTTTTATATTGTTTTCATAACCACTCCTTTAATTGCTATTTCCACAGTTAAAGCTGCATACACACTTTAACATATACTAACTATGATTCAAAGTTATTATTTCACCTAAACCAGTTAGGGTGAACAATGTTATCCCTAACAGTAACTATCATTCCTAACAAGTGTTTAGAAAGCCAATCAGGTGTCACCTTGTTATGGCAATGACCCAATCAGGTCACAGTAGGATTCAGTTCTTGATGTCATGTATTGAAGCTGAGAGGAGGACATTTGTTCGTGTGTTATGTGATTGCTATCAAGTTGGTTGGGGTTTTTTTTGTGTTCTTTCATTTAGTGAGCTTGTAAAATGTAATAAAATTAAGGTAATGATGCAAAGAGTTGACTGGTTGCCCAGAAAGCAATGTAAAATAGTATTATTGAGTGAACAAGGCTACAGTTATCAACAAATTAGAAAAAAAATTTGTGGAGAAGGCGGAGCCTCGTCCCGGTGCTACAGCTGCGATCTCGGGGCTCTGAGATCGCAGCTGATATTTTCACCCCTGGTCGGTCCTAATGGACCTAAACCGTCCCGTAGAGATGGGGATTGTGAAGGGCACAGTCCCAGGATCCCAGAGATATCGCAAAATCTCTGGTTTGATCCGGGAGAAGCCCTTTTGCTGGCGGTGGAAAGGCAGCCTCGAAAGCTGCTGAAGTCGGGACAGCTCTGAAAAGAAAGAGGCTGGAGAGAGGGTGTGTCGGCTGGGTGAGAAACTTCCTTTTGTATTGCAAATTGGCTGAGACCTGAAAGGATATCCTGAACAAAGAAGAAACCTTTATTTATCTTTGACTGGAATTTCCTTGAGCGGCGTTTTTTAAAGTGATGTCAAATTGAGGCTTGGATTCTTTCCTTACTATTTTTTTCTCTGAGGAATTTAATGTGATTTTGTAGCTAATCAGATTGATTTTTTTCTTATATATATATTTATGCTTCTTTTGATTTTTTAATTTTCTTTAAGATAGAGGCCCCCTTTGTTTTTTTTTCCCTCTGAGTTTTGTATTCATTACTTTTCTTTCTGGCTGAGGGGGGAAAAAAGTATTAAGAGACTTTGCAACACTGCCAACTAGAGGCTTGAAAATACTTTATTTGAACTGGGGAGAAATGTATAAACACTCCTTCTCAAGGACATTTTAATGTGGTAAGATGGAGGGAGAGCACAGAAAAATATTATTACAGGTGTTTTCCTGGACTCTTATCAATGTTTCAACACTTGAGGCTTGGCTTTGAAGCTGCTGGAGAAGAGAGTCATAATAAGAGCCTTGGATAAATAAACAAAGTGCAATGTGCAGTCCATATATATATATATATATATATAATTGTGAAATCTCTACTCGCCAACCTTTTTGTATATTTCAATTCTAGTAATATTTTTATTTTTTTTATTTTATCCTTTTTCTTCTTTGGCTTTGGGCCATTTTTATTATTGGATTTTTCCATTTTGGATCATAATTGGCTACTCTATCAGATGGACTGAAGGTTTAAAAGAATTTGAAGTTTTTTGAAGCATTAAAGTGGAAAAAAGGGGAAAAAAAAGAAGAAAATGTGAAATGAAATAGACTGTGTATTTGGATTGTTTGGTGACTTTGGGACTTCTGGAAACTCTTATTTGAATGATTAAAATCATTTGGGTCGTTTGATTTTTTTTTCTTTTTTTTTTTTACAATGGTATTACTTATGGATGAACTGAAAATGGAATTTATAAAATATAAACAAGAGAAACAAGAAGGGAAGGATTCTTTTGGCTCTATTTTTAATTTTTTAGAAATGGCAATTTCTACATATGAGAAACTACAAGAACAAGAAGATTGGGATGAAGAAGAAACCATCCTTAATGAACAAGCAACTTTATTTGGGGAAGAAAGGGGAAAGGGGAGGAAGAGAATGGAGAATTTAAGACTTAAAAAAACAACCAAAAAAGGGAAAAACAAGGTGAAAAGTGGACACAACATCAGAAAGCAACAGAAAAGAGGAATACACAAGAAGGTGGAGATTAAGAGACAAGGGGGTAAAAAGGGTAGAGTGGAGAAGCAAGGGAGGAAAGAAGGGAAGAGAAGCTACAAATGTTTGAAACTAGATGTAAAGAAACAGATTTTATTTAGAGATAATGGGTAAACATATAACTGAAAAAGAGATTCTGCAAAGATACATAAGATTGTGTTGTTGTATTTGTATTTGAAATAATGTTGGAAAATTGGAATAATATATGATTATAAAATGGGACAAAATATTTCATGTAACTTAGTGAAATTTTTTCTTTTTAAATAAAAATAAATGAAATCAAATATGAGAGAATTGAATTAAAGAAAAATGGGAACATTGTTATTGTTTAATATTTTAAAATATAAGTGAAATAGGAGGAAGTAATTAAGTAAAATCTATAAGTGTTCCCATAGAAGCATGATACTTATTTAGAAAGGATTGTGTAAAATGTTTAAGACTTAAATGAATATTAATTTGAATGATATAACTTTAATTGCTATGAATTGTTGTTTTAATTATATTATATTTTTAAATTGTTTCAAAATATTGAGTTTATCTTTAGAATGTATTGCGCAGAATCCGAATGAAAATTATGTGTTATGTTAAGCTTTAAAACTAGGGGAGGGATAAGTATGACAAGGTATTATACTCCAATTAGTCATTACAGAAGAAACTTTGTGTTAATGAGAAAAGATAAATAGCTAGCTGAAATAGAACAGACAAAGGATATAAGTATAATGATTTAAATTGAGATGAAATAAATATAATAGAATTAAGAGAGTGAAAAGAGAGGAGAAGCTATATAGAAAATGCAAAATAATAAATAAGAAATGGAATGTTATTTAAAAGTAAGCATGAACTTGAATTTATCTCTGTACAAAAAGATGTAACTCGGGATCAAACTGCCGTCCAAAAAGATATTTTATGTTTTTTATGTTTTGTGTTTGTTTGTACATGTTTGTTTATTAAAAATTAATAAAATTCTTTATAAAAAAAAAAAAGAAAAAAAATTTGTGGAAAATTAACCAAAGGTAGCATTTTTCAGTTTTTGAAGAGTTATAAGGACTCAGTCACTACAAAAATCACACTGATAAAGGCAGGAAAAGGTGCACAATAGCAAGTGATGATAGAAGAATTAAGAGACTGTTCCTACATCACAGAAGAAAATCATCTGGGTGGACACAAGATCAAATGGTGCAATACAATGTGAAGTTAATTGCAAGAACTTTTTGATGCAAACTGGCATAAAATTTGGCATAAAATCTAGAATTCCACACACAAAAAAGCTGGTTTAATACGCATGTTATCTGGAAAGAGGAACAATGGGACAGTGCTATTTGGAGTGATGAGACCAAGATCTCCTTGTTTGGTAGTGATAGCATAAAATACTTAAGGAGACACTTTTCCCAAAGGGTTTCCACAATTTTGGCCACTACTGTATATGAAACAGTTCTGTCTTTTGTATCATTAGTATATAGGTAATACCCAACTGTATATCTCAACACTTCAGATGAAAATGCAGGTGAATGTATCAATATCCTAACACAATGACTGGAAGCTATATAGAACTGAATGGAGGAAGAATAGATTTTGGCTCAATCCTGACAATCCTGACTGAATGTGGCCTGTGGCCATTTGCATCCCCAGGCCAGGGGTGTTTCATTATTAGGCTTGGAGATTACAATTCCCATTCAAAGTTGCTTTCAATGAGCAAGTCATAACTGCAGCCAGGATGTCCTTTTCAAAAGTTCTTATGGTCTAGTCATCTCACAACAGGACTATTACAATGCACCCTAAATGGGGCTGCCCATATGGAACCTCGGGCTGATCCAAATTGCAGCAGCATAAGTAGAATTTCTAATCCCACCCATGCTATATGAGATGCCTTGGTTACTGTTTGGCTTATGAGTATAATTCAAGGCCATCACCACCTATAAAAAATTTCATGGCATAGGACCTGTTTTGCTGGACTGCCATCTACAATTGCCTACCTGGCACACTCAAGAGAGTGGATGTTCTCAGTATTTCATCAATTAAACTTCATAGACTTGTGGGCTTGAAAAGCATATCTTCTTTACTTTAACCCCTGCCCTATGGAACATCATCCCTTTGGAGATACTCCTATTCTCCTTGGATGCCAAAGATCCCTTAAGAGCTGGTTCTATTTCCTCCCCTGAAGTGAATGTACTGTGTGGCCCTTGTGTTTTTTATAGATATATCTATGTTTATATACCTGCTTAATCATTAAATTTTCTGGCAGGCTTTAGTTGAGTTGTTTTTCCTGCATAAGCAACTTTAAATGTAACCAAATAAGTGGAATGGAATCCGATGATTTGTTTGTTCATATACCTTTTAAGGTTCCTATATTAGATTTTTGGGTGAAACCATTAAAAACTCTTATATTATGCTAGGTTTTGCATAAAAACTTTGCCTGATATTTGAGATAATAGATGTTATATTATCATTTGTATTACAAGTTAATTGAAGTACATATTAGTTTTCATATTAAGTTTGTATAAATTGAAAATATTGTATTTTAAATATGTTTTCAGAATGATAAACAGACCACAAACAAAAGAAAACAAAAACATTCTGTGTATCTTTTAGCTGAATCCCAATCTATTCAGATGGTCTAGTGCAGGGGTGTCAAACTCTTCATTGAAGGCTACATCAGTGTGACCTTTGGGCGCTGTGCTGGGCATGGCCAGGGTGGGCATAACCCATTCAATGTCACTTGTATCAAGGCACTTGTGGTGGCCCAAGTGCTCAGCCAGTGAAAATGGGCTCACAAGCTCCGTTTTCAGCTGTGATGGTCTCCTGCAGCTCTCTGCCAGCAAAAGGGGAGCTCAGGCGAGCCACCTGCAGCCTTTGCAAACTCTGTTTTTGCTGGCAGAAGCATGGCGGGCCTGTCCTTCTCTGTTTCCAGGATGGCCCCACAGGCCAGATCTAAGCACTGCAACTAGGGGGTCAGATCTGGCCCCTGGGCCTTGAGTTTGAAACCTCTGGTTTAGTGATTTAAGCATCAGGCGAGTATCTGGGGGACTGCAGATTGTTGTCCTGTCTTAAGGCCCGGTCCCACTGCACTTACGGATGCAAACAGGATGTAAAACGTTAAAAAAAGCTTGCCATCCATTGGAAAATGCTATGCATCTGTTGTGTACTCACTGCATATGTGTTTCATACACTCTATCCCTCAAGCATCCGTCCACTGAGATTTCATCCATGCAAAAAGTTTTGAGCTGCACAAAACTTTGTGAACAGATGAACTTTCCGCCGGGTACAATGTACATCCATGACATATACAGGCAACAAACATTCTATGTCCGTTATCATCCATTAAACGTCCATTGTATCCTCTCTGCATCCTCTGGCCATCCCCTCAACTCACATCCGCTGCAGCCGAAAATGGAAAGAGAGAGGAAACAAAAGGTTCATGGAACGTCTACACAGCGTTAGTAGCACAGAAATAGAAAGGATGTAAGCGTATGCATCTCGTATATAAAGTATTAAAAAGGGACAAAACGTTTGTATCTGGCATGTGTCTCGTATATTTAGGATGTCTGGAGTATGTATAGAGTATGTAGAAGGACACCTAGCAGACAACCGATTATTATTAAGTAAACAAAATGAACCAAGTAAACTTTATTAAGTGTCTTAAGCAAAGATAAATTTTATTAAACAAGAAAACAACTCAGTCTCTGAGACTATTCTGAGTCACTCTGAGTCATGTCCATGGTGTCAGCTGTGAAGCGGGCAGTGACTGTGGATGTGGTTTGAGTGCTAGTCTGAGGCGCCCTTGGGGTGCTTGGCCCCGAGGGTACAACAGGTGGTGGTGTGTTCAGGAAGCTATCTGACAGCTTAGTCAATCCCGTGAGCTTGAGAGGCCCTTCATCAAGGATTTGAGATGTCAGGCCCAATACTGATAACAGATTATCCATTGACAGGCTTGGCTGTGGGTGGAGGAAGGGTTGGGAGGAGTGTAGTGGGGATGTCTAGTCTGCAGATGGGTAAGGACTGGCATCTGTGGTGTGCGATGAACCTGGGCCTAGACTGAGAAGTTCTGCTTGTGCTGTGAGAAGTCCTGGTAGTTGTAGTCTTGGTAGGGGCTGGAGGGGCTGTTGAAAGCCATGGAAGGGCTGTGACGTCACCTGGGGTGGAGCAGCAGACCTGGACTGAGTCGGAGCAGCTTCAGCTGGACCTTGAGGGTTGTGCAGAAGTGCTGAGATCTTCTGCTTCATCACCTGGTACTTGGCCTTGGGCAGGTCCCTCAGGGTCTGGCTCACGTAGGTGATGAAGGTGTTCTGGCCCGAGATGCTCTGTCCAACTGGACCAGCTGAGAGAGAAGTTCTGTGCTGGTCTTCATTGTGTCCCTGATCTCCAACAGCACACTGTGGTCCTGGTCCTCCAGTCTGCCTCTCTGCCTGCGTCCTCTGGAGCTGGGGGGGGGGTGCTTTTTTCTCCATTTGTGACAGCAGGGCATCATCCTCCACAGGATCCTCCAAGTCTGCCGGCATGGGGAATGCAGCTGTCTAGGGGGTCTCTGCTGTGGGGCCCTCTGAAGACACCTGCCTGGACAGGATAGCTGGCTCCTGGCTGGAAGAGGACTGGCTGTCTGTGGGCTGTCTGAGGGAGAGGGGTCTCAGAGGGGCTGCTCCTCGGTGGTGGATCTCACCCTCCAGGAAATTGCACTTGGCCATGATGTACATCTCCCGGTCAGTGAGCTTGACAGTGGCCTGCCTGGATTTCTTGAGGTGTAACTTGCCATACCAGGTGTGCATGTGCTTACACCATCCAAGGAGTACTTCTGCAATGTACCCCAGGCTCTCTGCCTTGTCTCTCCAAGCTGCCTGCTTCTTCTTGGTGTCCTGATACAGTCTATGGCCCTTTCTCCAGAGGTACTTGTTCTCCCTCAGCCATTCTAGCACCTCATCCTCATGCTCCTTGGAAATGGTGTACTGTTTCCTCTCTCCCTTCTCCTTCCCTTGCCTCTTCCTCCCTCTGGCAGGGGCTTCAGCAGGCCCTTCAGGGGCTTCAGCATCAGGGCCTTCTGGAGATTGTTCAGGGCCTTCAGGGGCTTGAGCAGTAGGGCCTTCAGGGGCTTGAGCAGCACGGCCTTCAGCAGCAGGGCTTTGAAGGGTTTGAGGGCCTTGGGGCTGGTCCACCACAGCAGCAGCAGCAGCAGCTTCAGATCAGTGCCAGGGGGTGGGATGCTAGTTCTGCCCTTCTTCACTTTGCCAGGGCTTGAACGAGTAGGCACAGACTTCCTCTTCTTGCCTGAATGACGAACTATGGTGTTCTTGCTAGATGTATGTGGCAGCACGTCTTTCCCCTGTATGCTGACTGCATTCATGCTGCATCCTTTTATATCTGCGGATCGGATGCAATTCATACTCCCCGCATGCGAAGTGAACGTTTTGCATCTGATATACATCCGTGTGGCATCCCCTTTGTTTCCTATAGGCGTCCATGATACATCCGCCTCATCCGCTATGCATCCACCCCTTCCGCTATGTGTCCACTTCAAAATTCTCCCCCGGGACCCCTTTGGAGATGTCATCCACTTCCATCCGCTTTCATTCACTAGGCTTCCGATGAACATCTGTTTAACATCCCCGCTACATACTACCCACATCCATTCTTTTCCATTCTGTTTATGCAAATTTTTGGAGCGGATGAAAATGGATGGAGCCACCCCCAAAATTTTGCTCATCTGCTGTGTCCTTTATGCGTACATTTTGCATCCATCGGCCAGTGGGACTGGGCCTTTAGTCAGAAAAACTAGTTGGGTGACTTTGGGCCAATCACTCTTTTTTAGCCCACCACAACTCATAAGGTTGTTAATGTGGGGAAATTAGGAAAAGGAAAAAATGTTAGGTATGTTTTTACCCTGAGTTATTTATAAAAATGATAAAAGCAGGATACAAATAAATACAAATTTAAAAAAATCTCAAAAGAGATTATCTAATTTGGCTTTCAATCATTACTGTATTTTTTTCAATAATAAATTGCAGATATTTTTTGTTGAATGATATACTCTTCATATAAAGGTACAGCTATTGTACTTTTAGTTTTAGAGGCCAATTTTTCTTCCTTCCCTCCCTCCCTCATATCAGGGAACCAGCTTTTGCCTTTTTGATGTATTGCTATTGTAGTTATAACTTGTTCTATAACCCCTTTTTTTGATCCCTCCACCAAAGTATTGGATTTTTTCTTTCCCTTGAAAGCATAAACATGGGGCTGTACTTTGCTTCATTAGCTGTTAAAAATAATCTGGAATAGGTCCATTCTTAGAGTGAAGACAAGTGCCAATAAATCATCTAGTTCTCGTCTCTCTCCAAGTTTTCTGTCATCTTTGATTGTCCTGATGGAACTGAGCACCTGCAGCATTGCCCATAGATGCTTTCTGATGTGTTTTACTTCTCCATCTTGAATTTTCTTTCATCCTTCTTAATCTCAATTATCAAAATATTTTTTTCTTCAGTGTACAGAAAACAATTTTGATACAGATAATTTTAGAGTTTCACCAACATTATTCTTCTATCTTCATATATTTATATGTATATATTTATCTCTGAAAATTTCATGTATTTCTTGGATTCTGTACTCTTTAAGTAGAGGTAAAATAGTTTCAAATGGTTGTTGTAGTAGCTTTTAAATAAAATATTCTGTTATCTTGGTTTAAATATGCTTGTCACCTAATGTACTAACACTTTTTGTTTTCATTTATGGTAGTTCTGAGGATAATTCTGTAAACTTCATTTTTTTTAAGCAAAATTGTCCTAAATAGTTTTGTTACCTGTTCTTTTTTCTAATAATCTGTTTCCAAATTACAATTGCAAACATATAAGTAGGAAAGAAAAATAACTTACTTAATTTTTTCCAGTAAAATCTGTACAGGTTTTGGTGCAATTAATTTTTTTTACATTTTTATTTCCACTGATATTTGAAAAGATTCTCTCTTTCCTTTAAAAAAAACATGTTTTCCTGTCTTCATATCCAAATTTAAACCTATGAAAACCCATTTCAATTTATAAAAAGGGTTCTAATGGTGTGTGTGTGTGTGTGTTTGTGTGTATATATATGTGCGCTGTTCAGCTTCCTTCGGGTATTATCCCACGTCACTGTAGTTGTTCTTTTAAAGTTGTAGCAACGTTTTGGCAGAATCTCATCTGCCATCATCAGGCTTCTGTATTGAGTTCATCTGTGAGTCAAGCTATCACAGCCATTTCAGTTTTAAATTTTAAGAAAACAAATATATATATACATACACACACACACACACACATACACACACACTTTGTAGAAGAATCATCACTTTTATAATTAGGACTTGTTAATTTTTTTAGACAAGAAACTATTTTTGTTTATTTATAATCAACAGTCAACATTTTTTAAATCACATATTTCTGTTGCATAGAACAACTTGCAAAGTTTCCAATCAGGATATATCAGTGTTTTAATTTATTGGTTACACTGTTTGCAAAGGTGATTTTTTTAAAGGGCCATCAATTAGGAGAAGTTTGAAACTTAGGATTCTTGGTAGCATGAACATTGGCAGGCATTTGATCCTGTTAGTATTCTTCTTTTCCTAGAAAAAAAATCCAACTAACTTTTGCAATTGCCAGTACAGGTAGTCTTTGATTTACAATTGAGCCCAAAAGTTCTGTTCCTAATTGAGACATTTGTTAAGTAAGTTTTGTCCCATTTTACAACCTTCCTTGTCACAGTTGTTAAATGAATCACTATACTTGTGAAGTTAGTAACTTAGTTGTTAAGTGAATCTCGCTTCCCCATTTACTTTGCTTGTCAAAAGGTCCCAAAATGTGATCAGATGACCCTGGGACACCGTAGCCATCATAAATAGGAACCAGTTGTCAAGCATCCAAATTTTAATTATGTGACCATAGAGATACTACAGTGGTTGTAAATGTGAAAAGCAGTTGTAATGGTGGGATGCTACCAGTTCTGCCTGGCTCAATGGAACCAGCAGTTCTGAGAGCAGCAGATATTGAACCGGTTCTGTGTTTGCTGCTGTTTGGTCCACCCACCTGCCTGGGCTCTTACCTGTCCTTTATTTCCTGCTTTTTCAACCTCAGCTGTTTTGCACGACACAGCTGAGGTTGAAAAAGCAGGAAAAAAAGAAGCTTTTCAAACACTGTGCACCTGTGTGCAGCACTTTTCAGCTGTCCCAGTGGCATAGATTAAGGGTTTTTTACACACATGTGTGTGTATCAAACCAGTAGTAATACCTGTTCCGTCCGGAAAAGATGCGTGGTAGACTGGGTTCCAACAAATAACTCTTTATTAGTTAACAGCAAACAGTAACAGAACATTGGCTCAAGCCCCGGCAGCCCTTTTTATAGAGGCTTGCCTGCCGGCTTGTAGCCAATGACATTGTTTTAACTTTGCTGCCTTTGAGTGGCTCCTTGGATTGGTTCCTAATGAACCAATCCACTACTGGCCTTTCTGGCCAATCAGAAAAGACTACTTGGAACCTTCCAAGCTATACAGAACACCCCTCCCCCTTTAGTTCATTCCTACGTGAGTGAAGTAGTCACGCAGGTAGGTGAGGTTTCTTCTGGTCCTAGTTGACCTGCGTGGCTCATTCTCACCTAGGACTTCAAGTGGTTCGGTCAGGATCGCTGTCTCTCCGGCTCGTCTCCATGGAACCGCCTGGAAGGGTGAGTCAGCATTGCCACTACCGCTTGAGTTGCTCAGGCCGGTGGTTTTGCCGCTCCCTCCTGGTTTAACCGAGTTGGTTGAGCTGGCTTGGCTGGCCCCTTCCAGGACGGCTTCCCTTTTGCTTGGACTACCTCCAATGGTTTCATCTAACCGTAAGTGCTCTTTTTGGTTGGTTAGATGTTCTAGATTTAATTTCAATGGTTCATTTTCACACCCTTTTTTATTTGTTTGTGTGTCCTCCCCTCCTTGGTTTTGTTTTCATTGATTTTTATTATTTGAGGTTGCACGGTCATTTTACGCTCGATGTTTCGGGAACGAAGCTGGTCTATGTGCTGCTTCCATTCTCTTCCATCGTCCATGGTTAGTCGGTAGGACCAGGGGCCTGTTATTTGTGTGATAGTGGCTGGAAGCCAGAGAGGATCACCGGTAAAATTCTTTGCATAGACTAGGTCGCCGATTTCAAAAGTGCGGTATCGGCTGGATGAGTCGGGGGATTTCTCACAAGTGTAATTTGGGTGCAGTCTATCGAATTGGGATCTGAGTTTCCTCCCCATTAACAATTCCTCCGGGCTCTTGTTTATTGTACTACTGGGAGTGATCTGTTGTAGTGTAAGTAAGTGGTTCAGCTTGTCTTGGACATCCTCACAGTCAATTTTTTCTAGGCCTTCTTTGGTAAACCTGACCATTCGTTCGGCCCTACCATTCCCCGCCAGGTGAGCTGGTGCAGTTAGTGCATGGCATATATCCAGGGATGCTAAGTACTGTTCGAATTGTATAGCTGTTGTGGCCCGTTGTCGGATACCAATACATCAGGTAAACCATGAGTTGCAAACAATTTGTTTAGCTGTTTTATAACAGTGTCGGTTGTTGTGGATGACACGACTATAACTCCAACCAATTTGAATATGCATCTACGACTATTAAGAACATGTTGCACCTGGTTGCTCCTGCAAAATCAATATGGATTCGAGACCAAGGGCCTCGTGGGGTCTCCCAGTACCGTATGGGCGCTTGCAGTGGTGTGGGTCTAGATCTCTGACACTTGTGGCATGTTGCAACCCAAAGTTCATTATCCTTGTCTATACCAGGCCACCAGACATAGCTCCTGGCCAGGCTTTTCATTTTTACTATGCCTGGGTGGCCCTCACGGAGCATACCCAACACCTCTTCCTGGAGTCTGGATGGAATTACCATCCGATCTCCCCACAATAAACACCCCTTTTGTATTGACAGTTCAGTCTGTCTGTTCCGAAAAGGTTTAAAACCTTCAGTCTTTTGGCTTTCTGGCCAGCCTTTACCTACCCAAGACAAAACGCGGGCAGTCACTGGGTCTTTCGCCGTGGCTTTGGCGACATCATTGGCAGACAATGGAAATTCTGGGCATGTCTCTACTTGTTGGGTGGTGGTGGTTGGAGCCGAGTCATCCTCTGTGGTTGGTAATGGTGCTCGGCTTAAAGCGTCTGCATGGGTGATATGTTTCCCGGGTCGATGCAGCAAGGTATATGAATAGGCGGCCAGGAATTCTGACCACCTCATCATCCGTAGGGATAGAATGTTCAGTGTGGGTTTGTTTCCTGCCAAAATCCCCAGTAACAGTTTATGGTCAGTCACAATGGAAAATGTCCTCCCATAGAGGTATTTGTGAAAATGTTTAACTCTGGCGATGATTGCCAGGGCCTCCCTGTCTAGCTGGCTATAGTTACATTCTGCTTTGGAGAGTGTTTTCGAGTAAAAGGTGACAGTTGCCTCTCTCCTGTCAGGTAATTGGTGGCTCAGGATGGCACCGACTCCGAAAGGTGAGGCGTCACAGGTGACCGTCAATGGAAGTGTATTACTAAACTGAATAAGAACAGTGTCTGAGGTTAATAAGTCTTTTATCCTTTGGAAAGCTTTTTGTTCCTTATGACCCCAAGTCCAGACAGTTTTTTTATCCAGCAAACGGTGTAATGGTTGCTTTGTGGGGGAGGAATACTATCTATCGTTGCTTTGTGGGGGAGGAATACATTATAAAAGTTGATCAGACCCAAGAATGCCTATAAGTCCGTTTTAATTTTTGGCCTGGGTGCATCTTTAATTGCTTTGACTTTTTTGTCTGTTGGGTGAATACCCTGTTCGTCAATTAAATACCCTAAAAATTTGACACGGTCGGTAACCAGGCAGCATTTTTCCTTTTTTACTTTTAGGCCGGATTCTCTAAATTTGGTTAGCACTTTTCTTAGTCTTGCTTCTAATTGGGTCGTGTTTTTGCTGAAATTAGGACATCATCAAAGTATGGAACAACCCCTTTTATTTTGTTTAATAGGCGTTCCATGAGGCTTTGGAAAACGCCTGGGGCAACGCTTACTCCTGTTACATTTGAATGCCCCTCTATGCATTACTATTGTTTGTGCCTCGGCCATTATTGGGTCTACTGAAAGCTGCTGCTATGCCTGAGCCAAATCGAGTTTCACACAAAATTTTCATCCTCCAAGCGAGTGCAGTAAGTGCTGCACGACTGGCACCAGGTATGCGCTTTGCTGCAACGCATGGTTCAGGGTAGCCTTGTAGTCCCTGTAGATGCGCACAGACCCATCAGGTTTTACAGGTGTTACTATTGGTGTCTCCCACCTAGCTTGGTCAATTGGTTCTATGACCCCTTGTGCAATCAATTTGTTTAATTGCTCATCTATTTTGGGCTTTAATGCAAAGGGGACTTGTCTGGCTTTTAACCTTCTTGGTGCTATCTGGGGATCTAAGTTAACGGAAATTGGGGTCCCCCGGTACCTGCCTAGAGTGCCGTCGAAGACGTCCTGGAATTCGTGTAGCAGGTTCTCTTCCCAATCGCTTGCAGCTATTCAGCTTACTCCGGTCATCCCGATGCCCAATGGTGAGAACCATTCGATGCCCAGGAGACTGGGACGGTCTCGGTCGACTATGGTCAGTGGCAGGACTTCGGCGTGTTGTTTGTAAGTGTCTTTGAAGTGTCCTAGACCTACCACGAGAATTCTATTTCCCTGGTAGTCTTTGAGAATTAATTTTTGTTTCTTGAGTTCTTTTTGTTTTATGTTTGGAACCAACTACCTGATTGTATTCCAAGACACCATTGATAGGAAAGATCCTGAGTCGACCTCCATTTCACAAGGGCTTCCTTCAATGGTCACTACAATTTTGACTTTTCTCCCACTTTCCGTCTATGCGCTTCCGATAGTGACAGTCTGGTGAGTTTTTTCTCGGTTGCTGGTTCCCTTGCTGCGCTCCCATTTCTATCAGCTTGCCTTGGGTCAGTTCTTTGTGGTGAATTACTGTGTCTGCTAGGACTGCTGTTCTTACGATTGCGGCAGACTCTTTCAATGTGTCTCCTCTTCTTGCAAGCCCGACAGATGGCATCAAGCAACCTACACTTGGCTCGGGGGTGGTTTCCTCCGCAGCCAGCGCATTCCCGCCAATTTTTCTTCTTTCACGCCTTTTTTGATTCGCATATAGGCAATGGACCTCATCGTCATCTTCTTCCATTTCTGATGACTTGTCTAGGTCTTTGTGGTGTGTGGTTGTGGCAGCTTGCTTCTTCTCTCTGGGTAGGGTCATCGTGTCAGTATTGGCATTCATCAGTTTCATTGTGGCCACTGATTTCTTCATGGCTTCGGCAGCGGTGGCTTCCGCGATTGCTTCTGCCACAGTTATGTTAGGTCTATTTAATAGTTTGCTTTGTAAAGTAGAGTCCTTTAGACCTAACACGACATGATCTCACATGGCCTCATCCATATTCTAGATCTCGCAGGCTCCTCCTAGATGACGGAGAGCTGCCACAAAATCCGCAATGGTCTCATCTTCCCTCTGGTCTCTTTTATGAAACTCGTGTCTCTTAATAAGATTTGAGAGAACTAGCGCGTAGTGAGCCTTTAGCATTCGGTTAAGTTCAAACCAGGTCATCTGTTTCACATCTCTGGGCTTTGCCAATGCCTTTGCCATTTTGAACACAGCTGGCCCACAATGTGTTAGGAAGACAGCCCTCTTTCGCTGATCTGAAATTTCCTCCATTTCGTTGCTCTCCAGAAACATCAGGAAGCGATCGATATAAGACTCCCAATCTTCTTCATTGGGGTTAAAAGGTGTGGGCGGCACATTGCTACCAGCCATTTTGTCTAGCGTGGTTGTTTTCTTGCTGCGTGCTCGGTCTCCGCTTTAGGAGGATCCCACCTTCATCGCCAGTGTTCCGCATGGTAGACCGGGTTTCAACAAATAACTCTTTATTAGTTAACAGCAAACAGTAACGGAACATTGGCTCAAGCCGCGGCAGCCCTTTTTATAGAGGCTTGCCTGCTGGCTTGCAGCCAATGACATTGTTTTAACTTTTCCGCCTTTGAGTGGCTCCTTGAATTTGTTCCTAATGAACCAATCCACTACTGGCCTTTCTGGCCAATCAGAAAAGACTACTTGGAACCTTCCAAGTTATACAGAACAACACCGGCTGAATCCCACCCCTGAGTTGTAAGTACTTTTTTAGTGCCATTGTAACTTTGAATGATCACTGAACATATGGTTGTCTTATACTGGCCTTATCTTTTCCTATAAAAAATCCTCTACATAATAATATGATTTTTACAAATGCTGCTTCTCCATTATGTGGAATGATCAACCAATTAAGGGCCAGTGTTTATCCACTTGGTCATTCGAGGAAGTACTGCAAAGAAAGTGCTTAATAAAAACAGCCCACAGTTTTGAAAGAGAAAAAGCCAATATTCACCTTGTATATTTTTAAACATATACCAGCAAATTTATGCTGAATTATTAAAAATACAAACATAAACTTGCTGGAGCAGAAATTTGTTCTACACAATGAACAATAAAGCAGGTTGGATTTATACCAGTACCTCATTGCCAAATAGCCTAATAGATGTATATTTTGTCATTATAGAATATCTGTCCACATAGCGAGTGTCTGTGCAAATAATGTTATTACTTGTCAGTTGTTTTCATGATAGTTTAGGATGCTTTGAGAACAAAATGATTCTCCATTAGATGCTTTCCACTTCATGTTAGTAAACTTTATTCCACATAAATTTGTAGCATATTAAAAATATTCCATCCTGGTTTTTGTTTTGCTAAAGTGGTATTGTCTGTACCTGAAAAAGAAGCAGTTTAATAAGGCTGCTTGGGTTCATCCCTATTTGGCATGGATCTAAAACAAACTAAACAAAGGAAAAGTAAGAATAATTGCTGATGCTGACATTCAGTATGTTGTATGCCTAGAGGTTACAATTTTTGGTGAAAGAAAGAAAGAAGACTTGAATGTAAAGACGATAGCGTGACACAGCATAAAGTGGCATCAAGGGATTGAGAGGGAGATAAACAGTGACCTGATTAAAGGAAAAACAATATTGCTACATAAAACCTAAGTATAGAAAAGCTACAGCTTGGCAGAGTGAAACTTTCTCTTGAGCTATTCAATCCAACAGATCTAGCAAGAAAAGAAATCTGGAGAAGCAGATGAACTGAAAATGCTGATGAAAGAAGAGGTGAATGAAAATGAAAGAGCAAAGAATGGCTGAAGTGAATTCAGCAGCACTAAAGAGACAACCACCATTCTTGGCAGAGACTGTGAAAAAAATTGATTCCTAAAGATTTGATTGCATTCTCAAACAGAAATCTGAGAAGGGAAGCAAAGTTTAAGAGTTAATAGACAAAACAAAACAAAAACACTCTCAGTTATATATAAGACTGAGTAAATAGCATAATAGGGTTAAACCTGGAAGTTAGGAAATAGAAATAAATATGCACAGAAGTAAAGGCCCCGTTCCACTGCACTTATGAATGCAAAGAGGATGTAAAACGTTTAAAAAAGCTTGCCATCTGTTGGAAAACGCTATGCATCTGTTGTGTACTCATTGCATACGTGTTTCATACGCTCTATCTGTTGAGCATCCGTCCACTAAGATTTCATCCACGCAAGAAGTTTTGAGCTGCACAAAACTTTGTGAACGGATGAACATTCCACCATGTACGATGTACATCCGCGACATCTCTGGGCAACAAACGTTCTATGTCCGTTATCATCCGTTAAACATCTGCTGTATCCTCTCTGCATCCTCTGGCCATCCCCTCAACTCACATCCGCTGCAGCTGAAAACAGAAAGAGGGAGGAAACAAAAGGTACACGGAACGTCTACACAGCGTTAGTAGCATGGAAATAGAAAGGATGTAAGCGTATGCATCTTGTATATAAAGTATTAAAAATGGACAAAATGTTTGTATCTGGGATGTATTTTGTATATTTAGGATGTCTGGAGTATGTCTAGAGTATGTAGAAGGACACCTAGCAGGCAACCGATATTTTCTATAAAAAGGGGGAGAAAATAATCTGGATCGCTGGGATGGTGGACCATACAGTCCCACTATGGTTGCACTGGAGTTTATCTATCCCACAACTATCCTTATCTATCCCACAAGCATGCAAAGGCTTAAACATTTTTTCAAAGCTTTAACCAACACTTTATTTAGTAAAAAAAAATGAACCAAGTGTCTTAAGCAAAGATAATCTTTATTAACTTACTGAGGTAAACTTTATGACATTATTAACTAAGCAAAATGAACCAAGTAAAGTGTCTTAAGCAAAGATAACCTTTCTTAACTTTCTTAACTTTATGACTTTATTAAAGCAAAATGAACCAAGTAAAGTGTCTTAAGCAAAGATAAACTTAACCAGTACAACTCAGTCTCTGACACTATTCTCAGTCACTTTGAGTCATGTCCATGGTCTCAGCTGTTAAGCGGGCAGGGACTGTGGCTGTGGCTGTGGCTTGAATGCTGGTCTGAGGCATCATTGGGGTGCTTGGCCCCAAGGGTACAACAGGGGATGGTGTGTTCAGGAAGCTGTCTGAGAGCGGGCTCAGTCCCATGAGGTTGAGAGGCCCTTCATCAAGGACTTGAGATGTCAGGCCCAATACCGATGACAGATTGTCCATTGACGGGCTTGGCTGTGGGGTGGAGGAAGGAGGAGTGTAGTGGAGCTTTCTGGTCTGCAGCTGGGTGAGGACTGGCGTCTGTGGTGTGCGATGAACCTGGGCCTGGACTGGGAAGGGTTGCCTCTGCTGTGGGAAGTCCTGGTACTTGTAGCCTTGGTAGGTGAGGGGCTCTTGAAAGCCGTGGAAGGACTGTGACATCGCCTGGGGTGGAGCAGCAGACCTGGACTGGGTAGGAGCAGCTTCAGCTGGGCCTTGAGGGTTGTGCAGAAGTGCTGTGATCTTCTGCTTCATCACCTAGTACTGGGCCTTGGGTAGGTCCCTCAGGGTCTGGCTCACGTAGGTGATGATGGGCTTCCGGTCCGAGGATGGTATGTTGCTGTGGACCAGCTGAGAGAGAAGTTGTGTCCCTGATCTCCAACAGCACACTGTGGTCCTGGCCCTCCAGTCTGCCTCTCTGCCTGTATCCTCTGTAGCTGGGGATGGGGGTGGGGGTGGGTTGGCCTCTGGTGGCTGCTGATTCTTCCTCCATTTGTGACAGCAGGGCATCATCCTCCACAGAATCCTCCAAGTCTGCTGGCATGGGGAGTGCAGCTGTTGGGGGGGTCTCTGCCGTGGGGCCCTCTGAAGACATCTGCCTGGACAGGGTAGCTGGCTCCTTGCTGGAAGAGGACTGGCTGTCTGTGGGCTGTCTGAGGGAGAGGGGTCTCAGAGGGGCTGCTCCTCGGTGGTGAATTTCACTCTCCAGGAAACTGCACTTGGCCATGACATACTTTTCCTGGTCAGCGAGCTTGACAGCGGCCTGTCCGGATTTCTTGAGGTGCAGCTTGCCATACCAGGTGTGCATGTGCTTCCACCATCCAAGGAGTACTTCTGCAGTGTACCCCAGGCTGTCTGCCTTGTCTCTCCACGCTGCCTGCTTCTTCTTGGTGTTGTGATACAGTCTGTGGGCCTTTCTCCGGAGGTACTCGTTCTCCCTCAGCCATTCCATCACCTCATCCTCATACTACTCAGAAACAGTGTTCTGTTTCCTCTCTCCCTTCTGCTTCCCTTGCCTCTTCCTCCCTCTGGCAGGGGCTTCAGCAGGGCCTTCAGCATCAGGGCCTTCAGGGGCTTGAGCAGCAGGGCCTTCAGGGGCTTGAGCAGCAAGGGCCTTCAAGGGCTTGAGCATCAGGGCCTTCAGGGGCTTGAGTAGCAGGGCCTTCAGGGGCTTGAGCAGCAGGGCCTTCAGGAGCTTGAGCAGCAGGGCCTTCAGCAGCAGGACTTTGAGGGCCTTGGGGCTGGTCCACCACAGCAGCAGCAGCAGCAGCAGCAGCAGCTTCAGAGTCAATGCCGGGGATGGGAAGCTGGTTCTGGCCTTCTTGCCAGGGCTGGAACAAGTAGGCATGGGCTTCCTCTTCTTGCCAGACTGACGAACCATGGTGTTCCTGCTAGATGTATGTGACAGCACGTCTTTCCCTGTATGCTGACTGCATGCGTGCTGCAACCTTTTATATCTGCGGAGCTGATGCAATTCATACTCCTCGCATGCACAGTGAACGCTTTGCATCCGATATACATCTGCGCGGCATCCGCTTTGTTTCCTATAGGCGTCTGTGATGCATCCGCTTCATCTGCTATGCATCCGACCCTTCCACTATCCATCCACTTCAAAATTCTCCCCCGGAACCCCTTCGGATATGTCATCCGCTTCCATCCGCTGTCATCCCCTAGGCTTCCTATGAACATCCGTTTAACATCCCCGCTACATACTACCCACATCCGTTCTTTTCCCTTCTTTTCCGTTCTGTTTATGCAAATTTTTGCCACTTTTTGGAGCAGAATGAAAATGGATGGAGCCACCCCCAAAATTTTGCTCGTCCGCTGTGTCCTTTATGCATACATTTTGCAGTCCATCGGCCAGTGGGACCAGGCCTTAAGAAATGACTAGGATAAATTTAAACTTCTAAAAACAAGCTTCAGAATCCGTTTGAGTTTATTTACCCACAATGAGATAGTAAGAATGTGGACTTCCGGTTTGCAAGGCTTTGGTGGCGGCAGGAATCCACGATCGTGCACGGTTCCTGTTGTGCTCGCCGCTGGAGTGCCCTCGATCCAGCTGGATTTGGGGGCTATAGTTACCCCATAGAGGTAACTGAAGAAAGTGGAGACTCAGCAGGAATCTGGGGGAATCGCAACCCCCCCTCCTCAGCTGGCTTAACTCCCTTTTCCGAAAGTGGTGGAATGGCTGTCAGTAATGGCTGCCACAAAGAAGCTTTCATCCGGATAAGAATGTGCAGGAGGAAGCTGAGAAAGTGAAAATTTTTGGCTAACTGGGATGACAAGTAATATTTAAATACCCTGGAACTTAAGTTTTAGTAAAGATACATCGTTCCTGACGAAGACGGAAGAAGCGGCGAAAGAAAGTAAAAAGGGAAAGTTTGTTTTTTATCACTCTCCTTCCTTACAGTGATTGCAAATGTGGAGAAATTGGAAAAACCCATTTTGGCATCAGCAAGGGGACAATAAAGATTTCTGAGCATTGAAAGGGAAAAAAACACTTTTTTTGCTATAAGTGGGAAGGGAGAGGAAAAGAATTAAAATTAAGACTTTCTTGGAGGAGGCTGCTTGGAATTTTTAAGATTAGAGCAAAACTGTTACAAAACTTCTAAAAGATACATTTTAATTGGAGCTTTATTACTGAACTATAACCCCAGGAAGAGAAAATATAAAAAGAAGAAAGCGCTAAATGAAATAGTCTGTGTGTATTTGGTTGCTTGGTGACTTTGGGATTTTTGGAAATTATTATTTGAAAGACTAAAAATATTTGGGTTATCTAAAAAAACTTTTTACAATGGCACTACTTGTTTATGAACTGAAAATTGAATTTAAAAAGTTAAAAGAAGAGGATCAAGAAGGGAAGGGCCCTTCTGGATCTGTTTTCCATTTTTTAGAAATGGCGATTTATACCTACCAAAAACTACACAAACAAGAAGATTGGGATGAAGAAGAAGCCATCTTTAATGAACAAATAACATTTGCCGGGGAAGTAAAGGGAAAGAGAGGAAAGAGAATGGAGAATTTAAGACTTAAAAAAAAAGCCAAAAAAAGGGAAAAATAAGGTGAAAAATCGATA
The DNA here is from genome assembly GCA_015471245.1 of Laticauda colubrina. Lineage (NCBI taxonomy): Eukaryota > Metazoa > Chordata > Lepidosauria > Squamata > Elapidae > Laticauda > Laticauda colubrina. The sequence continues at coordinate 11,673,515 of BLBF01000039.1, read as the reverse complement.
CAATTTCAGAAAGGAAGAAATACAGAAGAAGGTGAAGATTAAGAAGGTGAAGATTAAGAGACAAGCTGGTAAAAACACAGAATTGGAGAAGAATGGATGGGAAAAAGGGAAGAGAAGTTACAAAGGTTTAAAACAAGATGTAAAGAAACAAGATCTATTCAGAGATAGTGGGTAAAAATATGATTAAAAAAGAGATTCTGCAAAATACATAAAATTGTATTGTCGTACTTATATTTGAAATAATGTTAGAAAATTGGATTTAATAATAGAGCTTAATTTGCTATGGATTATTGTTTTATTTATATTATAAATTCATCATTCTTTTTTATTTTATAATATAGTAAGTAGCTTCAGAATGTGCTTAGAATCAGAATGAAAAGTATATATTAAGTGTTAAATTTAAGGGAAAGATTTAAAGGTGTCATACTTCAATCTGTGATTACAGGAGAAACTTTGTGTTAATGAGAAAAGATAATATAAAATTGAATTAATACAGACAAAAGATATACTTACTAGGAGACAAGGGGTAAAGGCAGGACTGGAGAGGAAAAGAAGGGACAAAGGGAAGAGAAGTTACAAAGGTTTAAAATAAGAAACAAGATCTATTTAGTGATAGTGGGTAAAAATATGATTAAAAAAGAAAAGGACACAAGATTGTATTGTTGTATTTATATTTGAAATAATGTTAGAAAATTGGATTTAATAAGACAGTTTAATTTGCTATGGATTATTGTTTTAATTATATTATAAATTTATTATTCTTTTCTATTTTATAACATAGTAAGCTTCAGAATGTACTAAGTAGAATTAGAATGAAAAGTATATATTATTCTAAGTGTTAAACTTAGGGGGAAGATTTAAAGGTACTATATTTCAGTTTGTGATTATAGGAGAAACTTTGTATTGAGAAAAGATAAATAGTGGGAAATATATGATTAAAAAAAGAGATTCTACAAAAGTACACAAGATTATATTTTTGTACTTATATCTGAAATAATGTTAGAAAACTGGATTTAATAATCAAGCTTAATTTGCTATGGATTATTGTTTCAACTTATTACTCTTTCTTATTTTATGATGTAGTATGAACCTTCAGAATGTACTAAGCAGAATCAGAATGAAAAGCATATATTATTTTAAGTGTTAAATTTAAGGGAAAGATTTAAAGGCGTCATACTTCAATTAGTGATTACAGGAGAAATTTTGTGTTAATAAGAAAAGATAATAGAAATTTGAAATAGAGCAGACAAAAGATATACATATAATGATTTAAACTGAGAATGAAATAAATAAAATAAAATTAAGAGAGTGAAAAGAGGGGAGAAACTAATAGAAAATGTTGAATGGTAAATAAGATGTGAAATGGGATAAAAAGTGAGCATGAATTCGAATTTATGTCTGTACAAAAAGATGTAACCCTGGAAGCTGCTTTCCAAAAAGAAGTTTTATGTTTTTATGTTTTGTGTTTTGTTCGTGTATGTTTGTTTATTGAAAATTAATAAAAAAATTTAAAAAAAGATAGTAAGAATGTGTTAGATCATACAAAGGCAGGGGTGGGATTCTACTGGTTCTGACCGGTTCTATCGAACCCCTTGTTAACTTTCTAAGCAGTTCTGAGAACCGGTTGTTAGAAAAAATATCCTTTTGTTTTTTTCCACCTTTATTACATTCTTGGCAGTATGCCTAGACTTATTGTCTCTGAAGGAAGGTTTTTTTCTTTCCTGGTACTTTCTTAAAGGGGAAAGGTTACTTTAAGCTTTTTACACTGTTGTTGGGAGGAAATACTCCCCTGGAAATACCTTCAACTGGCATGCAGTGATCAGCACTTTGTAGAAATAATTGAGTAACAAAGCAGAGCTGCAGAAAGCTTTTTAATGACAAGGGGCCAAGATGAGTGACATTCAGCAAGGCTTCTTGGCTAGCTAGAAGGATTGACATTCAAACATGAGTTTACATACCCTTTCTGAGTTTTGGTCTAAAGCTGGTTTATGGTGAAGTTTAATTCTGTCCTTGGTGATGTTTAATCCTGTGTTTATTGATGGATAATTTCCCTATTCAGCTTTGTTTGGAAAGAAAAAGGTTAATCACTGTTCCTGAAAAGAAACTAAGTTGAGAAATCTGGCTAGTTCCTATGTCTATTTGTTCTGGTAATTAGTTTAACAAGCAACAGCTACTCTTGTGATTTAATTGTTTGTATTGTGTTTCAATTTTTTCCTGCCTCATGGTTTCTTTTTCTATCTGGGGAGGGGTCTTCTTTCACTGGCACTGTCCTTTTGGGGTGTACTTCCAAGAGGCAGGATGCAAGCTTGGCACTGATTTTTTTACTGCCTCTCTGGGGGTGCGTATGACCTTAACTTAAATCTGGATGATTTCCTTGGTGAGTGAGACCAGCTGGTATCTTTAAGTGGTGCAAATGGATCAAAGGATTGTTTTTCACGGGTGTGCTCTTTCTGGAGAGCTTACATGACTTCTCTGCTAAAGGGTTTCACTTTATGAGCAAGAGTTGGCTGCTGATAGTTATCATTGCATTTTAACTATTTTAATTCCTCAAGGTGCTCTGGCACCCTGCCTGATCTGTAACTCTGGCTTGCAGGTATTTTAATCTAATGATTGGTATTTAGGGCAGCTTTTTGAAAGCAAAGAAACTTTTTGTATTTTTGTACAGGTAATCCTTGACTTACAACAGTTCATTTTGTGACCATTCAAAGTTACAATGGCATTGAAAAAAGTGACTTTTGGCCATTTTTCACATTTATGACCATTGCAGCATTCCCCACTGTCATGAGAGGCCAGGCAAGGAGAAATGCCCCTTGACATGAGTGATGTCAAGTTGGCCACATCCAGTCACATGACCACTAAGCCACACCCACCAACTAAGCCATGCCCACAGAACCAGTTGTTAAATCATTTGAATCCCACTCCTGTACAAGGGCCTATCTTTTGTGTTAACTAGCCAAATTATATGAGAAACTTCAAAGCAGAAAATGAGAATAGTAGTCCATGTTTTATTCATTTCCAAAGGCAAAACCAAAATGTAGGAATTATAGTCCAAACAGTTCATGGTAACAAAGATTACTTTGATTTTGTTTGTGATCATTTTTTTTAATTCTACTTTGAAAATCAAGTTGGTGTTTTCTGGAACAAAATTCCATTCTTTGTGATATATTTCCTGCATTGTAATTATAATTTATTATACTATTTCTTCAAGTGGTATCTTATCAAACTAATAACAGATTGAACTAGTCTGAGAATTGAAAAATGGAAATGTTGAAGTGGTTATTACTTTTTAAGATCAACCATCAACATTAAAGAAACAAGCAGTTCAGAAATGTATCATTGTCTAGCACTTGATAGAACTGCCATGAAAGTCTTGGAAAAGATATTTAAATCTCTTGATATATTTATATCTACAAAGATCATAATTGTGCAAGCAATTTCCTAGAATACTCTCTAAAAGTGAAATTTGGAGTTTGAAGAAGCAAGATAGGAAGAGTATTTTGAGCTTTAGAACTTTACTGAGAATAATGTAACAATGTTTTGTGTGCCTCTGATGTGCAATCATGGCACCTACATGATCATGGCAACATCTTCAGACAATGCTAGCTCTCTGGCTGTGAATTGGAGATGAGCACCATCCTCTAGAGCTAGAAATGATTTTCAGGATAAACCTTTACCTTTATCTTACATTTACATTTCATTTTGCATAAACATTATTTACTTTGTAATGTATTGCTATAGTTCTTCAATGAATATAAATATGTGTGTCTATGAGTGGGAATGGAAGTAATTACATTTTAATTTTACATACTGTATTTACCATTTAGTCCTTAATATCTGTGCAAATAGTTTCTTGAATTTTGTCCTACATCTAGCCTTATGTTAGTGCAGAAGATGTACACACACACACACACACACACACATGCATCATACATCCCTCATATGAACTGACTGGCCATGTAAAGGCTACCTGAATCAGACTTTGCTTCATTATACTGTATAATCCATTCTCGGTTGACAGTTACTTGTGCTTAAGATGTTATTCATAATGTATATCTAACTCTGAAAGAGTAACTGATAACACAACAGGAAATTTCCTGTATCTCTTTGCTGCTATTGACTATTCTTCTACCAGTAGGTCTGTCTTTGCAGTCCAGATCTTATAGACCTGCAATTAGCTCTAGGACTTGCAACACCTGTTAATTGTTAGATTTTCTTTTCAAAGACATAAAGGAAACTTTGATTTGTATATAGATTTTTTTCCTTGTAGATTTTCTTTGTCTTTCTTTGCAGACAAGGAGCTAGAATAAAGATAGTCATATTATATCCTTCAGACATATCCATTAATTCTGTAAAACTAAGCACAGAAAAGTGAGTTAGGATAATTTTTCATTTTATGATTTTGGAATTTTGTTTGAGCTCTCAGACTGTCAATGTTAGTAGTATGTTGCAGTCTGAAGCTCTCAAAGGAATGTAAAAGACATAAAAAACAAATGCATTTATTAAAAAAATGCCTACAATTTCCAGCTTTTAGACCACTTTACATCCAAAGAAAAACACATCAAGAAATTCCTCAGAAGATTTTCAGTGAGATACAAGACTTGTGATTGTCTGTCTTTATTTTATTCATAAGATCTTAGATTCAACATGGGAAGGGAAAACATGGGATAGAACACACAAGATTGCAATGTAGCAGAGATCTATCTCCAAATCAAGATGCAGTTTATAATAATTACATTCCTTATCATTATCTTTAAAGGCAAGCATGCTACTCATGGTATAAGTTCCTGAACATGGTAGACCTTGTTGAAACACAAAATCTTCAATTAAGATATACCTCATGTCCGAGCCAACCATTGGAGCATGACTTTATTTTATTCTACCACGACAGATCTTGTAACACAACTAAACTGTTAACTATTTTTAATTAATATATTATTTATACACCTTGTGAGATATTTTAACAATGGGATTATTTTCTTTCCAAGGCCTAATTTGACCAATTAGCTCTACCTGTAAGCTAAACTCAAATAATTCAATTGTTGGTCATATTAGTTTTAAACTACAACATATTTTACTATCTAATTATTGATTAATTTACTGAATAAATTACTCTAGGTTTCAGAACTTGAAGTTGTTGATCATAAAACACAATCTTTATGGCTGTTTAAATTGTAAAGCTGTATTCCACTTACAAAACTAGATAAAATTATGCACCTGAAAACTGAGTGCTTTTTATACAATGTAAGTTTTTGATAAAACCAGCTCAAATTCTCATAACTGAATGTATTTCTAGGACTTTTACCTTGGACATAGAAGTAAATATGATTTTTGAATCTCTACAGATTTGCTGTGATCGTCATTTTTTTTCCAAACAAACAAAATATAAAACAAAAAAAAATCACTATTGGTTAATTAAGTGTACTTAGAAACAAATAAGGCTTTTTAACATATTGCTTTTTCCTCCATTCTGGATATTTTATCCATTCTTATTTATTTTATATCACAATGTTTTTATTTCAAATGTTGGAATACTTTACTGCAAGATTGGTCAGGATTTTCCAGCTCTGTCTTTTTTCCTGTTTATATTTGTGATGATGGAGAACTGGAATATGGGAAAGCATATATGCACAAGGACCACACTTTTCCCAATGAATGTCAGAGACCCTTCCATAACTGGTAATCAAATTGTGAATGAATATGATTTTGTTGCAAACAAACCAGCTTTTATCAACAATGGAATGACAAGTCTTACAGACTTGGATATAAAAGGTGGAGCTGGAAAGAAAGTCCCACTTCTCTATGGTGACACAATCTACATCCCATTCTTTACCTACCTATTGAAATCTGATAGTCTTCATTATCCCTTCTTGTATTTAAGGAGGATTAATTAATTAATTAATTAATTAATCATTAAACTAATCTGTCACAAGATAATATTTATCTCACAATGACAGGCCCCCAAACCAAGAAAAATACATGGTAATTCTTTCTTTATTGCCATACATCTATAGACAGAATTTTGCATATACTCTTGCATATACTGAATCTTGCATATACTGAGAACTATTATTATGGGGAAAATAGGAGGATGAATGAGCATTAGGTGTCTTTGATGTCTTGAGTTATTTATAAAAATATCAAAGGCAGGATAAAAAGTATGTATAAACAAACAAACAATCTCTATTCTCACCGGCCTGTTAGGATAGTTCATTACTATAGTTCATAGTAATATGAACTATATAGTTCATAGTTCATTACCTTCAAAATATAGTTCATTACCTTCAAAATAATCTTATATCTAACCATCATTCCATGCCATATTTGATGACACTACCACTCCTAGAATCCTTTTTACAAGGCATTCTATCATAGAAAAAGGCATCCATCTCCATTTTCTTACTCCACATGGGTATTCATATAGCTCACCTACAGCCTTCCATATAGCACATGAGTAATAGCAAATTATCTAATTACTTCCATTTGGCAACGGCAACAGGCAGATGTAAAGTTGCATCTAGTTACCCTCTTGATTTATTTTCATTCATTGTATACCCTCATAAAAACTATAAAGAACATCAAGCCCTCCATTGGTCATCTCATATTGGTGGTAGCTCAACAATTCAATTTCTGCTTCTTATGGCCAACTGACTTATACAGAAAATCATATGTTCTATAACAGAAATAACCACAGGGAGTATTTTCTAGCACTATTGAAATCCATTTCCACTGCAAGTTTAGAAAAGTTGGTATCAACTCTTGCTCAATATTTTTGTACTCTTATCATTTCTATCTCTTCTACATATCTTATCTCATCTTTCTTCAATAGGCCAATGACACCATATATTTCCACTAACATCTATTCCGCTACCTTTTTTTTTTTACTTCTTCCAGGACCATCTTTGATTTTTTTCTTCCCAACCACCATCACATTGCTCAGTCTAACTCTAAATCTCCCACCACAATTCACTGCTTTCTACCATGTTCATCAGCTTTTAGCTTGATCATTTAATTCTCTAAGAAACAAAATCCTTTCAATTTTAAAAGCTCTTTAAAGTCAGAACATCCAATCACAGAGGAAAAAATGTTCCAAGTAGGGATAAAAATAACAAAGCCCCCACCCTCAAAAATCTAGAATAAACCCCTTGATATTTTCCAGTATGCTAACTAGCATGTGACCTGTATAACATTTTAGAAGGAGAAAAAATATTATCCTATTATCAAATACAGTGGAACCAGTGACTTAATATTATGAAATTAAAGTTAAGTTTCAGAATTATTAAAATAGAATACTCAGAACACAAACTTGCCAGGAGTGAATCTTACTTTCTTTATTTTTGAATTATTTTTGAATAACTCCCCACCAGCTGAAAATAGATTCATAACTAAGAAAAACTAGGTAAAAATCCATTGATTCAAAATGCACAAGAACATGGCCTAGGATTTAAAGTCTGGATCTGTTACATATAAAGAAAGCACTTTTTATTCTTCTGCTTTACAGTTCTGATCATATATGTACTTTTGTATTTGCAATAAAAGCTATTCATTTAGCTGTGCTGTGTCCTTGAAGCAGTTAGCTGCTGGGTACAGGTCAAGTTTCTGGAGAAGATTTATTGTCAGGTCAGGTGTGAAGTCTGACACAACATGAAACCAAACTACTTGAGAATTTCCTTGGAGAAAAATGATGGGAAGACATGAATTAAGAGGTTACCTGTGGAGAGGCTGACATTTGAAAAAAAAAAGTTGTGAGAGTTTGCTTCTAATCAGAAACAAAAATTAAAGACATTAAGAGAATAATTTTGATGGAATAATCTATCTGTTTATCTGTCTATTAAATCAGTTTGCTGGCCATCTTGCCACAAGAACCTTAAGTTAGAAGGCAGATTACCTTTCCCCCAATTGTATTACTTTATAGAGATCCTATTTGGATCTATAAGTGTATAACACCTTATAACCTGTGGATAATTACAATTGTAAAAGAAAATTTACAATTTACAATAATGGTTCAGAATCTAATCAATATCATAGAAGAGAAAAATGAAAGGATTTTTGGGGAAGAAATAGCAAACTGAAGATGGCTCTTCATTATTCTTCTGTGGACAAGGAGAGGACTTGAAATTGACCACAAATACAGTATTCCTAGCAGTTTCGAGTCCAGAGATAGCAGTCTCCTTTGGGTTTAGAGATCTGGGAAACAAAGGAATAGCTATCTATTTGCTCGATCTACAGTTGATGTCTTTGACAACAGATTGGGCTCTCATGTTTCTTTTCTAAAAACTTCCAGCTATTAGGACCATTTAGATTAACATATTTTCCAGCATTGGGTGAGTTTTCTTCAATTCTTAGCAAAAACTGTTTTAATACAAGTTTAAGGATTTTTGCATTTCTTTTTATTTTCAAATAAACAGAATAACAATTGTGTAGAATTTTGATTTTGGAAAGTTAGAAATGGACTAATGGATTTGAAATAAGATTTTGGAATGTGTTAATAATAATAGCTCTGGGAGATGAGGAAATAGCCATCTTTCTTAAATTGCAGTTGGTATCTTTAAAATGAGAGTGGGTTTGCATAAATGCTTTTTGAACCACTTTCAGCAATTGCTTGTTAAGTGCATTTCAACCATTAGAAACCTTTGGATCAACAGGTTTCATAGGACTGGGTTAGTTTCCTGTAATTGTTAACAAAACAAGTTTTAAATACAAGTTTAAAGACTTTAAAAAAATCTTTTGAAATAAACAACCAAGGGGTAATTAAAACTTTGGTTCTAGAAAGTTAAAAGTCCAAGATGGATTTGAAATAAGATTTTGGAGTATAAGAATTCATTGGAAATATTTTTTTCTTAATTCTCTTTAAAAAAAATATAGGACAAGACTTTGAAGGTCGGACATTAGAGACTACCAGAAGGATTCAAAGATTACAATAAATGGTGAAGAACATTTAAAATTTAATTACTAATCCAGAATGGAGCAAAAATGTTGAAGGATATTTTTGAACAACGGACCAGGGAAGTTAATTTTAAGAATGTCTGCTTTTATAGATAGATCATGTTTAAAATGAAAGATTAACAAGTTTTACCATTCAAGACTGAGACTGATGTGAAACTGGATTTAAAAGTGATAGGCTTTAAGAAAGATATAGAAAAAGACTCCATACTAGTTATACAAAGCAAAGTAGCTTATGTCTTAAATAAGTAAAATGGATACACAAATAAACCAAAAGAGGGACTTCCCCCTATATTTCCTGTATTGGATTTACAAATGAGTTTTGAAAAAGTTTGGAAGAAGAGATAAAGAAAGGAAAAAAAATGTTCTAGGACAGCAGTTCCAGCTTTTCTAGTTCCATTGACCAACAGCATTCGCAGTGGCGGGAGAAAGGGATGGTTTCACATGGAACCTAGATCCTGTGCATTTGCAAATGAAGCTTTACACATGTGCACATCATTTATGTGGCTCGGCTCCCAAAGGATGGCAAAGGATGGCAAACAAGTACTGGTCTGTGGTCTGGGGGCTATGGACTCCTGTTCCATTATATTATTTGAAGGAACTAAAGATTGTTAAAAGTAAAAGGAACACTTGTAAAATTGGATATGGGAAGAAGAGATCATTTGTTGCATTTTAGGAGAAGGTGATAAGGTACAGAACATACTTTCCATTCATTCATTTAATCAATCAGTGAATAACTGGGCAACTACAATTCCAAAACTATAAAAACTATTAAAATCCTAAAAAACATTTTAAAAACAAAACTTGTCATGAAAGGTTATATATATATATAAATATATATGCTGTTTAGCTTCCTTCGGGTATTATCCCATGTCATTGTAGTTCTGTTAAAGTTGTAGCAACGTTTCAGCAGAATCTCATCTGCCATCCTCAGGCTTCTGTATAGAGTTAGTTCCTGGTTTCAAATTTGAGGCTGGTCCATTCTGATTGGCTGGGAGCCTGGATCTGTGTTCATTGGACTTGGAGTTTGATTGATTGGTGTTTCTGGTTTCTTCTGTCTGTTTTGTGGCTTTGATTGGCTGGCAACACTCTGTTCTTCTGTTGGAGGCTTTCAGTGCAGCTTGGCTCCGTGTGAAGGGATGGCTGCTCTTCATTAGCAAGCTGCTATTCATTAGCAAGCTGGGTTTCACCTGGGTGCCTGGTGGGGGGGTGTTTGGGTTGGAGCTATCAGAGGGAGTCTGTTTTTGCCCAGGTGTTTGCCTGGCTTGTGGCATGGAGATCTTTCTATTTGAGAGTGCAGGCTTCCAAATAATTGACAGTCTGGTGGAATCATCTCTTCAATTCATGCTGTCAGGTCTTTTTTCAATCTCTATGGCTTCTCTGGTGATTCTGTGGTTGGGGTTTTCTATAGTGGCTAGGGTTTTAGTGCCATTGAAGTTGATGTTGTGACCTGTGGTTTTCATGTGTTGGACTAGTGAGGAGGTATGTTCCAGCTTTTTTACTGCATTTTTGTGTTCATCTAGGCGGGTACTTATTCTTCTATTGGTCTGTCCAATGTATGTGGCCGGGCATGATGTACAGGGAATTTCGTATATGCCTTGGTTTTCCAGGTCAATTTTGTCTTTGGGGTTCCTCAGGATGGCTGCTATTTTTTTGTCTGTTTTGAAGGCAGTCTTGATGTGATGCCTGTGTAGTATCTTACTGATTTTATCTGTGGTACCTCTTATGTAGGGCAGGACAGCTGTTCCATGGATCTGTTGATCTTCTAGGTCTCTGTTATGTCTTGGTGTGTTTTTGTGGATCAAGTTGGTGATTTTGTTTTTGTGGAAGCCATTGGCT
>BLBF01000039.1:11582801-11641344 GCA_015471245.1 Laticauda colubrina | reverse complement strand
TATATATATATATATATATGCACTGTACACTGCACTTTATTTCTTTATCCAAGGCTCTTATTATGACTGTCTTCTCCAGCAGCTTCAAAGCCAAGCCTCAAATGTTAAAATATTGATAAGAGTCCAAGAGAGCACCTGTAATAATATTTTACTGTATTCTCCCTCTATCTTATCACATTAAAATGTCCTTGAAAAGAAGTGCTTTTCTCCCCAATTCAAATAAAATATTTTCAAGCCTCTAGTTGGCAGTGTTACAGCATCTAAATACTCTTTCCCCCCCCAGCCAAAAGAAAAAATGTTTATAAAGAACTCAAACAAAAGAAAAAAGACCATGTTTCTGAATTAATTGTAAGGTTATTAATGTCTTGCTGCATTATATAGATATAATCCTTTTACTTCATACATAATACCGAAGTTGACAGATTAGTCTGTCTATTAATCAAATAAATTTCTCCTATACATGACAAACATATATACTTTATTCTTGTGTTAAAACAACACTGCCCATCCTTTGTCTAAAAACAGTATTTATTTTCTGATAATGTTGTTCATCATTTGAAACAAGATATGAATGTATTTTAGATATCCCATAAGTACCCTTTCTTCCTTTAAGCACTTTTGTAGGGGTACACATCTGTTTTGAATTAGCAAAGGTAGTAGTAACAGTAATAGTATAATAATTTTATGGGTTCTAGAGCTTGAAAATCAGAGTTTATAACATTTAAGAGCCATTAAATGTTTTCATGTACTGTTTAAACACTACAGTTGTTGCACAATTGCCTTTACTTAGTAAAGATGAAACCTGTTGATTTTGTGCTTATGCTTTTATCCAATTCTTTCATGATAGATGCTTTTAATCATCAAAAATTATGGCAACCTTGAAGTAAAATAATTTACAAATCTTTGAATACATGCTAATGTTTTTATGTGGATGGGGTAGTGAAAATGAGACATCCATGAATTAACTGATTGAATAAAAACTGTAAAATCAGGAAATCAGATTTTTTCTTTTCTTTTTTCTTTTCTTTTTTCTTTTGCTAATATGTCTCAGTTGCTTGTTTGCCTGATGATATTATTCTATCAAATCAAGTTCTTCAGTTCATTTGTTAGTTGCATGAATAAATGACAGAATTTAGATTTCAAGGTTTACTCTTTGGAATTTGAAGAGAAGTTCTTGATGAATATGATCTTTTACATTTATAATGGAGAATAATTATGCTCACTAATAACATCACTATTTTTCAAGCCTGTCACTATTTCAGAGATTAATTATATCACAGGAAAAATTGAAAAGCTAAGAAGAGGTCAAGGAGAAGTTTGCTAGAAGAGCTGAATCTCAGAACATTTCTTAGATTTATCTTTAAAACCACAATTTATTTTTAAAGTTCCTATATCATTTTAATATTGGTGGTATTATATTATACAGAATGTTAATATTAATCTACCAAGGATGTTCTTTAAATCATACATAGCAGATGCTTAATACAGTATGAATATGTGAGTATAAAGAAACATTCAGTCTGTATGAGGAAAGGAAAAAGGAAACACATTTTAGCTATTCTGACTTTGTCCTAAAATTTTTGGAGAAAAAAAAAGGTTAAATATGGTTAATTGGTTAAATATGGTTACATATTTTTATTCATATCTATTCTTTATATATTGCAAGAAATTTGCTGGGAAGTAATTGAAAAAAATTAGAGACTGTATAAGTGTATATTTACTTATTTTATTGAACATAGCATTATCAGGAAATGCCAAAATAATTGCCAGCTCTGCCACAGCTGTTTCTCTAAGAAAGAAAAATGCATGACTCTATCTGATGGTTTCAAGGACTTTCTATAGAGACAACTGGGTGCAATGAAAGCAAGACCAGATCTGAAGAAAATGTGTGTAAATTGCTACATTGTTCCAAACCTTTAGCCCTTCCCCCATTTGATCATTTCATCAGTATCCAATAGGATGCTAACTGGATGTTTTGAGAGAAGGACACTTTGAGAAGCAATTAACATTCCATCTCCAGGTCCTGAGCACCAAAGATCCTTGAAGTGGCTGGATGAAACAGGTTTACATCTCTTCTTCCTGTTCACCCTTTTCTCCTTTTACAACTGGCCATCTTACTCTACTATCCCCCTTCCCTCTCCAGGTTGTGGCAGGCTGCAGCACAAGACTGATAAAAAATTTCTGGGCCAAATGTCTTCAATAGGCAATAATAACACGTGAAGTATTCTAGAAATATGAATATCCAACCTTTAAAAATAAAAAAAACCCAGATCTGGGCTTTCCAGTATTATGATTTGTTTCACAGGCATCCAGGTGTTTAGGTTTGATTTTTATCCACCTATCAAGCTCTTCTCTAGGAATAAGGCTTGATGGTGTTAAATGCATTGTCGCAGGATGCAAGCTATTCCAAGTAAATCTGCCTTTTGCAATTGACTGACAGTGATTTTGTCAATGCTGATGGTGCATCAGATGTTTTGGGTTGCACCAAAAGCATCTATAACTGATATCTTTTTTTTTTTCTTTTGCCATGGTCCTTTGACTTCTATTTGCAGATATTTGTACTTTGTGATTTTCTCCAGGACTCTTCTTTTTTTCTATTCTGTATCTTATTATAACATTTGTTAGCACTTTACTTGACTATAATTAGAGAAATTTGAAGATTTTCAGAATGCAAATAGATGATTGCGCATTATTTTACAATGTAAAAATATTTCTGCACAAAAAGCTATCAAGCCAGAATGAAATGTTCTACTCTTTAACTGCTGTTTCTTAAGCAGTTCATGATTTTTTTGGTGAGAACATTAAGTATATCACATTCTGAAATAGTTACATCTCAGCTTCTTTCCTTTCCCTAATTTTATGGCTTAAATGTCATCCTCTTCATTGTAAAATGACCTAAAATTAAACTATGAACTATTTATGTAGAATATAATTTTTATAGCAACTAGTATCAGATACCAGTGATTATAATCTGATGTATCCCAAATATAGCCTAGAAGTAATACCATTTCTGCATACATTATAGGCTAAATCAGAAGACAAAATGTAGTAAGTACTATATGATTATTACAATTTTCATAAAATAAAAAATGGTATTACAAAGTTGCCTAACACAAGCTTGTGCCGATATTTTTCTAACAGAATATTTATTTATTAGCTTAAACTAAGAGGGAAGGGGATTTATGTCTTGTTTGTTTTTTAACCATGACATTGGGCAAGGAGTAACAAATATTTGGATCAAATATTAATTTCCTCATGTTTCTGATTGTGCAGTATATCTGATCTATGTGAGGTCACCTGTTTTCACATACAAATAATATTGGTGGTTCTATGCTGTACACAATATAATGTTTAAAAGACTTTTGAGCCAAAAATCTGAGAATAGGTTTCTCATATATTAGTAATAGATTTAAAGCACACTCACATGAAAGTTAATTAAATAAATATAGGTATATCATGTCAGGTATCTGCTGTTACAAGAAATAATTTGAAAAGGTCCTTAATGTAGTGTTTTTTCTTCATCTGAAGCTTTTATCTAAACCTGAACAAAAATGCTGGTAAATATGCCATGGATACAAGTATGAGCAAGTTCATGTATCGACTGACTTTATCGACTGATTTCATAGTACATAGTTTCTGAAATAGCATTATTTTATTCTGTTGTTCTCCTGAGGAAAAAAATAAAGGGGCATTAATTCCATATAATAATTTTTTTTCATGATTTATTTCTGATTGGTTATATTAACCAAGTTGTACATGGCATGGTTTAAGAGATGAAGTCTGAAAATACATATAGTTTTTATTTTGATATCCTTCAAAGTTAAAGGTACACATGCACACATACATTCACACACACTGTCAGGAGGTGCTTCATTCAAAATCCAAGAAAGAAATACTTAGACTCTTTAAGTTAGAGAAAAGATATCTTTTACTGAAAATGAAGTGGGAGCAACCAAAGAATTTTGAATCTGAGAAATTAGGCGTGCAAATCACATATATAAAGTGAAGGAAATGTTCCCACCCCCAATAGTTCAGATGAAACTTCCAATTAGAAATTGTGAATATGATCATGTGGGCATCTTCAGGTGATGATGAGGCCTCTGTCCATTGACCTTGGCATACTTTGATAACGGGTTGCACTTGTGCAGAGAAAAGAAAGCTAAGCGAGAAATAGAAGCCTAACTCTGATGTATGCTCCCCCCTCCTCATTTACACAACAGAAAAATGTAACACCTCCAGCACACTTCCCAGACTCATCCCCTCCTCCCCTCCCCCCATTTTTTATGACAGCCAAAAGATGCAAAGCGATAGTAGAAGATCTTGAAGGCTGACATTCGGCCCTCCTAGAAAAAGAAATCCGTCAGTCCTAAAAGAGAGAGAGGAAGAAAAAAAACATATAAAGACAATAATTAATCATTAGACAATTACAAATGAATATACTCCTAGGGTTTATCAGGATACTTGGTTCGAAATGCTTTGATCAACTTAGGGGCTTTAACGTTGTTTTCGTTAACCCATTTGGCTTGTGAAGAAGGGAAATGTTTCCAGGCTACAAGATACTGGAGCTGACCCCTCCAGTTGCGAGAGTCCAGAATTTCTTTAACTTCAAAATGTTGTTCACCCTAAATCAGTATTGGTATGGGAGGGTCAGCCTGGATGGGTCTTAAATCAGAAGTATGTTCAGATTTTAACAAACTAACATGGAAAACCGGGTGAATTCGTCAAAGAGTTTTCAGTAAGTTCAGCTGGACTGTTACAGGGTTTATGTTAATTATATGTATACTCTTATTACTACTGTATTTTTATTTTTTGACTGCTATATTTAACCGGTATATTTTTAAATATAAACAATATTAAGCTCATTATGATTAATGCAATATAAAGCAGTTTTCAATTAGGTCTGCACTATTTTATGCAATTGAATGATTTGAATTATATAGTTTGTAAATCATTTATGAAGTAATCTGTCTCAATTTCAATACACTCGATGGAGTTCTACTTCTTTACATGTGCCTTGAAGGGCAGGACACTTTATTGCAAGTAATTCTCAATTAGTGACTTACCCATTTAGTGCCTCTTTGCATTTACTATGCAAAGCAAAAGAAACGTGAAATAATATTGTACAATTTTAGTGATCGCTTTGCTTTATAATTAAGTTACCAATTTCAACAGTGATAATTAAACAAGGACCATCTATACATGAAAAAAAGTTTTATTTTTTAAAAACTTACCTTTAACACTCATTTAATTCCTTGAATTCATCTCAATTCTCAAAGTGAAACCTACAATCAGTTGTCCCAATTGTAATTTTATGGATAGGTGAACAGATGATACCAAATTTTATTCCATACAGATTTTTGAAATCATGCAGACATACACACAGAGAGACACACAGACACACAGACACACAGACACACACACACACACACACCATTAGCTGTTTTTCTGTTAATTGTTTCTAATATTTTCTTTATGAATGCAATAATCTCCATTTTTGACACATTTTTCTTATTTAACTATATTTAATGCTTATGTAATTCATTTCCATTCAATTTACTTTTGTGAGATTTATTTTGACATATCTAACTCTTATTTTCAAAGTAAGCCATAGCAGTATATTAAGCACAGCCATTCTCACTTATCCTTCACAACAATGTACTACCTGTTATTTTTCAATCCGCAGTTGAACAACTTAAAATTTCTCCATCTGTTTTTCAGTCTTTAGTAAACATTATGTCAAGGTACACATATTCATCTGCTTGCTCTAATTGTTTACTATTTATATATACCTTGCAACCATTCATTCCATTTTACTTGTCAAACACACTACCTTGATCTTGAACATCTTTGTTTATTATTCTTATTCTTTGTTACATAATGTAAATTATTCAGCCTTCACTTCAGATAACCAAGGTTCTTAGACAACAAGACTGCATATTCTGCACACGAAAGAACATACTGGTTCACATTCCCAACTGATGCATTGCAATGTTGGAGGCATTCCTTGTATTTTTAGCCATCAGTACATTGAAGAAAGGGACATCACACATCTACCCAATATCTTCCCGGGTGGATGTAAGAAATGAATCCCTCTGTTTTTACATTAACAATAACATTCTTCAATCATCAAGCCCAGATGCAGACTTCACAAACACATTATATATGAAAGCACTTTCAAGTTTTCCAGTCACAATAAATCTACCAGTCTTAATTGTTTTTCAACCTTTTTACAGCCTCTAAGACATTTTCCCTCACTGTGTCTTGGGTGCTAACATTTATAGATTTTATTCAGTTCTACTCTTTCTCTTATTTCCATTCAAATTACTTTTTTGTGTAGAAAAATAGCATTTCTTCATTCCAGTTTTATCCCAAAATATGATCTTAATTGTTTCAGTCATTCAGTTGGGCTCTTTTGTTTAGTCTTTCTCACCC
Source organism: Laticauda colubrina (assembly GCA_015471245.1). Classification (NCBI taxonomy): domain Eukaryota; kingdom Metazoa; phylum Chordata; class Lepidosauria; order Squamata; family Elapidae; genus Laticauda; species Laticauda colubrina. The sequence continues at coordinate 11,634,912 of BLBF01000039.1, read as the reverse complement.
AGTTCTAATCAAAATGACATGAAATTAAGCATAAAGAAAAGAAGGGCTATCTTGTAACGAGTAGCAAAATTTAAAACTAAAAGCTAGACAAATTCCACTTCAAATATTTCTTATTAGATGAAATATTCCACAGTTATTCATACCCTTTTGCTTTTTTCCTCTTTTTTTATTTATATATATTATGAATTTTTACATAAAAAGCAAATCAAAGAAAGGGAAAAAGGTAAAACAGTACAAGAAAAATAAAAGGAACAAAATTAAAAATATATAAAAGATTTCTGATAATTATAATATTATCCCTTTTTCCTCTTGGAAATTATGTCATTCCTCCATTTAATCCATATATTTTTAAAAGTTAAATTCATCAATAATATTTTAAGTCATTTGGATAAATTTCCAACCACCAACACTTAAGGATCCACTGACTGAAGGCTGATTCAAAGGGCTGGGAAAATAGCCCTTTTTGTACTGGTATTATTAGAATGAAAGGATCTCTAGAAGGACGTCATTCCAGAGATAGATTCAATGACAAAATGACACAGTTCTTTGGTTGCAATAGAAGGCATTATTGAAACACAAAGAACACCAGCTCTGCTTGATCTTATTGGTGGGAAGAAAGCATGGGAAATATCTGCTCTCTTCAATAACTTTATTAGATTTTGTAGACTTGCATGATGGCCTCATATTTACGAGTTTAGGTGAATTACAGGAAGTTATGTTGTCTATATAAATGTTTTTAAAATCATTCTTGTAGTTATCCCTCATCAAAACTAGGAAGGATAGGAAATATACTAAATATAGGATTACTTTAATGACTTCTAGGTACAAGGAGGAGCATGAGTTCAGAACCCTCTCTACATTTAAATAGGTGACAAAAACTTGTTAAAATCAATCATTTTCATAATGGTCTGGGAAACGTGAAAATTATATAGCCTTAATAGTGTACACCTCATTATTTTAATACAATATATCACTATTTTTATATGTGATTTATAGACTCCTGTTTGTAGACTGCTGTTCCTTCATCAGGATGAACAAATGCATAGTTTTATCAGGCTACATTAATGTAAACAACATCATGCTATTATTATGTAAAGCACAGTACCAAATTGAAATGACAAATGATGTTTTTCAGACAGTTAGAAGCTACACTCCATCTCACAAGGAAGCTATAACTATCCTACTATAATCAGACAATGTATAAAGATGATATTTGAGCTGGTGTAACATAATGATAAAATGTAACTCTAATAGAACAATATTTCTTGCCATCTCATTAATTATCTTGAATTTTAAAGTGGTTCTGATTAGCATACAAAAATACATATGGGCTATATCATTAATTTCATTTGTCAGTATCTATTGATCTCAACTAACAATTGCTTTGTTTGTCAAAATAATCTAGGTTTGAATATAATGCACCAATATGAAAAAAATTATCTGTAGGTCCAGTTGAGGCAGCAAAATATATTCAGTCTCCTTTCACTTGGAATCAATGCAAATGAATGAATATCAGTACAACAGAACTCCATGAAATATTGGATTAGACAAAATATTCTTATGCTGTATATGTCAATGCTTTTAAAATAATCTTGAAATCTGATAAAGTAATGTGTTTAGCCATTTAAATGAGAATAATTAGACAACCAAGCCCTAATAAAATGCATACTGGAACTGGCAAGCAAGCAAAAGTTAAATCACAATATAATTGAAATATTTCTAATGGCATGCTGTAAGACAAGTCAGCCTTCATCACCTTCTAATCTTTACAGACAGTTCTATATGAAAAAGAACATCTTTAATTTTATATTTAAGCTTCTACATTTATAATAATGCATTTGAATTTTGATAATGAAAATACTTTGAATAAAACCTTATCACGATCTAATTGAAAGAAAACTGTTAAGGTGGATTTTGAACAATCACTTGTTCAGGGATAGAAACTCCAAGTTTTAAATTAGTGGAATTAAACATAGATATTTGTGATCCAATATCCAGTAAGGGAGTCATGACCAAAATCTCACTTTTTATAGATGTATTACTATATTATTTACTCCAGATAAGAAAGAAAGAAAAGGAATACAATTTCCCAATGTACCTGCACCATGGTCTAAACTTAAGACAAATGGTCAAAATGACTATTTCTATGATGCTGGAAGCCTAATAATAAATTATATAACTGGGAGTGTTTTGTTCTTTAATGACAGCTGAAAAAATTGCTGTTTGAAATGAGCACAATAATTTAACTGCATATAGTGGTTCAAAAAAGGTTCAGCAGAGATCTGAACAGCTGGGACATTTATCATTTCCTGCTATAATCAACATTTTGGTTTCATCCTGCCATTTTCCATTATGATGCTTTCTGATGGTTATATCAACTTGAAGTTTATTGGGTTTTTTGCATTTTAATATGTGAACAGGGCAATTCTGTGCCATCTTACCAGTGATAAGTAGTATTCATTTTCATTCAACTTATATAAAAGTATCAACAGGCCAAGGATATTTTACGCACTACTTAAAAGGAATCAATATAAATATTTTATAAATATTCTTTCATGATTAAATTAATGCATATTGCTAACCAAGTAGTAACAGTCATACATATTAGGTAAAATTTAATGTCAGGAGCAATGGATTGCTTTCACATATTTTGGCCATATAACGCAATTATTAAACAAGTTTTATATGTTTTTGAAACTTGCAATTAATAAGCAAATTGCTTTTCCAAAAATAGTAACTAACAGACTTTTAAATGTGATTTTGCAAGGATCAAAGTATATAGCTATAGTTTCACTATAAAGAGAATCTTACCCTAAGTTGGTTTAAAGTTATCTCATCCAGTCAGTCATGCAGGCAGCAAATCCATCACCAGTGAAAGAAAATATAGTTGCTTCAGTCAAAAAATAATATTGTCTACCAAGGCAATAAAACAAGATTTTGTCAGACAGGACTGGAATTCCCGGTCTTCTGATTTCCTGGTGAACACCTTAAACTCTAGGCCCCATGCTCATTCTGGCAACATATACTAAAATTGGACCGATACAAACACTAAACCCAACTGGCTTCTCACCATATATATGACTCTTATCATCAATAAATATTACTTGCAAAATTGTGTTCCTTTCTAATTCTGCATTTAATTGGTTAAATTTCCCCTTATATATCAAATATTGTGCCTGTCTTTTAGTAGCTATGACCAAGTAAATAATATTTGTAATGGGAAGAATGCTAGAAGCTAAGAAAAGAGAAATTAACTTTACTATGATATTGTTCATGATGGTATAACCATTATATTTCTGTGTAAGCATGTTTTGGTTTCAGTGTTTGTCTTAGTATCTGATTTAAGATCTTAAGCCCCTGTCACACTGCACCAACGGTTGCAAAGAGGATGTAAAATGGACAAAAAAGCTTGCCATCCGTTGGTTAACTTGATGTATCCATTCTGTACTCACTGCCTAAGTTTTGCTTCCTCGCTATCCGTTTATGGACGTTTTATCCACTCAGAAAGTTTTGAGCTGCTCAAAACTTTTGTGCAGAAAATGTATCCAATTCGTCCGTTCTGCATCCGCTAGGCATCCGCTAGGCATCCGTTCTGCATCTGTTATGCATCCGCTATATCCGCTAGGCATTCGTTCCGCATCCGCGCAACTTGCATCCGCTCGGATGCAGGGAGGAAGCGGAATGGATATGGAACGGATGCAGAACGGATGCCTAGCAGATGCAGCATGGAAACAAAGCATTTAAAACGGAAAAAACGTTCGCAGAGGGGACCTATCTCGGATATTAAGGATGTCTAGAGGATGCCTAGAGGATGCCTAAAGGATGCAAAGGGACACCTATACTGCCTATAAAAAGGGGGAGCAACTCACCTGCATCTCACTTTCAGTCGAAGCAGCCCAGCTGTGCAGACCTCTGCACCCTTCATCTGACTCTTGCTCTTCCACAGCATCCAGTCATATCCACCGTGGATCATAACACAGTCCTTTTGGCAGCCACCATCCTTCTGCAACAGTGTGAAGCCATGTACAGGCTCTGCGAACTCTAATACGGGAAGAAAAAGAGGCGGCCAAGAAGCGTCTGGCTCCGAAGATGGATCAGGAGAAGAGCAGAGTATGGACTGTACAACAAGCTGATGGTGGAGCTCAGGAATGAAGACACTCAGGCATTCCAGAGCTTCATGAGGATGCCTCCAGCCATGTTTGATGAAGTTGTGCAGCGGCTGACACCCAGGTTGACCAAGGCAAACACCAACTTCCGGCCCAGCCTGGACCCTGGGCTCAAGGTGGCACTGACTCTGCACCACCTGGCCTCAGGGATCACCTACAGGAGCATGCAGTACGGATGGAGGGTGCCACACAACACCATCAGCATTGTGGTCAGAGAAGTGGTGCAGGCCATCATCAAAGAATACCTGGAGGAGCTCCTCCAGTGCCCCTCCACTGAAGAAGGCTGGAAGAAAGTTGCAGAGCAGTGGTATCAAAGGTGGAACTTCCCACACACCGTTGGAGCCATCGATGGCAAGCACGTGGCCTGCAAAGCACCACCCAAGTCGGGCTCCACTTATTTCAACTACAAGGGCTTCTTCAGCATCGTCCTCTTTGCCATGGTCGATGCTGACTACAAGTTCATGTACATCGAGGCTTCAAGCAATGGCTCATGTTCAGATGCCCAGGTATACAACGCCAGTGACCTCAAGGAGGGGCTGGAAGGCAACCTCATCATGGGCTTCCCAGATCCAGACCCCCTGCCCAATGACACGCAAGATGTGCCCTACTTCATCATGGGGGATGACGCCTTCTCCCTCAGAACCTACCTCATGAAGCCCTACACTTCCAGACTCCTCACCCGTGAAGAGAGGATCTTCAACTACAGGCTGTCCAGGGCAAGGCGGGTGGTGAAGAACGCCTTTGGCATCCTGGCCAACAGGTTCCAGGTACTTCTCACCACCATGCAGCATCGTCCACAGACCGTGAGCAGGATCGTGGAAGCTTGCTGCATCCTGCACAATCTCATGCGCACCTGCAACCCAGTCTTGCAGAACAGGCTTGTGGACCTCCAACAAGGCAATGGGGACATGGAGCCTGAGGAATGGAGGCAAGGGTGAAACCTGATAGACATTGAGGATGTGCAAGGCCCCAACAGAGCCTCATGTGAAGGGAAGAAGCAGCGCAACCTCCTGAAACACTGGTGCAACTCCCCAGCTGGAGCAGTGGAGTGGCAAGACAGGATGATAGATGATTAATGAGTGCTTCCTTCAGCCTGTCTCATCACACGGATGAGATTGGGCCATGTATGTTGGGTGGGCCTACAATGAACAGGGCATTTAATAAAGAGTTGTGTTTGTGTTGACATGTGTGGATGATTATTACACTATTATTGATAATAAAGGGCCATAGGGGTGGCACCTGGGAGGGTGGACCATACAGTCCCACTATGCTTGCACTGCAGGTTTATCTATTCCACAGCTATTAGCCATCCCAAAGGTATTCCTGCCCATCCCGCTATCTTAACCCATCAAACAAGCATGCAAAGGCTTAAACCAATTCTAAAAGTTTCCACCAAGACTTTTTTAAAAAAAACAAATGCAGCAAGTGTGTGAATCAAAGATAAACTTTATTGAACAACAAGCTGTAAAAGAAAAATGACCGAAGTCAAGTGTCCAAATAAAGTCCACACCCAGTCTCTGGCAGTCTTCACGGTCACTCGGAGGTGTGCCCAGTCTCAGGGGTGAAGTGTCCAGGTGCTGTGGAGGTAGTTGCTGCTGCAGTGCTGGTTTGAAGCACCACTGGGGTGCCTGGCCCCAAAAGGACAACAGGTGACGGTGTGTTGAGAAAGCTCTCGGACAGCTGGCTCAGACCCGTGATGCTGAGAGGTCCTTCCTCCATGCCATGGGGTGTCAGCCCCAGTACTGACAGATGTACTGAGGCCGGGCTTGGCTGTGGGGTGGAGGAAGGAGTAGTGTAGTGGGGCTGTCTGGTCTGCAGCTGGGTGAGGACTGGCGTGGGTGGCATCAGTGGCGTGGGTGGCATCGCTGTCGTTGGTAGCATCATTGGCGTGGGTGGCATCGGTGGCATCAGTGGAACCGGTGGCAACGGTGTTGCCCAATGACTCTGTGCCTGGACTGGGAAGGGCCGCTGCCTGTGCTGCTGGACCTCCTGGTAGGTGAGGCGCTGTGGGAAGCCTTGGAATGGGAGGGACATCACCTGGGGTGGAGGAGCAGACCTGGACTGGGTGGGAGCAGGTTCCTCTGGATCTGGAGGGTTGTGAAGCAGCTCGGTGATCTGGTCCTTCACCACCTGGTACTGGGGTTCCTCCATGTTCCTGAGGGTCTGGTTGACATAGGTGAGGAAGGGCTTGCGGTTGGAGGAGTCGGAGTCGGTGTTGACCAGCTGAGAGAAGAGATCTATGCTGGTGTGGATGGTGTCCCTGATCTCCAGCAGGCCAGTGTGGCTCTGCCCCTCCTGCTGTCTGGCTCTCTGCCTTTCTGTGGAGGTGGAGCTGGGGGGGGGTGGATGCAGCTATGGCTGTGGTGGACGCGATGTCTCCTTTTTCCCACCGTACCAGGGAGTCCTCCACGGTTACAACACCTGTCCGCGGGTTCTCCGCCGTGGCACGCTCCACAGAAACCTGCCTGGAGACAGAGACTGACTCTCGGCCGGAAGAGGACTGGATCTCAGCAGGCTGCCGGAGAGAGAGGGTCGTGAGAGGGGCTGCTGGTGATCCTCGGTGGCAGATCTCACCCTCCAGGAAGCTGCACCTGGCCATGATGTAGGTCTCTCTGTCCGTCAGCTTAACCATGGCCTGGCCAGATTTCTTCAGGTGCAGCTTCCCGTACCAGGTGTGCATGTGCTTCCACCAGCCGAGGAGCACCTCCAAAGTGTAACCCATACTCTCTGCCCTCTCTCTCCAAGCAGCCTGCTTCCTTTTGGTGTCCCTGTACAGCTGGTGTCCCTTCTGCCACAGATAGTCGTTCTCTCTCAGCCACTCCAGCACCTCATCCTCGTGTTCCTCCTCAATATAGTATTGCCTCTTCTCCCGTTGTCGCATACGCCTCTTCCTCCCTTTGGCAGGACCAGATGGGCCCTCATCAGAGTGGCTCCCAGGTAATAGGGGCTGCTCCTCCACACCACCAACAGCAACAGCAGCAGCAGGATCATCATCATCATCATTATCATCATCACCAGCAGGATCATAATCATCATCATCAGCAGCAGCAGCAGTAGGATCATCATCATCATCATCATCAGTAGCAGCAGCAGCAGCAGCACCAGCAGGATCATCATCATCAGCACCAGCACCAGCACCATCACCAGCACCAGTAGGACCAGGAGCACGAGCACGAGCAGGACCAGGAGCACGAGCAGGACAAGCAGGATGAGCAAGACCAGGAGCACAAGCAGTATGAGAAGTACGAGCAAGGACGAGCAAGACCAGGAGCAGCTTCAGCAGAGTAAGCACCAGCAGAAGCACCACCGCCAGTAGCAGCTTTAGCAGAGTAAGCACCAGCAGAAGCACCACCGCCAGGAGCAGCTTCAGCAGAACCTCCACCACCAGAAGAGCAAGCCCGAGCAGCAGAAGCCCCAGCAGAAGCAGAGTCAGGGACAGGGGGTGGGATGGTGGCCCTGTCCCTCTTGCCAGGGATGGTGGCAGGTTGCTGAGGCTTTCACTTCTTTCCCATGGTTGTGGGGTTGCTGGCTGGCAGGGAGGCTGGCAGGCACCAAGGCTGGCAGGAAGGCTGGCACCAAGGCTGGCAGGAAGGCTGGCAGGAAGCCTGGCAGGAAGCCTGGCAGGAAGCCTGGCAGGCAGGCAGGCACCAAGGCTTGCAGGCAGGCTGGCAGGAAGCCTGGCAGGAAGGTAGGCAGGCAGGCATGGACCAAGGCTGGCAGGCAGACTGGCTGGCAGGGAGGCTGGAAGGCAGGCTGGCAGCAAGGCTGGCAGGCAGGCAGAGAGCAAGGCTGGCAGGGAGGCTGGCCAGGAGGCTTGGAGGCAGGCTGGAAGCAAGGCTTGCAGGCAGGCATGCAGGCAGGGCAGGCAAGGACTCGATGTATCCGGCAGCAGGTCTTTCCTCCGAATGCTGGCCACGTGTGAGCTGCTTCCCTTTATATCCGCGTGGCTTATGAAATGCATCCCCCCCCGCATGCACAATTAACGCTCGGCATCCGTTCGGCTTCCGCTGTGCATCCGCTAGGCTTCCGCTCTGCATCCGCTTCATCCGCTGTGCATCCGCTGTATCCGTTCCGCGTCTGCTTTGCTGAGGCCCCCCGGAAGCCTAGGGGATGTGCCATCTGCTCCCATCCACTTCCATCCGCTGGGCTTCCGTTCCGCATCCGCTTTCCATCCGCCCTGCGTCCTCCCCGCGTCCGTTCCTTTCTGTGTTATCCGCTCCAGTTATGCAAATTTTGCCCCTTTTGAGAGCGGATAACAATGGATGGAACATTTTGCTTGTCCGTTGTGTCCTTTTTACATACATTTTGCATCCGTTAGGCAGTGTGACAGGGTCTTTAGACCTTGTCATTGAAAAAATGATACTTATGCATATTTGACTAGCATTCAAGGTTGATTATTCTTCTTTTGAAACAGAGATATAAGAATCTCTGGAACATTCTGTTAGATAATTCTGTAAGCTCTCTTAAACCTTGCAGTGAGGAGTGGCTACGATATCTAGAAATATTTATCTTACATTATCAAATTCAATCCTTTATACTTTACAGAAACATAGTAGCTTCATTCTTATTGCACAGAACTGGCATTTATACCACTAGTTGAGGAAAGTTCATATGATAAGATGTTTATTAGAAAATGAATTACATAAAGAAATAAACCTTTGCCTTGTTACAATATGAGAGATAGAAGTAGTGTACTTACTAAATGATCACAACAGCTACCCAGGAAGTATGTCTTGTAAATATAAATAGAATAAAAACATGTAGCTTATATTAATTTGGCTAGTGGGAAATTAAATTGTAATATGAGCTGGCATGAAATGAACAATGTTTTGATGTTTTCACAAATGGAAAAAGATTTAGTGCCAGTTGGATAAGGTTTTGTTGGATAGCTATGCTGACTTATTGAACAGGGAGAAGTTATACAGATAAGAGTAAATAATCATTTTTGTACCTTGTGCTCTAGGAGTGCTTGCACAAATAAAATCAATTTGAATCAGACAAACACACACACACAGAGAGAGAGAGAGAGAGGGAGGGAGAGAGAGAGGGGGGGGAGAGAGAATACTATATCTAAATCTACTTCTGAATAATTTATTAACTTGACAGGCAGATTTTAAAGTAAACAACATTATTTATGTTATTGAACTAGAATGGCAAGAATATCTTTGTATTAGATTCGCAAATTTGCACCTGTTATTCTTAATGAATTAAGATGTTATTTTATAAAGCCTGAGATATAATATCATAACTTAATATTTTCTGGTAGAATAGAGTTACAACTGAATGGATAATTCTAAGAAAAAATAATTACTATAGAAATCATAGCAGGAAAGTTAAACTTAATTTATGTAGTGCCTTATTTGCCTCAAAATAAATTATACTCACATGAATGGCTGCAACATACAGTCTTGCAGTATGCAACTACAAGTAAAGAAGTTCTTATTTGGAAACAGTGATAGGACAGCTGTTAAAGTTGAAGATGAAGATGGAGTATTTGTGAAGATATGAATGAATAAATGAAGAAATGTTGCTTCCTATTATCAAATTACTATTAGCTCTTTCTGAAGGAAGTACACATTTTCCTTCTTTCATTTGCTACTCAACTGTAAATATCTGCAGTCCAAATATAGTGTCATCTTCATCTGAGCAATTTAATGCTGAAACAAGACTACATATATTTTCTTCATACCCATGATTTAATCCAATTTCATAACTTCATCTTTGTAGAACTAGAAATATGTAATGACTTAGAGTGGCAAAATAAATCTAAAATATACTAAAAGGAAGTTCAACATAAACCTAATATTAAATTGAGATTATTTACAGACTATTATTTTTTTCAGGGAGATATGATTATGTATTTGTTTCTGTCTCTACCACTAGAATTATTTCCTATTTTTAGATTATATACTCTAAAATTCTATTTGTTTTGATGACATTTCAAATGATTATCTGCTTCTGACCTATATATTTACTTTGACTATCAGCAATTTTGGTAAGATCAGTATAAAAGTATAGCTTTATGTTTCATCTATATAGTTATGATAAAGTATTTCAAATCTCGTATACCTAAATGTTTAACATTGGCAAAAGAACTGACTTGAGAAATACCATTGGTTAGTATTATACAGAGTAGTTCCAAGTATGGAAAGAAGATATCATAATTGATTATCAAATAGCACATCCACTTTTCAGGTTTATATATTCCATCTTTTCAAGCAATTTGTAACTGATTAAGATGTTCAAATAATCAATACAGAGATATTTTCAGCAAAACTGAAAACAAGAAAAACCTTGAACTGAAAACAGGAAGGCCATGAATTCTAATATTTACCTAAACATGAAGTCAGGTGGGTGACTTTGAACTAGTCATTATAAAAATGTAGAAAACTGACAGCAGAAAAAAAAAACCCCTAGTGTTCTATTGAGCCTACCATTTAAGTGAGGCAGATTTACATTTATATTATTTTCATCTCTCTCTCTCCCCTTACCTTTTTTTCTCTCTCATCTGAGAGATGGGGGGAGGGGGAGGGAGGGAGGGAGGGAGATAGAGAAAGAGAGAATTCTTGGAGAGGCTTATATCTCCTCCTTTTTGGAATGCTACCTAGGCATCTGGTTATTAATGTGAGAAACAAAATGATATAGTAAGTAGGATCTTGGCTTTATCTCATAGGGTTTTCTTATAGTGAAATTCTCAAGACTATACATGCATCATTTGGACTATGACTAATTTAAAGGCTAATGCTATGATAAATTTGTCCTTTTGTAACAAGGCACAAGACTTTTGCTGTTCTTTGAAGAATTAACAGTAATTCATATCCTAAGACAAAGCACAACCACAAAAGTATACTTTAAAAAGAGTCTATAAATAACAATATAATCCTAACAATGCAATGCCTAAGTATATATGTTTTAAGTTGCAAAACAATTAAACAACTGGAATAGAAAACTCTTAATTCTATAGTTATAAAAAAGCAGTGATAAGATGGAATTTATGACGTTCTTTCAAGATCTAATGAGACAAAATGAAATAGAGGTCTTTTTTCAGTTTGGGATTTAGACCCACTAGTATTTTAAGGGTAAGTTGTAGAATTGAGGAGAAACTGTTTGGCAGAGTGGTTAAGATACTGGCATAGAATACAGGAGACCATGAGTCCCACCTTGGGTGCAAAACCAATTGGGTAGCCAGTCACCCCTTCTTAGCCCTAGGAAGAAGGCAATAAAACATTTCTGAAAAACCTTGCCAATGAAACTTCAGGGGTAGGTCAAAGCTGCCACTAGGGATCAAAAGCTGACTTGTACCTCCGCCACAAAAAAATAAAGAAAGCAGAACTATGATTTTGTTCCCTAAATGTAGGAATAGGGCATGCATATCAGGAATGACAACATTGCTTGGAACAGATAATTATGAGATTGAGGCACACAATATAGTGTATCAACTTTTCTGTTCTACAACTCCAGCAAAGGAATTGTTATTGTTAAATTGAAACCTTGTAGCAAGTATTTACACTGTAATGCTTGTAGACAAGAAAAGAGTAAGGTTCCAGCAAACAGACTAAATGGGTTTAAGACCAAAGAACCTTTAGTGGTTGTGTTTGCTGACATAATTGGTCCTAAGAAACCAAGTCTAGGAGGTGCCTGTTACATATTTTGAGTATTTTGGACCATTACTCACGATATGGTTTCTGCTATCTTATGAAAAAACAAAACAGAAACATTCCAACATTTCTTTAATTGGCTAAGGTTTGCTGAGAGAAAAATGAAAAGTAAAGTAATTACTTTAGTAACTGATAATGGGACTGAATTTGTTAACAAAGATTCCAAAATATGTTAAAATTGGCTGGTGTAAAGCATAAACGTTCTGGACCTTACAGACCACAACATAACTCATTTATAGAACGAAGAGGGCAAACATTACAATCCATGGCTTGCACAATGTTATCTGACTCATGTTTACCTGAAACACTGTGGGGTGAAACCATAATGTGTAGTAACTATGTTTTAAACAATGTACTAAATACAACAACTGGAAAATTGCCATTCACTCATTGGCATGGCAGAAAACCAAATTTAAGTTATTTACACACATTTGGAGCTCCAGCATGGGTGCATATTCCCTCACAAGTAAGACTGAAAGGGCAACATAGAGCTAAGAAGTTATTTTTTGTGGGTTATGAGGCCAACAACAGATCATTTAGATTTTGGGATCAAGGCACAGCTCATGTTTATTGTAGTGATAGTGCAAAATTTCTTGAGCACGTTGGGTGGGATAAACTGGAACAGGAATCCAGCAATGGTATTATTATTGACACCCAAATAGTCCCTAAAGATAAAATCAGTACACCCCAAATAGCCATTAAAGAGGAAGAGGAGGAAGTAGTAGAACAAGCACAGGAAGAAATAGAAGAACAAGAGCAGGTGGCACAGGAAAGTCCACCAGCAAGCCCTGTATTACCAAGATGTTCAACCCGAGTAACACGATCACATGATAGATATCAGGCTAGTGTTGTATACCAAGTGAATACAATTCCAAGTAATTATAGTGAACTAAAACTGTATCCTGCTAAGGATCAGACTGCTTGGCAGAAAGCAATGGATAAGGAACTGGAATAATTAAAAAGACTGGAGGTATACAAAAATTTTAAGCTACCAACAGGTAAACATGCCATAGGATGCAAATGGATATATAAACTGAAGACCGGTGTGGATGGGACTGTTATCAATAAAGCCAGGTTAGTAGCACAAGGATTTAATCAGACAGTAAATGACTATGATGAGGTGTTTGCACCTAGTCTGAAGGCTACTACATTAAGGGCAGCATTAGTGTGGGCAGCTAAGGAGAAATACATTGTAAATCATTTGGATGTAGAGACAGCTTATCTGCATGCACCATTGCAACACAGTATATATTTAAAGAAACCTTTAGGTCTCAAAAATGATAATACTGATAATAATGATTGCTGGAAATTGATAAAAGAGTCTTTATGGTTTGAAGCAATCAGCGTAAGAGTGGAACCAATGTATAGTTAAAGAATTAACTAAGATAGGTTTTGTAGCTGGCATGGCTGATCCTTGTTTGTTTAAAAAAGAAAGTAAAGGTATGATTTCATTGTTGCTATTGTTTACTGATGACATAGCATTAATCACCAAAACTGAACAAGAAGCTACTGAGATAATTTCACTATTGGAACAGAAATTTAAGAAAAACAGTTAGGAGAAATCAAACAATATCTTAGTTTGAAGATAGATAGAACTAGGGAGGATACAAGATCTCACAAGCAGATAAAATCAACCAATTACTAAAAAGTTATAAAATGGAACTTTGTAAGCTGGCTAAGACACCAATGAGCCAGGAGTTTAGCCATAGTGATGTTCAAAGTCCTGTTTTTGATAAGAATATTTATCAGTCCTTAATTGGTAGTTTATCTTATCTCAGTAATTGGTCAAGGCCAGATATTGCATACAGTGTTAATCAATTAGCGAGATTTAACACTGAGCCCACTGAACGGCACTTGCAAGCTGCTAAACGTGTGTTAAGATATCTGAAACAGACAATGCATTATGCATTGTATTTGGAGCCAAAAGATGAACTGAATTTGACTGCATATGCTGATGCAAGTTTTGCTACAGACATAAATACATGAAAATCTACATCAGGTACAGCTGTATTATTGGGAAAAGCATTGATTGGATGGAGATCTATTAGACAGAAACATCTAAGTTTGTCAACAATGGAGGCTGAATTCTCATATTTGTCTTTACTATGTACAGATTTAGTTTTGTATAAGCAATTATTAATTGATATGGGAATTAGTGTAACAGATCCTATTGTTTACGAAGATAACCAATCAACAATACAGATGGCTTCAAATATTGCTGTTAAAACAAGAATGAAACACACAGATTTAAGATATTTAAATGTGAGATAATGTGTGCAAAGTAAGATGATTAAGCTGGAATAATGTATGTCAGAAAACAATATAGCAGATCATTTTACAAAGGCCCAAGGCTCTATAAAGCATAAGGCTAGCTGTGAAGATTATGGACTTAGAATGTAAGGTTCTATATATTATCTTACCCAAAAGGGGAGAATGTTAGGAATCTGAGTCTCCTAACAGGTATTTGGGTGAAAAATATATAAACCAGGATAAACATTTTAGTGCTATCTCTTTAGGGGAATGCAACAGCATGCAATTGGGTGTGGTTTCTCAAATGGCCATAAGATGGAGCCAGAAACCTGGATTGTTTCGTCTGAGTCTCATAAGAGAAGAGAGTGTGTCTTTATTTCCTTTTGTTGGAAAGTATTGCAGCTGCTCCATTTTTCCTAATTGACTTATATTACTGGATTTAATGTGAGTCTGATACTTAACTGTTTTTGACACTGGACTTTGTTACTGGAATATCCCTGGATTGAAAAACTGACTGATTAACCTGTGAATGACTTTTGGATTGCCTATTTTGAACTTTGCTTAAACCTTTCTGGAAGTAAAAACCTTCATTAACTGTACAGTGTATCTGTGTACTGTGTGTGTATTATTCCAACACTATTCTCTATATGTTTTCCTGTATGCGCTCATTCTCCTAATGGGGAATTACCTCAATTATTATTATTAACTCAATCAGTTATACTTAGTCCATCTTCTCATTTTTAAGCTGTATATTCTCTTTACAGTAAACTTTCTGCCATCATTTAACTTAGAGTCCTTGTGTACAAACTTACTAAGAATATTTTATTTGTTCTTCCTAGTAAGGCTGAAGTATATATCTGCACATATACATACACCAATATTATGAAAATGTAAAAAACACACAGGATTTTTGAGAACAGACATCCAGATCAATCCTTGCTGATTTGAAAAAAAATGTAAGCAAGACCTTTAAAAAAATTGGTTATTACTTGGAATAACTCACTAGTAAATGCCAAGATTATAGGGTTGCTTGAAAAGTTAGGGGAAAAGCTCTTGAAAACTGTAATGGCAAATCACCTTTCCATTCCTGCCAAGAAATTACATTGAGACTTTATGCATTTCATCAAGAAAGGTGATAATTAAGTCATTTCTGATTAAAACTTAAAAGAGCTTGTGCATCACTATATTTGGAATCAAATATACCATGAATATGTATGAAGTTATTAACAATCTAGAACCATTCTCCAGTAGAGCTAATGCCATTTAATATATTTTCAAAAACTAAAATATTTCCTTCACAAATTACTTCTGCTTCATGCTTTGTGAGTTGCTTAAGAAGATTTAATCAATACTATTTGAATACACTGCTATCTGACTCAGCACCTCTCTTGAGCATATGGATATCAATACTTCTCCCCTGAGCATCAATATTTTATTTGAGAGTAAGGTTGCAAATAACACTCTTGTCATTCAATTTTTGAAGTACATTCACTCAATGGTGAAAAATCTGTATATTACATTTTATTTTTAAAAGATGGTTTAATGGTTTGTATTTTAAAATATGATCACATAGAAATAACACATTAAGATTATTAACTGATGCTCCTTCCAGATGAGTTGTTCACTGTGCAATGGCTATACATTGTTCACTCAGATTTAATGGAAGCATTCTCAGAAAATGCTGTGACCCTTCTGTAGGATATCCATTTATTGTTTTCCTATCTAGAGAACCTTTTATACTATAATAATCTAATCTGGGATAATATCTATAGTGCAGTCTTTGTAAAGGCATGGCAAAAATGTCCAATTGATACAAAGAGAGAGGAATAGGAGATGGAAATATATACACATCTTTTCTCTATGTATTTGCTCATGTGTACGATTCCTAAAGACCTTTCACATTTTGCCTTATTTAACCTTGTTTAATTTAATCCTGGTTAATTTGTCCTTCCTAAATAAGATTTTTTTTAAAAAAAATAATGCCTTGGGTGTGATGTAAAGCAGCCCTTGTTTGTGGTTCTCTCAACATCATTAGCACCTCTTTAATACTTCCTTAATTTATTTCCTTCCTGCTGTAACATGTCCTTAACCTAGATACAATAATTAGCTATTAATTTAATTGATTTTTTTTTTCTTATTTTTAAAAAAGTATTAATGCTACAGCACAATTTTATCATACCAAAGTGCCACAACTATTACAAAGAAAAAAGATTGCTAGTGCTTTGACAGGCTGTTGGCTCCAAAATTATAGATTGTACTCAGATAAAAAAATTAAGTGTAGTTTATTCATTCCACATTTCATGGAACTTTCTGCCTGGATGTCTGCAGATCTCATTTTTTAAAAAATCCTGCCCTGCAAATGTTTAAAAACCTGTAAAGTTATTGAATCATAACAGCTAAAGTACATTCTATTCCTACACTAAGTGAAATGGTGCTAGCCAAATATCAGTCAAACAGTAATGCCGAAGCAAATCCTGGCTCTTGCATTTGCATTCCATGGGAGAAAATAATATGGCCTTTTCTATCCTTTTCTTTTTTAAGGGAAGATAAGACAGTTTCTGAAATATTCCCAAGAAAAAGGTGAAAAAGGTCTAGTTCCAGTATGAATATGAACTATAAAGTCAACCTATAAAGACAAACTTCTACTGATAATTAGGAAAAATGATCTTCCTGAAAATTTCCAAAAAAATGTGACTTGCCATTTCCTTTCTTTAATTTTACCTCCTTTCCTGAATAGCAAGAATTAAAAGGCCAATGAATAAGTCAGATAATGATCAGTATCAGGTTTTTTAGATCTCAGATGACATATTCCTTTATACATTTGTACTAGAATAACATTGTAACTTTCCTTTACAAAGGTCAAACAAGGAATATATAAACTAACAACTGAATGTGAATTAAATACACATGAGCTATTTATGCTATGACTTTAAGGATAAAGGCTTTCTGTAATTACACAGCGATTAACAACTGTATTTGTATTTTCTTATCTAGGTGTCATAAACATCCTCTTTTTGAAGCTGAATTAATACAAGCTGCAAAAAAGGAATACTGATGGCTCTTTTCAATGTAGAACAATATTTTGCTTGAGGATTATGCAAATTAATTCTTGATGTCTCATTAAATGATAATATTTAAGCCCAATTTTTTTTAAAAAAATGCCAGCTAAAATTCTGATCAACCAACTATAGTTTCAAGGTAATACCTTGACAGGTATGTTAAACACAAGCTGTCCTTTAAATACTTTATGTTCACCTAACGTTTGTGATATACCAAGTAATTAATCTATTTTCCATTCCAGATATATTACAGTACATTCAGAAAGTATTCAGGCCTCTTTCACTTTTGTCAATTTTGTTTTGCTTCATATGTTATGATTCGTAGTTTAAATTCTTTAAAAAAAATTAATCTACACTCTGTAATACATAATGACAAAGTGAAAATAATTTTTTAGAAATTTTTGTAAAAAATTTTTTAAACCCTGAAATATCACATTGGCATAAGTATTCAGACCATTCATATAATACTTCGTTGAAGCACCTTTGGCAGCAATTATAGCCTCTAGTCTTTTGGGTATGATGCAAGAAGCTTTACACACCTGGATTGGGGAATTTCTGATATTCTTCCTTGCAAATCCTCTCAAGCTCAGTCATATTGGATAGCAACTATAGTGGACAATTACTTTGAGATTCCTCCAGATATATTCAATAGGGCTAAGCAGGGCTCTGACTGGGCCACTCTAGGACATACAGAGTTGTGCCTAATCTATTCCTGTGTTATCCTGGCTGTGTTGTCATGTTGGAAAGTGAACCTTTGGCCCAGTTTGAAGTCCTGAATGGAACAGGTTTTCATTGAGGATAACTCTGCACTTTTCTCCCTTCAGCTTGCCCTCAATCCTGGTCAGTCTTCCATCCCACTGATGAAAAACACCCCCACAGCATGATGCCGCCACCACCATGCTTCACTGTTGGGATAGTATTAGGTGAGTGATGAATAGTGGCTGGTTTGCTCCAGACATTAAGTTTAGAATTGAGGTAAAACAGTTCAATCTTGATTTCATCAGACCAGAGAATCTTGTCACAGAGTATCACAGTCTTTCAGGTGCTTTTTTACAAACTCCAAGCAGGCTTTCATGTGTTTTACACTGAGGAGAGGTTTCCATCTAGCCACTCAGCCACAAAGCCTAGATCAATGGAGGACTGCAGTGATGGTTGTCCTTCTGGAACTCTGTCCCATTTCCCACAGGATTTCTGGTGCTTGGTCAGAGTGACTATCAGGTTCTTGGCCACTCTTTTACTAAGGTTCTTTTCCTCCAATTATTTGACTGGGTGACCAGCTCTTGGAAGAGTCCTGGTTGTGACAAACTTCTTCCATCTGAGAATTATGGAGACCCCTGTGCTCTTAGGAATTTTCAGTGTTGCAGGAATTTTATTGTAGCCTTCCCCAGATCTGTTTCATGCAATAATCTGTCTCTGAGTTCTGCAGGCAGTACCTTTGACTTCATTGCTTTTGCTCTGCTACATAGGCATTGTCAGCTGTGAGATCTTCTATAGAGAGGTGATTCCAAATCAAGTCCAATCAATTTAATACACCACAAGTGGACACTAGTCAAGGCATAGAAACATGTCAGCAACAATAAAGAGAAATGGGAGACACCAGAGCTAAATTTCAAGTGTTGCTGCAAAGGATCTGAATACTTATGTTAATGTGATATTTCAGTTTTTTCTTTTGAATAATTTTACTAACATTTCTAAAATTTAGTTTTCACACTGTCATTATGGGGTACTGAGTGTAGGTTATTAAGAAAAATGAATTTCAACAATTGTAGAATCAGACTGCAGCATAACAAAATTGACAAAACTGAAAGGGGTCTGAATACTTTATGAATATACAGCTACAGCTCTTAAATACTTTTTAAAAAGAAATAATAATAATAATAATAATAATAATAATAATAATAATAATAATAATAACAACAACAACTCTTATTTTCCATGTCCAATTTCAACATCTGGATGACTGTGTAATGAATCATAATAATAACCAAACCTTTAGTGAGGCACTACCTTGGTTGTGGACTGTATCCTCTGAGGAAAATGAGACCTAGGTCAGAACTTAAACATACTGGACAAATCTCATAAGAAGAGCCAGGAAAAAATATTTCTCTCATAAACAATATGGTAAGAGTAATTTATAGAAACCCATACCAGATTAGCCATTGCCTGGATCAGCATATAATAATAGAATAACAGAGTTGGAAGCAATCTAGGAGGTCTTCCTAGTCCAACACCCTGCACAAACAGGAGACCCTAAACCATTCTGAACAAATATCTGTCTAATCTCTTCTTCAAAGCCTCCAGTAATAGAGCACCCACAACTTCTGAAACAGAGGTGGAGATTTTATAGTAATCTTCCCCTGCCATGCCCACCAAGCTAGGCCCACAGAACCAGTAGTAAAACAAATTGAACCCCACCACTGTTTGCAACCATCTAATGTTTGATGATAGAATTCAAGGGAACATTTTGGTGATCAATGTCCCTGATTCTCACTTTTACTATTGATTTGGCCTTCTTCTGGGCTAATTGCCTAAATATTCTGGAGAGAGGCCAAGATTGCAAAGTTCTCCTATGCAGGGATCAAACATAATTCTAAGTTTTGAGTTTAGAATCCTATATCTCCCGTATCATACAGGGCAAAAAACAAAAAAGGTTCCTCTTTTATTTTCTTTATTTTCAATTATTTTTGAATAGAATCATTATAATTGCATTTGGGATCAGAACAGTATGCTAAAGATCTTACTTTTTTTTTAAATTCAGTGCTAAATTAGGATAAATTCTGAGATTTATATAAAATTGTAACTTGAACATGTACTATTTGTTATTGAGAGATATATTACACAATTGCAAGGATTGCCTTTAGTAAAATGCATACCAATTAGATACCTACTATAATTAGCTTAATCTAAAAACAAATAAAATAACTCAGAAAAGATCTAGGTGGGAACTGTGAAAGTCACTGATTGTTCTACAAAGAACTGATATAAAACTTGTTGGGATTTGCTCTTTGTCTCCTTACTTTTTATTGTGTTAAAATATAATAAATTTCTATCTCTGGAAAAGAAGAAATTATACTGGTTGATGCTTGTCTTAAAAGAAAAACAAAACAATAGCTCTGGCAGACAAATATAGCTGGGAAAGATGAAGATAATGTGCTATTTCTAGTTGAATCTTGCAGTATTTGTTTTCCATTTATTTTATTTACAGAGACTCAGCTTCTTCATCAATTCGAGCACAACATTACAAATAAATGAAATGAAATAAATACAGAACAACTCGAGACATACTCAGCCGATTGCAATTCTCAGAAAGAGGCCAAACATATCCTTTGTTTATAGTAATAAATTTTAGGTCCTGAACCTTTTGTGTAACCCTGAATGCATTAACAGTATGTAGTGTTCTAATAATAAATGCATTATTAAGTAGCATCAAAACTGACAAACATGCTTACGTTCACATTCATTTCTTCTTCAACTTCCTTGTGTACTTTGATTCTCAGAAATTACTACCTTCAGCAATAACCCATAGCTTCCAAAAGAACACCAGTTTATTTTGAAGGGCTTCTCATTAAATGGAATTGCTGTTACACAGAAATGTATGATTACACAAAAAGTGCTGACACAAGGTGGCACTTTTAAGTTGGTTGGTTTTCTGTGAATGTTAATCAAGGACAAACACTTATATTTCTTCATTTGGTCAGCAGAGAAAGGGAATTTTCACGCCATGTGCACTGACAGGTTTATTTAGGCAGATTTGATAAAAACATTAATATATTTGACAGATGCTTCATGAAATGTTTAAATTTCAAAACCATATAGACAAATACTACAATTTAAAGCTGAAGAGGCAGTTTCATCCAGTGGTTAAGGCACCAATTAAAAACCAGGAGACTGTGTGTTCCAATCCCATTTTAGCTTTGAAAGCCAGCTGGATGAATTTATCCCAAATTACTTTATTGGCCAATCCATCTCACTTGTTCTGGGAAAGCTGGGACAAAGAAGTATTAAGTATGTTCAGTGCCTGGAGTTATTTATCAAAACAATACAATAAAATTCAGATAGAAATGGATAGCTAGCTAGATAGATAGATAGATAATAAAATCAGAATAAATATCTTATTCTCTCTTTCCTGCCTCCCTACCTATAAACCTACTCAATGATTATTTGTAACTTTAAATATAAACAAAAATGCAGAACATGTCTCCAAATCATTTGACAAACAAGATTTGAAAAAGGCCAATAGCAAGTGTTAAACTCATGGATCAGGCATCTATGGCAAAGTAAGACCGCCTAACATCTTTGTCTGTACATGGAAAGAAAATTCTGCTGGTTCCTGAGAATTCCTGACCAAGTAATGAGTTGGACTAAAAAATCTTCCAAGTTCTATTCTATACCAATGCGGTAAAATCCTGATTTCGTGAAAAGATGCAATCCTGAAGTTCTGTGGCAAATATATACCTCCTATTCCTTTTGTTATAGATATTCCTAAAGTAAGACATAGCAAACTCCATGATCAGTTTTTTTGTATCTTCTGTATCCTAAAGCTAGACATGATTTCCTCAAACTTATTCACTACAATCACATTAGACACAAGTTATCTAATAAACTATTTGTTGCAACTGATATATTTCTGACCATATTTCTTGTTGTCATAGTAGCTTTTCAGTTCAGCACCACAAAAAAATATTTTTACCTGGGCATAGGAAAAGACCAGTCACAAAGGTGTGTTCAATACTTCCATTCCAAAACGTAGTTTTGTTAGCAGCCATTTGACATGTGAATTAATTCCTAACTGTAGGTCAGTCAGTCTTCTGTTTATTATCATTCTTTCATTATTATACAGTAAATAAATAACCAAATTTCAAAACATTCATCCTTCAAGTTTATGATGCTTGCATACACTATTAAACATTGTAATACAATGTTTTGTTGCTTTGAACTAACCGATTACATTCATATAGCCAGCTCTAATGCTATTCCATTTATATATCACAACACATGGGAGATTTTAAACTGGACACATAATAGCGGTTTATAACGGTTAATAGACAAGGTCCCTACTGAGACTAGTGAACAATAATGATCTCTTTTCATTCATTTTTTCCCCCCGTGGATATAATGAGGCCTTAACTTTCTGTGCTACAGTAAATATTTGCTATTTGTCATAACATAGTTTTTCCCCTCACTTCCCACACAAACACACACACACACACATATATATATATATATTTAAAAAAATGGAATAAACATGATATTTATGTAATTTATAATAATCTAACCATTCAGTATCTTTCATCCAGTATATGATTTAAGAAGATTCAACATCATCTATTTACTGATACAACTTTGGGGCAAAATTTAGTATTGCTACATTAATGGTTATAACAGCATCTAATTTTAAAGAAATTCACTGCTATTATTCAAGTTCCCTATCTAAATCTATGATGAAATCATCTGTTGCCCCACAGAAAATGGTTGTGGTACATTAATTTATCTTTTCTTTTTTCCAGAACATTTTAACTTTTGGAGGCTTTAGGCCATGCAACTCAACCAGATAAATATATGCTTTTACAACCTTAGATTCCACCAGGCAAGGTGCCCTTGGCTCACTTTGCTTTGGGCTATCGTACCACCCTGCAATTTTAGAAAGCTATGTCTTGATAAGATGAATGTTACTGTTTCTTTAATCATTACCAGGATCATTTTGGCATGACCAATTTAGTCTAGCTCTTCAAGTGTATCTCATAAAAGCACCAGGTTAAAACTCTTCCCCTACCTCCCATAGAGCCATGTTACTTTTGGAACTTGCATCTAAATGAATGGTCCTAGCTTTGCTTGTTTCTTTCACTGATAACTCTAATGTACAAAAGGAACTAATCTATAGTTGCTAGGATTCTGATTAAAGAACAATATATATTCAGGATGGTACAGAAATGGTAGTTTCTATGATGCAATTTATAATTAATATTTTTAATGATGTGCTCTGAGTATGCTTTCTCTGAGATGAGGCAGGCAATTTTTGGCATTGTACAGGGTTTGTTTGTTTTTTACAATGAGTGAATGGTATTGAATGGTATTGTCAGACAAATTACACCTTGGAATTCATATTTTTTGGAAAAATAAGCTTTGTCAGTATGGGTAATTGCCTTTTTAATATACAAATATATAATTTACAAAGTATGATAAACAATAGCAATGATGTAAAAATGTTGCATCCCTCTATTTTTCTATCACCAAAACCAGGGGTTTTAAACTTGATTTCACTGAGGGCCGTATCAGGTTTGTGGATGACCTCAGAAGACCCATGGCAGTATAACCAGTTCGACATCACTCTGCCAGCAAAAACGGGCTCTGAAGCTCCATTTTTCCCTGCAATGGCTTTTTTCCTGCCTGTGGAAATAGAGTTCAGGGGGGCCCTTCCGAGCTCAGTTTTTGCTGGCAGAGGCACTGTTGAGGTAATTCCCCATTAGGAGAATGAGCGTATACAGGGAGATGTATAGAGAATAGTGTTTGAATAATACACACACAGTACACAGATAAGCTGTACAGTAAATGTAGGTTTTTACTTCCAGAAAGGTTTAAGCAAAGTCCAAAATAGGCAGTCCAAAATCATTCACAACTAAATCAGTCAGTTTTCAATCCAGGAAAAATCCAAATATCAAAGTCCAGTGTCAAAAACAGTTCAGTATCAGACTTACATTAAATCCAGTAATATCAGTCAATCAGGAAAAATGGAGCAGCTGCAATACTTTCCAACAGAAGAAAATAAAGATAAACTCTCTTCTGAGACTCAGACTAAAACTAAACAATCCAGGTTTCTGGCTCCATCTTATGGCCGTTTGAGAAACCACTCCCAATTGCATGCTCTTGCATTCCCTTAAAGAGACAGTATTAAAATGTCTATCCTGGTTTATATATTTCTAACCCAAATACCTGTTTGGTGACTTATATTCCTAACAGGTACCACTGGTCCTTCACTATTTCCAAGGCATCCCCATGGGCCAGTTCTTTTTTTTCCTGGTTTTCAAGCTCATCTTTTCACGGCACGGCACATTGCCACATGTCAGCTATTTAACACATAGGGAGATTGCAGGATTGCAGGAGAAGGTCGGTAGCAAACCTTCTGTGCATGTGCAAAGTGCGCGTTTGACATGTGAATGTGTGCTCGCCAAACTGATTGTTACACCAATTGAATCACACCCCTGGGATTAGGCAAATATTGAAAGTACACAAAGATAAAGATTCTGGGCATCAGTTATTGTATGGGACTAAAAATTTAAAAACAAAAGTATGGAAACTACATCAGCTCCATCATAGATACTAATCTAGAACTCATAGATACTAACTTTCTGATACTACAAATGATGGGGAAACACACATACACAAACATACTTCAGAACATCATAGATTGACCCACTTCTTCTTTGTGGCAGCCCTAGAGATATTGGAACACTTCTATCATGTCTCCTCTGGTCCTTCTCTTCACTAGACGAGCCATGACCAGTTCCTGCAACCATTCTTCATATGTTTTAGCCTCCAGCTTGAATCAGATTTGGTAATATTTAGTTTTCCAGAATGTTATCTTCAAAATATTCTTCAAACAAACAAAGCTGCTTTGATTTTGTGCCATCAAGTTTATAACTTGTAGGGCCACATAGAGTTTGGTACAATAAAATTGGGTCCAATTCTTGGATTTTCAACCAATATTTTACTTGCAAAAGTAAATGATTTATTTCAATCATATAGCAAAAAAGTTTTGTTCAAAATGCTTAGAAGTGTTCTGTCTTCAGAGTTTCTTTTCAGATAGGTCATCTTATCAGGTAGACCAGACAGGAAACATGACCAGAAGAACTAATTTTACTTTATTGTAAGGTTTTATAAACAGAATCTTGCAAATCTGAATATACTTTTTTTTCCCTCCTATGGCCACTATAATCCAAAAACTAGGTGGGGGAGTTTCTTTGAATCTCTTTCTTCACCCACTTTCCTGCTGCAGGATAACCCACCTTTTATCTGACGATTATCTTGCTTCCATAGTTTTGCCCTATCTCCAAAAGCCATATCCGCATAACATGAAGCAATTTTGAAAATTAGCATATTTCCATCACAAAATAATTGAAAATCAAATATTGAGTATTATAAAATTTCAATATTTTAAATAATATTTTGTAGAAGTAGAAATGATATTTTATAGAAATGATTAAAAAAAAAAATCCAAGACACTTCTCTTTGCTTGTAAATGGGATGTAGTGGGGCAAAACACTATCAACTATATGGTTATGATTTGCAAATATAGTGCATATGATTAGAACAGACACATATGTCTTCTTTTATGTATGCTACTGTATAGTTTTTGGCAATATACCCTTTTTCCATAAATTTCACAATGCAAGAAAACTATTACAAGATAGAATACTTTAACCAGATTAGGTTCTGGTCCATCTGAAAACTTTACAATATTTTACTTACAATGTACTTGAGGAAGCCAGAATATCTCTGCATGCAACACAAAAGGTGTAGTTCTGGATTTACATTCAGCTTGGAAATAGGTCATCATCTGGTAAACAGTAGAATAAAAGTGACTTTTCCAGTGCAGATAAATATACATATTCGAGAAGACTGGAAGCTGAGTCACAAAAACTGGACTTGTTTTCTTTTTGGTTTGAAATATTTCATGGTTTATCTTCAATCTGAGAAAGAGTTTGGAATTTACAGTACTTTCATATTTGTTTACCAGACACTTGTACCTCCATTTCCTAATACAATTTTTACTGCATTACTTAAATTTATTTTGTTCTTTGAACTGAGATCTTATGTCTGATTTCAAGTTTACTACAAACAGCCACAAACAATCAAAAACATCAGGCCAGTGCCATAGAAAATCTCCATCATTTCTGGTAGTTCAGATGACCTACTGTAAGGATTAATGGATTAACCTTGACAAACTTTGACTATTTTTACATGTATTCCCCATTAGCTTCTCTGATCTTTAGTAAATGCATTTGATATTTGTTACAATCAACCTAAGTCCTTGCCTACTGTTATATTCAGACATATATCAAGATTTACAAATGGTCACAGGATGGAGTATTTTGCAAGATACACAATCTTTCAGTGGCATCACTTGAATACACCATCTTTGACAAAATCACCATCAATTGCAAAAGGTGGCTTTATTTGGAATAGCTTATATTCTGTGCTGATAGTTTTAACGTACTCAAACAATAATATCCGCCTCTCTTACATCCTTATAAAGCATTACATGGTAAGTACTTGGTCGGTGGACAAAAATGCCAAATCGAACACATTGCTAACTCTACAACCAGCCAAAATAATAATAATTTATTAACTTGTATTCCACCTGACTCTCAATAAATCAAGAAAATGAAATGCAATCAATAAAACAAAAAAAGCATATAAACAAAATTACAAACTCAAAACAACAAGAACAAAACTGAATTAGAAATACTATAAATTCCTTCTTTTACATATTGCCGTATCCTTTGGATTTATGTAGTTGCCCAATTTTGTTGATATAAAAATATGATTTTTTAAAATTTTGTTTTGTTTTTCGAAAACATAAATAATTTCCATACAGTCTCTGTTTATAGCAATATTTACTAAGTTTTTTATTAATTCACTAAACACATGCACAAGCAGGAAGTAGGCAGAAAATTAGGCAGAAAATTAGGCAGAAAAATGACTACAGATTTTGATTTATATGGTCACTTCTGGAATAGCTAGAAATTAATTCCTCCTTTTTTTTCTGCTGTCCAAACCAGAAATTGAGGGTTTACAGATCATTAGGTGGTGTAGATACCCTTCCTTCCCATACATTGTTTATGTTCACGAGTAATTTTATTTCTAAATACATTTCAATTAAATAGAATCTACTCCATTTCAGTGTTCAAAGTACTATATACTGGTACATTCAGAAGGCCCAAGCTATATTTGGATTGCTGAAAGTGCTTTTTAAATACTTTATGCATAAGTGGAACCATGTAATGTTTTATAACCATATTCATTTATTTTTGTACTTGAGTACATAAGCCTAGAAAATAGAAAATTAAACAAATGAAGGGCTGTTGAAAGCAGAAGAAATTATTTACCGTGATCAAACTGTGTTATAGCTGCTTGTAAAATTTAGCTGTGTCTATAGTCTTGACATTGTCTGCCAAACACAGAAAGTGTTGTTACAGTTTTCAAGTAATTTGCCTGTGAAAATACCTTTGGTATCTTGGCACACAGACTCTTAGTTAGAGTGGAATCTGAGATTCATTGGAAAGTTCTGCTGAATGTTGTAAGTATACACTAGAAGCCATGACGGTATCAAAATATTGTTATGGGCCTGATTATGCAAATCACAATTTGTTCTGTATATGGTATGTCATCATGATGAATATGATACAACTTGTGTCCTCTTCACCTCAACCCTGTGAATATCCAAGTTGGGGTTTGATATTTGTGAGCAGTCAGTGATAAATAACATTAAGTGAAATTCAGAGGCTAAAAAGCAGTATTGATATCTATCTGCCTGTCCTCTGTTTTCAAGCAGATTAGACATATTAATAAGAATATTCTAATGCAAAACATGTAAGATAAAAAATAAACAAGAAGAGGCTGATGTTTCTTGGGAATTAACCTGTTAAAGAAAAACATTTGAAAAAAAGTAGTGAAAATTATCAGCCTCTTTTCTAACCAAAGAGCTTCCAGGTGCCACTTTGACACTCGGAGAAGCAGAGCCTAAAGGCACGGGGACTGTTGGTGACACAGAATCAAAGACATGAGCAGGTGCAGCAATAGACTTTCCCTCAGGCTCTGAGGATCCTTTGAGAGTGATTAATAAAAAACAACAACAAACAAACACCCAGCAGTTTGCACACAACATTCATGGGTAGTTATTAAAAGAAATGTTTTTATAAGAAACAGATACTAATTTTCTTCTTGACTTCCCTTTTACAAATGAAAATGAATATTCATAAAAGAATATCATAGGACAATGGAGGATTAATTTTCAATAGATGTTAACATATCAACTTGTTTTGGGTTTGTTTTAAATAGGGTGGACTTTGTAAAGCAGATCAAGGTTTTTTAAAATTCTGTATTTTGAGTTCCCCATAATCCTATGTCAGATTATATGCAGACATATATTCAATAGGAACAATGAAAACCACTCTATTTTCAGAGTTGAACTATGTCCCAAAGAAAAGTTAACATA
The DNA here is from genome assembly GCA_015471245.1 of Laticauda colubrina. Lineage (NCBI taxonomy): Eukaryota > Metazoa > Chordata > Lepidosauria > Squamata > Elapidae > Laticauda > Laticauda colubrina. The sequence goes on along the minus strand of BLBF01000039.1, from coordinate 11,606,564 downwards.
GTTAGAATATTGTTGACAATTATGTTGTAATCAAGAGAGAATTGTTACTCAAACAGACAAAAGCGAGAAAGTTTAAAATCTAGTTCCAGTGATTATCAAATTATGTTGCTCAAATCTCACAAAATCATTTTCCAAACTTTAGAAAAATAACTCAATGTAAATACTTCATAACATACTAATGAAGGTCATATTCAATGGTAGTATTTAACCATAAATATAAATTGAATTCAAAATTTTATTGCAGAAATAGTGCTCAACAAAAGGAAAAAACAGAACTGAGTTGCATATCTTTCATGTTGTCTAAATTTAGAATAATGAATTGTCTGTATCAATGATAAGTTTTAAGCAAGTATCACTGATAATTGTACTTTCAAGATCTTTTCCTTAGCAAAGTGTTGTTTGTAAGCTCTTTGCACAATTTCAGTCTATTTCAGTGACTGAAAGTTTACTTTAAAGAGACTTAAAGTACCATCTAAATACATTCCTGATAATTATATCTGCCATTATTCTAATAACATTTCCATAATTAATTAGTCTCAATAAAGTCCCCTTTCCCACAGAAAGGAAGCAACTTGAGACTTTCAACAAGAGATTGGACTGCCATTTGTCAGAAATGGTATAGGATCTCCTGCTTGAATGGGGGGTTGGACTAGATGACCTACAAGGTCCCTTCCTACTCTGATTACTTGTTATCTGTTAAATCCACTGATAGTTCAGGAAAAGTTCAGACAAGGTTAGCAGTATTTCACCTAGATATTTTAATAATCCCAGTTGACCTAGATTTGCCATGGGTGAATGGAGACATAGGTTTGGCTAACGTCTCTTTCATAGCTTTTTTAAAAAAATAGGCCAGTCTCAATTGCTTTAAATAACTGCTATGTGACCTGAAAACAGGCTTCTAGCTGGGCTTCCAGAACTGGACTGCAAAAATCTAGATGATGATTAGATTGTAAAAAAAAAATACAGGAAATTCTCATCCTTTGCTGTCACCCACTGATCATATGCCTGGTTGGCTACCAAGGCTACTATCTTAGGCTATAATTTATCTGATTACAGAAGCAAAAATAAACAATTCTAAAAACTATGTCAAACAGGAACTAAGGAAAATTGGCTACATATGTTTTATTTGTGCCTTTAATGAAACACTGTAAAAATTTCAAATGTACAGTTATTCCAGGCTGTTCATTTCTACAGTTACAGTAGATATAAATACAGTAGATATAAATAAATAGATATATTTCCTTTCAGTTAAATAATAGCTTTGGCATTGAAGTACAATTGGCATCTTTCAGGAAAACAAGTTGCATAGATTTGTATCCCTCATAGACAACATTTTGAAAGTATATTTCTCATTTGTAAAATATTTGCAGTAACACACTGTTAAGCCTGGGTTCCCCAACCAGGGTTAGGTAGACAAGCTAAACAGAATGTGCAGCGTTAGTCAGATAGGCACACAGATAAATGAGTGAGCTAAGCTTGTATGTTTATTAACATACAGTAAAAATAACAGATACGCTTGTGCTATCAAGAATATATTTTATTCCAGTATAAGTTTATAGCATAGTCAAAAAACAGTCCAATATTCATTTACCATGTAGTCAGTCCATTCAGGGATATTCAGTTAGCAAAGTCCATGTAGAATATCCTATTGTCAGTTCACATAAATCAGTCCGTTGTTGTCTCTCCCGTTCGAGCAATGCAGTCTTGCTTCCAAGCAGTAATCAGGGATCATCAAAGCCAGAGAGAGAGAGAGAGCAAGCTGTAGCCTTGCTACTTTTATATGGTTTTCATAACCACACCCACAATTGCTATTTTACATTTAAACCTGCATACACTATGATTCATAGTTAGTATTTCACCTAAAACAGTTAGGGTGAACAATGTTATCCCTAACACACACACTATTAGCAATATAAGTCACCTAACAGCTATTTGGGTTGGAAATATATAAACCAGGATAGACAGTCTGATACTGAACTATTTTTGACACTGGAATTTGTTATTGGATTATCCCTGGACTAAAAACTGACTGATCTTACCAGTGAATGACTTTGGACTGCCTATTTTGAACTTTGCTTAAACTTTCTGGAAGTAAAAACCTACATTTACTGTTCAGTGTATCTGTGTACTGTGTATGTATTATTCAAACACTTCTCTCAAATACGTCTCCCTGTATGCGCTAATTCTCCTAACGGGGAATTACCTCAACACATACTCTCTGAAATCTCTTTTGACATTCAGATTTGTGAGTTAACTTATATTGCCTTGCAGTAATAGAACTCAAATGTTGTAATCTCTTTTTTTCTGAAGAAATCTTGTTTTTATGATATGCAGCAGGATTGCTAGATGCATACTTTTGTTTCCTTTTGCTTCCATTTGATGTATGTGAAAGAAACATAGCAGAAGAATTGCATATTAATGGAAATCATTAGTACAAAATAGTAGTGCTAAAGTTGTTCAGGCAATATGAATCAGTAATGGAACAGGGACAGGTTATCCACAGGACTACCTTCCCATAATAACATCTACCCGTTCTTTCAGATCAGATAAGGTGGGCAAACTTCCTATTCCTTAAATATTGCTGTGATGGGATCCAAAGTGTAGTGTATAGAACTTGGTAGACTCCAACTACCTCGATCTGATTGGTCAAGAAGGCCATTCTTGGATTGGTTACTTAAGAGCCATTCCAATTGGCCTACCGAATGGGGGGAGCACTCAAACAACTGTCATTGGCCACAAGCTGTGAGCAAGCCGCTATAAGAAGGGCTGATGCAGCTTGAGCCAATGTTCTGTTACCAGTTATTTCACTGTTTGAGTAAAGAGCTGTTTGTTAGAACCCAGTCTCGCGCACCATATTTCCAAACAGAACACTGGTGACGAGGATGGGATTGTCCTAGAAGAGCAAAATTGAAGCATGTGGCAACCAGAACCGAGCAACAGAGATGGCTGGTAACAATGCGCTGCCCGCACCGTTCAACCCAGCCAAGGAAGATTGGGAGTCGTACATTGATCGCTTCCGAATGTTTCTAGAAAGCAACGAGCTGGAGATATCTGACCAGAGGAAGAGGGCTGTATTCCTCCCGCACTGTGGACCAGCCATTTTTAAAATGGCTAAGGTGCAAGCTAAACCAAGAGACATTAAGCAGATGGCATCGCCTGAGCTGAACAGAATGCTCCGAGCCCATTACGTGCTTGTGGTCTTCAACCTGATCAAAAGGCACAAGTTTTATAAAAGAGACCAAAAGGGAGACGAGAGCATCAGAGACTTCGTAGCAGCCCTGAGGAATATCGGAGGAGCCTGCAAGTTCCAGAACATGGATGAGGCCATGAGGGACCGCGTGGTCCTTGGCTTGAAAGACGCTACTCTCCAAAGCAAGCTGCTTAACAGACCAAATATTACAGTGGCCGAGGCCATCGCAGAAGCCACCGCCACTGAAGCAGCCAAGAAATCTGCGGCCACTATGCGCCAGATGAACTCAACTCCAGATCCGCTGAATCAACCCAGAGAAAAGAGGGAATAAGGAAGCAAGAAACAGCCCACAGTGACTGCCCACTATGAAGATCTCGACTCCCCAAGTGACAATGATGACGACAATGAAGATGTACATAGGCTTCATTTGGACAAAAAATGTCGGGAAAAAAGAAAAGGCAGGCAGGAATTCCAGTGTGCTGGATGTGGAGGCAACCACCCACGTTCAGAATGTAGGTTCCTAGATGCCATCTGCAGAGCTTGTGAAAAACAGGGGCACTTCACAAGGGTCTGCCAAAACAAAAAGAAGTATAGCCCTAAAAGACGTGGCAGCACCTCCCCCAGAATTGAAGAGAGACAAGCCGGAAGCAGGTGGAACCATGAAAGCAGAAACTGATGAATGAGCAACAGAAAAGAGACACACCAGACGATCACCATCGGAAATGCCAGGCAGCTCACGTCTGGGTAAAGGTCTGGGTAAAGGTGAAAAAGTCTGGGTAAAGGTCCGGGTAAAGGTGAACATTGAAGGGAAGTCCTGTGAGATGGAAGTAGACTCCGGATCATACTTATCAATGGTATCTTGGGACACTATCAGATGCCTGATACCAGACATCAAGCAAAGAGAACTGGAACAACAAAAACTGATATTAAAGGACTACCAGGGAAACCGAATCCCAGTAGTAGGCCTTGGACATTTCCTACTTAAATTTAAAAATCATGCTGAAATCCTGCCTCTAACAATCATTGACCGTGATCATCCTAGCCTGCTGGGTATCGAATGGTTTGCACCCCTGGGAATCAGAGTGACAGGGATCAACAGCGTTGTTGCAGCCAACTGGGAAGAGAGCCTGTTGCCAGAGTTCCGGGATGTATTCAATGGGATCCTAGGCAAGTACAAGGGGACCCCAATCTCATTTAGCCTAGACCCAAAGATAGCTCCCATCAGTCTCAAAGCCAGACATGTTCCCTTTGCCTTAAAACCAAAAATAGACAAACAACTAAACAAACTTATAGCACAAGGGGTATGAGAACCAATTGACCATGCCAGGTGGGAAACAGCCATCGTGACTCCTATCAAGCCAGATGGGTCAGTGCGCATCTGTGGAGACTATAAGGCAACCCTAAATCATGCACTCCAGCAAAGTGCATACCCAGTACCGGTAGTGCAACACTTATTGCACTCACTAGGGGGAGTAAAATTTTTGTGAAGCTCGATCTTGCACAACTGTATCAACAGCTACCAGTTGACCCCGCAACTGCAGAGGCACAGATTATAGTCACACATAGGGGGGCATTCAAGTGCAACCAACTAAAATTTGGCATTAGCGTTGTCCCAGGCATTTTCCAAAGACTCATGGAGCGCCTTCTAAACGGAATCAAGGGAGTCGTCCCCTATTTTGATGATGTACTGGTGTCAGCAAAAAATGCAAACCAACTAGAAAGTAGACTAAATGAAGTCTTGCGATGATTCAGAGATGCAGGGCTTAAAGTCAAGAGAAAAATGTAAATTAGCCACCAATCAGGTCAAATTTTTAGGCTATCTCATAGATGAACAAGGAATACATCCCACCGAAAAAAAGATAAAGGAAATCAAAGACGCACCTAGACCTAAGAACAAAACTGATTCTTAGGTCTCATAAATTTCCATAATGTATTCCTGCCCCAAAAAGCAACCATAGCAGAACCCTTACATAGGTTGTTAGACCAAAAAACTGTATGGAAATGGGGCCACCGGGAACTAGCAGCATTCCAAAGTATCAAGGACTTATTAACGTCTTACACCATTTTGATCCAGTACAGCAACACCTTGCCTTTGACGGTCACCTGTGATGCATCACCTTTTGGAATCGGCGCCATATGGATCCACCAACTACCAGACGGCAGAGAGGCACCAATTGCCTTCTACTCCAAAACACTGTCAAAATCGGAAAGAATCTATAGCCAACTCGACCAAGAAGCTCTCGCAATCATAGCGGGCATCAAAAGATTCCACAAATACCTTTATGGTAGGACTTTTTCAATTATCACTGACCACAAACCCCTGCTAGGGATCCTGGCAGAAACAAACCAATCCTCAACATTCTATCACCAAGAATGATAAGGTGCTCTGAATTCCTCGCTACCAGAACTACACACTCCTCCATCGCCCAGGAAAGACTATCACCCATGCGGATGCCTGGAGCCTTTCCCCACTGCCCAACACAGAATACGACCCAGTTCCCAACGTCTCCATTCTCCAAATCGAGTCCTGGCTGAATCTGCCACTAAACGCAGCAGACGTCACTAAAGCTACCGCAAAAGACCCGCTGACAGCTCGAATCCTGCATTGAGTAGGTAAGGGCTGGCTTTAAAAGTGAGACTTTTAAACCTTTTCTCACCCAACAGACTGAACTGTCTATTGAAAAAGGCTGTATATTGTGGGGGGACAGGATGGTAATCCCAGAAAAATTACAGGAAGAGGTGTTGTGCATGTTGCATGAGGGGCACCTGGGCATAGTCTAAATGAAAGCTCTGGCCAGGAGCTACATCTGGTGGCCAGGGATGGACAAGGACATTGAACAATGAGTGAAAACATGTCATGAATGCCAAAAATCGCGACCTACCCCCCCACTAGCACCAGTCATGGAATGGGAGACTCCCAGAGGCCCATGGTCAAGACTGCATATTGAGTTTGCTGGGTCTACAAAAGGGAACACCTATTTTATAATCGTGGATGTCTACTCGAACTGGTTAGAAGTCATTATTATGGCATCCACTACCACTGAGGCAGTCATGAAACAGTTAAACAAACTTTAAGTCCAAGCCACGCATGGACTGCCAGATGTAATAGTTTTGGATAATGGGCCCCAGTTTACCATTCTAGCATTCAAGCAGTACTTGGCTGCATAGGGCATCTGACATGCCCTGACAGCACTGGCTCATCTGGCTTCAAATGGACGGGATGAACGCATGGTTCATTATACTAAGGAGGGCCTAGAAAAAATGGACACGGGGGACGTGCAAGATAACATTCCAACATATCACCCCTAGCACAACCAACAAAAGCCCAGCAGAACTCCTCATGGGTAGGAAACTGCGTTCCTACCTCGATAGACTGCACCCCACCTATACCTGGGACAAACCCCCTGACTCCTCCAGTAAATACCGCTCATTTGAAATCGGAGATTTAGTCTACACAAAAAACCTTACTGGGAACCCATTATGGCTTCCAGCCACAATTACCCAAATCACAGGCCCCTGTCTTACCGACTTGTTTTGGACGACGGTAGAACATGGAAGCGGCACATCGACCAGCTTCGCTCTCGAACATTAGAACTCAACACCACACTAGCACCACAAATAAATGAACCAAAAACAACCGAGGAGGGGGGGGGAAACACAAAATAATAAAAAAGGGAGATACGAATCTCCAATAACATGACAACAATCACTACAAGAAACTCAAATAAAACAAAAAGAGCACTCACAGTTAGACGACCTCCAAAGAAGAAGTCTGGAAGCAGAAGAATGAGGCAAGGCCTTCCTGGAAGGAAACAACCAGGCCAGCTCGACCAGCCCAGACGAATCAGGAGGGAGTGGTGCAGCCACCTCAACCGGCCCGAGAAACCCACGCGGGAGCAGCAAGTCTTACTCATCCTTCCAGGAGGTTCCATGGAGAAATCGCACAGAAAAAGCGATCCCATCCGAACCACTTGAGAACCATGCTGAAACTGAGCTGCGCAGGTCAACCAGGGCTCGCAAAAGCCCCACCTACTTGCGTGACCACGTTACACATGTTGGATGAAACCAAGGGGGGAGGGGTGTTGTGTATAGAACTTGGTAGACTCCAACTACCTCGATCTGATTGGTCGAGAAGGCCATTCTCAGATTGGTTACTTAAGAGCCATTCTGATTGGCCTGCCGAACGGCGGAAGCACTCAAACAACTGTCATTGGCCACAAGCTGCGAGCAAGCCGCTATAAGACGGTCTGCCACGGCTGGAGCCAATGTTCTGTTACCAGTTACTTCACTGTTTGAATAAAGAGCTGTTTGTTAGAACCCGGTCTCGCGCACCTTATTTCTGAACAGAACATAAAGAGTGTGCCTTTTCTGTGGTAGCCTCTTCCCCGTGGATTGTTTTTCCCCTTGAAGTTTGGCAATAATTTCCAAGCCTTTCATAAAGCTTTGAATATCTGGCTTTTCCCCCAGGTGCTGTCATAGAATTAGATAACTGCACATCAGAAATTTAACTTGGTGACATGTTTTTTTGCTTTTAATGTTTATAATTTGTTTAGATTTATGATTTTAATATGCTTTTATGTATTGTTTGAACCTTTGATTGGGAATTGCCCAGAGTTGATTATAAGTCAGAGGCTGTATAAAAGTTTTAAATCAATCAATAAATCAATTGCAAAATAAGGGAGTTCAAAACAAATGTATGAATAAGCTAAAAACTAAACAGGTTATACAATTTATAAAAGTAATATGGTTGTTCTCTCTTGTTAGACTCCAATACTTTCTTGGATATAAGAAGTAAAGTCCTACACTGTAGATGATATACATAGCTGGTCATTGAGGTTGACAAGTATAACTCTCAGTGGTGGGATGGGGGATAAATTATTTGGAGAACAATTGATTCTGAGTGGAGGAAGAAACTCTCTCACCTTTAATGCTATCAAATGACTGATAAATCATAGATCAAAATCTTGCCCATGAAATATTAAACTTTTTCAGCTCCTCTTGTGTGAACTGGCCCTAAATGATTTCTGCATACTAAAACCTGTTTGAATTCAAAATACAAGTAGAAAGCTACTTTCTGTTACGATTCCTCTTCCATCCCTGTACTGTATGATTTCAAATTTGATGGTTTTTGAAAAAATAACTTATGTGAACCAGTCTTAATTTCATTCGGGAAGCATGAATATGCAGAAGCTATAGCATTAAGTGAAACAGTTGCTTTGATATTTTGCTCCTATATTGTGCACAGAATTGTAGCTGACATGCAAGGTGACTATGACATATTGCTAACCTCTTCAGCATACAAATTGCCTTTTAACCTTCTGTTGTACTTGCAGCCACCTTGTTTTCTACAAAAGGCATTTGGATATGTGCAAAATTATGTCACCTTAAAAGACAATTGTAGGCCAATTGAGTCCTGACTTGTGTCATCCTTTCTAATAAAAAAGGTGCATGTGTATGCAAGCAGAACATAATAGATTGCTTACAAATTGGCATGCCAGTGATGAGAAGGTAATGTTGTGACAAATTTGCTTGAGGTCACAAGAGGTCTTAATGTACCTTCTAAGGAGAAAAATTCATATTTGTTTCAAAGAGATGACATTTTACCATTTAGAAGAATTTTAACTTTATAATGACACTTTTGAACTAGTATTCAAAACATTATTTTAAAATATATCTTTTAAGATGGAATGTCTTTTAATTTAGTAGAATAGAAACAAACAAACACAAAACAAGGAAAACACATAAGGAAAACACATATTAATATATTTAATATAATTAATATATGCTTTCTATATTGAATTATGTTTTTTTCAATTTTTAATTCTGATCGTGCTTACAGTACTTTTGATTTTATTACAATGAAGCAGTTGACTAGGATAGATCTTCTGAATATATTATGTAAATGTTCTTACAATCAAATTGTATTTATGCTTATACTGGAGCCATCCTTATAAAATGTAAGTAATTGTTTTTAGAAATGTGTATTCAGTATTAACTATCTGCGACAAAGCCCCATTGAATTCCTAGAGCCAAAGAAGTAAAAGGCATATTGCACACATTTTTAAAACAATTTTATCTAATAGAATGTGTTCTTATATTTTGCTTATGCTTTCATAGAGTAATTTTGATGGATTTTGTTCATGCTTTCCTATAATAATAATTGCATTTTTATTGTCAATAGGCACCACAAAATCTGGCGATAAACCCATTTTAAAGGATTACAATTTTATTTTGCATATTACTTTTAAGAACATTATTCATATTGAAATATAAATTAAAAAAGAACATTTTCTCTTCATCATAGGTGTTCTTGAGTAAACTACTATATATAATGTTACAGTTTATTTCTGCTAAAATGCTGATCCTAAATTACCTGACTTGGAAGAGACATTCTGTTGTAGAGCGGCGGTAATTATTGGGGCGGACACGGAGCTAACAGTCAAGTAACTTTATTACGAGAATAACAGCTGATGCCATTTGACAGCTCCTTTTATAGCCGGCTGTCAAACGGCATCAACCAATGGGAGTGGTTCACGCTCCTGCCAGGGGTGTGGACTGGAGTGAAAATTGCGTATGAATGCAACACTCCTTTCCCCTGGCGAGGAGTATGCGTAGTCCTTCAAGTACGCCGGGCGCCTGCGCAAATGGCCAGATCACCTCAGTCCTGGTGGAGCTGCAGCAGGGAAGAAGTCCTCCGCTTCCTGGGCTGCATTGGAGCTTGGCGTGACTGGAGCCTCATCGACGGGTAATTCTGGTAGAAGGTCAGGCAATGGTCCAGTTAGGTCCCCTCGGTTGCAGTGCCCTGGGATAGCTTTGGCAAATGTCGGTGGGTCTGTGTCGGTTGGTGGGCTATGGGGATCGTTGATAGCCACTCTCCAGCGCCTCCTCAGCTGGTCGATGTGCCGGCGCCAGGTACGACCATCCTCCAGCAAGACCCTATAGGACTTAGGCCCAGTTACTGCCCTGGCACCCATAAGGAGTGGCCTGCGTAATTGCGGACATACACTTGGTCATGCAGGGCAAACTTCCTGGCCTGGCTATCAGACCCTAAGGGGGTGACTGGGGCATAATGAGGATGTAGCCTATCCAGGGTGGTTCTCAGGCGTCTGCCCATAAGGAGCTCGGCCGGGGACTTGTTGGTAGTGGCACAGGGGGTTGTATGTTGAGTTAGCAGGTACCTAGAAAGCTTAGAGTGCCAGTCAGCTTGGCCAAACCTCTCCAGGACCTCTTTAACAGACTTGACTGCCCTTTCAGCCATCCCGTTATTAGCAGGGTGAAAAGGAGCTGTAAGAGCGTGCCTGATTCCCAGGTTGGCTAAATAGGAGGATTTAGGAGGTGAATTGGGGCCCATTGTCAGACACAATGGTGTCAGGGATGCCATGGGTAACGAATACCCTAGTTAGGGCCTTTGTAATGGCTTGAGTGGTTGTTGAGGGCAGCAGGGCCAAGTCTATCACTTTGAGAAAGAATCTATCATTACCAGGAATGTATGCCCATGCACAGGGCTGGCTAGATCAATATGCTTCCAGGACCAAGGGGCTCCAGCGTCCTCCCACCTGCCTGGAGTTGAAGTGGGTGGAGCTGGCCTGGTAGCCTGGCATGGTTGGCAAGCGCTCACCCAGCTGGAGATCTGGGCATCTATGCCAGGCCACCACACATAACTGCAAGCCAGAGCCTTCATCCTAACAATGCCAGGATGGCCTTCATGCAGGATCTTCAGAACTGAGCCCTGCAGTTTGGAAGGGATGACCACCCTTGTTCCCCACAGTAAACAGTTCTGCAGAGATGATAGTTCCTGCTGGCAAACCTTGAAGGGCAGGAATTCAGGGGCATAAGGGATTGCTGGCCACCCCCTTCCCACTCAGTCCAGAACTTGGGTGATTACCTTGTCCCTTTAGGAGTGAGTAGCAATGTCAAAGGTAGTGGTGGGAAGATTGAGATTGTTGATCTCAAAAACAGCATTGATTGGTGCTGGAACTTCAACAGGAACAGGCAGACAGCAGCGGCTGAGACCGTCAGCGTGGCAAAGGTTTTTTCCGGGTCGATGGATCAGCGTGTATGAATAAGCAGCCAGAAATAAAGTCCATCTGGTCATCCTTGGGGACAAAATCTGTGGGGTTTGTTTTTCACCAGACAAAAGGCCTAACAGAGGCTTGTGATCTGTGATTAATTCAAAATGGTGCCCATAGAGGAACTCATGAAATTTTTTGACAGAAGCAACTGCAGCCAAACCATCCTTGTCAATCTGGCTGTAGTTGCACTCGGCTGAAGAAAAAGGCAATGGGTGCCTCAGAACCATTTGGTAGTCTATGACTCAAAATAGCCCCTATGTCAAAAGGAGAAGCGTCTGCAGCTAGCACTAAAGGTAGCTGTTGATTGAACTGTATTAGTACCGTTTTGGATGTGAGCAAAGATTTGACAGCATGGAAAGCATGGGCTTCTTTAGGTCCCCAATGCCAGGGGGATTGTTTCTCCAAAAGTCTGTGCAGAGGCTCTGCAATGGAAGCTTTGTGAGGGAGGAATGCAGCATAGAAGTTGAGAAGCCCTAAGAAGGCCTGGAGCTCAGTCTTATTGGAAGGTGTGGGTGCCTCATGGATGGCCCTGACTTTGGACTCAATTGGGTATATACCAGAGGCGTCAATTCTATAGCCCAAAAAATCTACTTGTTTAGTGGCAATGGTGCACTTGTCTTTTTAAAGCTTGAGACCATGTTGTCTGAAACGATAAAGAACTGCTTGACTCTTTGTCGCAATTGAGGTTTGTCTATGGCTGAAATTAAAATATCATCAAAATAGAGGACTACGCCTGGAAGTCCTTGGAGTAGCCTCTCCATTAAAGAGAAAATCCCAGGGGCTACGCTCACGCCAAACTGGAGGCGCCTGCATCTAAAAACTCCCCTGTGTGTTACTATAGTCTGTAGTTCTGCTGCTTGGTCATCTACAGGGAACTGTTGGTATGCCTGTGACATGTCTAGTTTTGCAAAAATAGTCCCAGGTTCAAAAGAATGCAAAAGGTGTTGTATGACGGGGACTGGATAGGCGCTGATTTGTAGGTATCTATTCAGTGAAGTCTTGTAATCAGCACAGATTCAGGAATGACACTATCATCTTTTTTAAGTGGGTAACTATGGGGGTCTCCCATTTTGCAAAGTCCATAGGCTCCAATACCCCTTGTTTGATTAGTTTGTCTAGTTCCTTATCCAACTTGGGGTAAATTGCAAAGGGCACTCTATGGGGTTTCAGGTGAATTGGCATTGCCTGAGGATCTACATTGAATGATATTGGGGTGTCTGAGTAACACCCCAAACCGTCGCTGAATACATCAGCACAGTCTTTGAATAAGGTATCCACTTCAGTATTTAAAATAGAGTGGATGCCTGTTATGTTGAGGCCAAGAGCAGGGAATCAGTCTATTCCTAACAGGCTAGGGAGGGCACCATCCACTATAACTAGAGGCAAGTGACCTTTAAAGTTTTTGAATTTAATAAAAGAACTTGCCTTTTCTGAGGACTGGGATGGTTCTGCCTTGGTAATCACTAGTCAGGTGGCAGTTGAGGAGCTTCTTCTTTGATCGTCTTGGTAGTAGTCTCTTTAGGGTCTCCCAGGAAATGATGGATAGAGCAGAGCCTGTGTCAACTTCCATCTTGCAGGGTTTACCTTCTAGGGAAACAAAAATACTGATTTTGTTAGAGCCTTTGTTTCTCTGATTGGAGTGTAACAGGTATAGCAGTCTTCAACTTGCCTTTGAAAGATGGGGGTTGTCTGAGGTCTCTGTGTAAAAGTTTTCCCAGCTTGGCAGACCCTGGCTAAGTGACCCTTCCTTTAGCAATTCAAGCAGATGGCATTCCTGAACTTGCAGGATGCCCTGAGGTAGTTTCCTCCACAGCTCAGGCAGATGGGCTGCTGCTGGGGGGGAAAGTTGGGTTTTGGCCTCGTTTCCTCTAGAAGGGGTTTCTGTTGTCTGAGGCGATTTATATTATTTAATTCTTCAGAGCCCTCCTCTGGAGAAACCTCGTCAAAGTGGACTGCTGAGCTACTCTGTCTGATGGGGTTTCCCTGGATTTCTGCTGTAGATAATGCAGATAGCTCAGCAGCCTGGGATTCTTCAATGGCCACTGCTAAGGTTAGGTCCCTTTTGGCTAACAGCCGCATTTGCAGCCTTAAGTCCCTAACTCCACAGACTATTTGGTCTAAAAGTATATCCTCTAGATAGTCTCTAAATCCACAATGTAAGGCAGCTGACCTCAAGGCAGCCATATATTCACTGATAATCTCTCCCTCAGCCTGAATTCATCGCCTGAAGGCATGCCTCCTTGCAATTTGAGATGGTTTAGGGGAATAATGATTGGAAAGGATCTCTTGTAACACCCCCCAAGGAATTTCCCTGACAGGATGCGGAGCTACCAACGCCATGGCCCTGTCAAATACTACAGCTCCGCAAAAACTTAAGAAATAGGACTTTTTCCTATGGGCTGAAGCTTCAGTGAGGTCTATAGCATCCAGGAAGCAGTCAAAACGGTTCCTATAGGACTCCCAAGTCTCAGCCGTTGGTCTGAAAGGCAGGAATGCAGGGTTTGAAGTAATCTCATATCGGCGATGTCTGTCTCCTCAGCGGGGAGGTTGAATTTCACGCTCGTGAAATAGTGCCTGCGGCTGTGACAGTCAGCTTGTAGTGGCTTCAGCTCTTTTTGAAAGTGACTGAGCTTAGCTGTTCTTGTCCAGCCGCCTCTTATTCGAATCCCACCCTCATTGCCAGTGTTGTCGAGCGGCGGTAATTATTGAAGCAGACACGGAGCTAACAGTCAAATAACTTTATTATGAGAATAAAGGGTTGCCTCAGCTGCCAGGCTAACAGGCAGTCAGCTGGCAATAACAGCTGATGCCGTTTGACAGCTCCTTTTATAGCCGGCTGTCAAATGGCATCAACCAATGGGAGTGGTTCACGCTCCCACCAGGGGTGCGGATCGGAGTGAAAACTGAGTATGAATGCAACAGATTCAATTTCAAGCATGCTGTTAGAATTGTTGTTCCAGCTTTACACTTCCAGTTTCAAATAGTTTGTACATGTGACTATGTATGTTTTTTGGCAGGATAGAGGGAGATAAAGCATTAAGGCCATAAAGTAAGAGAATTATTCAAAGCTGGAAAGATGAGCCTAGAAAAATTAAAATAAATGAACTTATGAGTGGTAGAAGAACTGAGGCTCTGATGCTTTTCTTTATTTAAAAAAAAAAGGTTTTATGAAACATTTATAAAATTGAGAGAAATCAGTCTTTAGATTTGCTACTAGCAAAAAAGGAATGTGATGAGTCTATTCTGTTCTATAGTTATCTATTGGCTGTTCACATATTATTTGCATACATGTAAGTACTGAATAAAACATGTGCCTTGCTTTGCTGATAAATACTTAGAAATAGATGACATATTTAGTTTTTAGTAGGTCTCATATAAAGACAAGGAAGGGCTACAGCTGGACTGATATCAGTAGGCTGTCATTAGAGGTGAAAATACCTCAGAGAGGATTCTGGGAAATGAGGAATGGAGGTCCTGTTGTTAATTAAAGATCCTATAAATCAGGAGTATCTAGCTCAAGGCCTGCTGGCCATATCCGGCTTATGGGGTGTTTAAATCTGGCTTGTGGGAATGGCCTGGAAATAGCAAAGGCCTGGACCATGGTGCCCCTGGCAGCCAAAACAGGAATTGGGGGGGCCATGTGAGGCCCCCTGCACTGCACTTTGGCCAGCTGGATGCTATAGGTGGCATCCATCTAATCTCCCCCCATCAACTGATCTGCGAAGAACTACAATGCTAATCCAGCCCTCAAAGAAATCCAATTTGACAACCCTGCTATAGATGTTAACATGGATTATTGTGGCTTTAGTGGCTCTTAGATATAGAATATGGCCTGTCAGTTTCTAACTGGTGAATCTAAAATGAATTGAGAAACTAATGCCGATTAGAATTTATGGGATAATGATATGACCAGGTCCAAACTTATTGAAATGTTTGAAGGCATACCAGCAGGAAAAAGAACACTGAAGAGGTACAATGTTGTGGGACACAATGGTAGGTGATCCTAGGGCTTGTCTGTAGTCAAAAACAGATGAGAAAAACAAGATCAAAATTGTATTTGTTTACTGCTTTCACTATTTTAATATGACTTTCTTTTTTGGATGTAAGTCATCCAGAATTATTTGATTAGGAAGAGCAATCAGGTATGTTAAATGAATAAATATATGTTGGAAAATAATCAGCCAGCTAGCTATGATCTCTTCAGCTTGAGAGTGTAAAATGCCCATGAATTTCATACGTGATGTCGTTAGAATCATAGTAGTAAACATTATAGGAGAAGGAGGAGTTAGTTAAGGACCAAGGGAGAGCGTATATGATAGAAACACATATATGTAAAATTAATGTCCGTAAGATTGATTTAAAAGGATTTTGAGAATAAGGACAAATCTAGAGAAAAATATAAATGTGCCAGACTGCCAGGTACAGATTTAAATAGTGTAGTAAGGTTTCCCCCTGCCTCCGTATCCAGGTTTTGCAAATTTTCCCAAGAAATGAAAGCTCTAATATGTTTCTTTTCCTGTACTTTTAAGGAAACCAAAGGAACAGAGAAGAAAGATCTGAAGGAGAATTCTTGTTAATTCAATTATTTCCAGTGATGCTATTTAGCCTATTTTTACTCTGTTTCAGGAATTTAGCTGGCTGTGTTCCAGCAAAAGGCAGGCATGTTAATGTCTTTGTTCCAACAGCCTCTGATAATTCTGTTCTCTTGAATCTAGAACAGGAACAAAGTCCATATCCAGCTGTGACCTCTGTTGGACAAATAGTTATCTCAAACATTTCTGTAATCAGCTTGGCTATATACAGTATGTTATAATCTGCTTCAAGTATGGATCCTGAAGTGATATCTTATCATCTTCATGAGAAGACTTATTGACTCATTTTGGGATTTTAATATGACTAATGTAAACTAAAAGCAAATTATAATGTCACTTGAAGTACCCTATATATTTTTTTCCTTGGAAGTACAGCTTTTCATTTCTCACTTTCATTGCCAGAGTTGTAAGAAAACCCAGAAAACTGAAATTTAACCCTATTTCATGAGACACATCTTCCTATTCCTCAAAGCCTAAAAGATGGAAAGGACTGCCAGATATTGTCTATCTTGTATTGCAGAGGTATACCACCAGCTTTAAGACCCAAGCATTGCTTTTTTTCCCTCTGCTTGGGTAAAGTCATTATATATTGCCATGCATATTTTGGTCAGAATGTTTGATAAAGACACCAGAAAAACCTGAGTTGTACATAATTACATCGTTGTAGAAACTTATGACAAAAATAAGAGGAAATATATAGGTATCAAAAACAAAATCAATGATTAACAATAAAACTAGGTTAACCTTTGAGTAAACAGTGATTATTCTGTGCAGTTAATTTCTGATTGTAATGTTAAAACCTCAACAAAAGACAGCAATCTATGAATACATGAAATGCTCTTAAGAGATATGTATATAGATCTATTTTCCTCTTGGAAACATCTCTTCTGGTGTAGCCAACCACTCAAAGACTAATTTAAATCAGTGACTGCTGCCTCAAAGTATAATTGCCATTTAGCAGCTACCGATGATCACCAATTTTAGATCAGTAAATATTGAACATCAGCAAGGAAGAATGAATTTGAACCCCATTCCGGAGGGTTCAAAGTTTTTGGAAAAATAAATACTTCTTTTAAAAGTGTATTCATTCAAAAAGCAGTACATTGTATTAAACATTTAATAAATAATTTCTATTTTGTCAAGTTCAATAGACTATTACTGTTCTAAAATATGTTTGCACTGGCAAGGTCAGTACAGATTGGAGGCAAAAAAGACATTAAATTGTGAGCACTGAACTGCCAAAAGAGAAGCTTACCAAGTTGAAAATACCTGTCAGATGCCAGCCTGTAGGCCTTGACAGCTTCATTAAGCCCTTTGTTTGCCAGCAATGAAGTAATGCTGCTACCATACATGTTTGAAAAATCTGTTGGCAAGGAAGAACAACCACCACTTGTATTATTGCTTGGAGCCAATAATTTCTATTTCCTAGTTTTTGCCTCTGTGGCAACTAAAATTAACAGTCCAATAAGTTAAGTTTTGTTTTAACTACCAGTAGCTGTTAAGTGTCAGATGTCATTCAGGTCTCATGTATTCCCATAATCACGTGTCTGTACTGGATTACATATGTTTGTATACATTTATGTGACAACTTTATGTAAGAAAACTATATTCTGATTTGGCTAAAATGGTATCCTAAAACATATATCATCCAAAAGATGGTTCTGCTGCAGTATCTGAAAAGAAAACATTTAATCTGAATGCATTTTCCCTTTTGAAATCTAAAGTAGCAACAGAACAAGAATACATGCTGGATAACCTGATGCACATTGTCTTGAAGTGTGTATGTACATTCCCTTTCTGTATATCTACAACTTATTTTGCTTGCATAAGCAATACATGATAAAGGTTTTTTTTGTTGCTATTTAGAATGGATGAAACAATTCATCATGCAGGATTGCATCACAAGATATTCATGTCTCCAGTAGCCCTTTATCGTTTATTCATTGGGGGGGAAAAAAGGGGGGGGGGAATAGCAGATTTCTATCTAGTGGTATCATTTAACTTCTTTCTGTACAAATAAACCCTTCAGGGAATGGAAACAAACAATGGAAACAATGTGTAAGCTTCAAAAGTGACACTGTTCATGTTCTATTAATATTGAACAACAAGGGTGCCATCATATTTTATTTCTTCATTGGAATGCACAGGAGATACTTATTCTAAGGCAGAATGATATATAATTATATTAGCATGAGAAAGCATTTAAATGGTTGTCAATATACTTCTGTTCTTTTACTAATTTCTTTTTTTTGCAACAAATGATGTTAACGAAGAAATAAAGAATCTAGGGACACAATATATTTGTCTCTGTATGCTTGAAAAGAAATAACAGGACAGGTCCATGACAAAACAAAGAAAGAAAGGAAACAAAGAAAATAAAGATGTTTTTCTTCTGCTCTTTTATCCAACAGCTATTTGATGGCAGTGCATTCTGTCATCTGTCCTGATGGAACTAAGAACATCCCACTAAGTAAGCATAATTGAGCCTAACAGTTTGAAGTGCTTTGTGTGCATGCTTTGTATGTAATCTTTGGCTTTATGGTTGAAATTACCTAAAATCAAAGCCACACTATGGCATCATAGACTAAATGTAGAAGAAAGAGGCCTTGTATCTTTTTTTGAATTTGACCACCAAATGTGACACAAGATTTTGCTCAAATATATAAATTTTCCAAAAAATACTTTCATAGCCCTTTTTAACTACAAGGAGAAACAGTTCAAAAACTCATAAAAAGAAGTCATAGCTATGTTAGAATGAAAAATTCTATAATCCATAGTTTGATGCAACCTTTATTGAGAACCATAGAAAAGGCCAATGGGTCTTTGAGTTTTTCGTATAACTTCAAACAAGGAACTACAAAATCAGAAGATAGTGAAAAATCAATTATTCTGCAAACTGAGCCATACATATTAGCCACAAGGACAGTGGTTCAAAATGCATGTCACTGTGAAGTTTTTAGACTGAATGAACTGGAACTAAATGTTTTTGGTTTTAATTCATATCCAACATTCAGGAAAAAAATAAATCTTTTTAGAGAACAGATTGGATTCTGTCTTACTGTCCATGCATTGCTTTTGTTACATCTAACTTCTTTAATTTCTTTTTCTTCATGATCTATTTGCCTGCTTTTCCTGTAAGTTATTCTTAACTTTCTCAAAGATAATATCAGGGGTGGAATCCTACCAGCATAACAACTGGTTCAGTGAGAGTGCCCTTTGCTGTGCAGGCATGCACACTGTTTTACAAATTACCAGTTCCTGCAAGCATTCACTTTTTCCTGCTGACATGCGGCACTAAGCTGTGCCACACAAAGCAGCTGAGTAGGAAAAAGTAGGGAATAAAGCACAGCCTAGAGCCCAGGCAGGTGGGCGAGCCAAACAGAAGACCATAAGATCATCACAGCAAACTGGTTTGGTGTCAACTGCTCTTCAGAACTTCCTGTTCTATAGAACCAGGCCAAACCAGTAGAATCCGACCCCTGGATAATATCATGCAGTTCCTCCATACACAAGAAATACAGAAATATATTTTTTTATATCAAAGAGACAATTACATGAAAATTGAAAGCTTATGCTTAACTCTTTTCATTCCATATAAACCCTGCAAATGAAGAGCTTACTCTTTTTTTTATTTTTTTCTTTATAAATCTTACTGGAAGCAAAATTGACTTATTATTCATGGGATACCACTGCAATAAAATCATAGTAAAAAACCAATGTTGTGATTTGAATAAAATGTATCATAATATCTTTCTTTTATGTCAGTAACTACGTAATCCACCTAAACTGAATGTATTTAAACAACTGCTCCAACTTTAAAGAGAAACTGAAGTAATCCCAGACATCTCCACTTCTCAGTCCCCACAGCCACTTGAATTGACTTGCCTGCAGGGGTGGGATTCAATTTTTTTAACAACTGGTTATGTGGCCGTGGCTTAGTTGGTGGGTGTAGCTTGGTGGTCATGTGACTGGATGGGGGTGGCCAACTTGACATCACTCACATCAAGGGGCACTTCTTCTCCTTGCCTGGCCTCTCATGACAGTGGGGATGCTGTAATGGTCGTAAGTGTGAAAAATGATCATAAGTTACTTTTTTCAATGCCATTGTAACTTTGAATGGTCACTCAATGAAGTGTTGTAAGTCAAGGATTACCTGTACAAAAATACAAAAATCTTCTTTGCTTGCAAAAAGCTGCCCGAAATATCAATCATTAGATTAAAAATACCTACAAACCAGAGTTACAAATCAGGCAGGGTGCCAGAGCACCTTCAGGAATGAAAATAGTTAAAATGCAGTGATAACTATCAAGCAGACATTTTTTGCTCATAAAGTGAAACCCTTTAGCAGAAAGGTCATTTAAGTTCTCCAGAAAGACTACACCCAGGAAAAGTAATCCTTAGATCCATTTGCACCACTTAAAGTTTACTGGTCTCACTCATTTCACAAGATATCCTAAAGAAATCATCCCTGGAGAAGGCGGAGCTTCGTCTCGGTGTTACAGCTGCGATCTCGGGGCTCTGAGATCGCAGCTGATATTTTCACCCCTGGTCGGTCCTAACGGACCTAAACCGTCCCGTAGAGAC
Organism: Laticauda colubrina; assembly: GCA_015471245.1. Classification (NCBI taxonomy): domain Eukaryota; kingdom Metazoa; phylum Chordata; class Lepidosauria; order Squamata; family Elapidae; genus Laticauda; species Laticauda colubrina. The sequence goes on along the minus strand of BLBF01000039.1, from coordinate 11,586,126 downwards.
GGGGATTGTGAAGGGCACAGTCCCAGGATCCCAGAGATATCGCAAAATCTCTGGTTTGATCCGGGAGAAGCCCTTTTGCTGGCAGCGGAAAGGCAGCCTCCAAAGCTGCTGAAGTCGGGACAGCTCCGGAAAGAAAGTGGCTGGAGTGAGCGTGTGTCGGTTGGGTGAGAAACTTCTTTTGTATTGTAAATTGATTGAGACTTGAAAGGACATCCTGAACAAAGAAGAAATCTGTGACTTTATTTTTCTTTGACTGGAATCTGGTTGAGCAGCATTTTTTTTTAAGTGATGTCAAATTGAGGCTTGGATTCTTTCCTTATTTTTTTTTTTCCTTTTCTGAGGACTTTAATGTGACTTTGTAGGTAACCGGATTGAATTTTCTCTTATATATATTTTTATGCTTCTTTTGATTTTTTTTAATTTTTTTTAGGATAGAGGCTCCCTTTGGTTATCCTTTTTTTTCTTCTTGTTTGAATTTTTTTATAAATATTTTTTCTCTTGGCTGGGGGGGGAAAGAGTATTAAGAGATGTTGCAACACTGCCAACTAGAGGCTTGAAAATATTTTATTTGAATTGGAGAGAAAAATGTATAAACACTCCTTTTCAAGGATATTTCAATGTGATAAGATAGAGGGAGAACACACTAAAATATTATTACAGGTGCTTTCCTGGACTCTTATCAACATTTGAGGCTTGGCTTTGAAGCTGCTGGAGAAGACAGTCATAATAAGAGCCTTGGATAAAGAAAAAAAGTGCAGTGTGCAGTGCATATATAGATATATATATACTTGTGAAATTCCTACTCTCCAGCCTTTTTGTAAATTTTAATTCTAGTATTTTTGCTTTTTATTTTAAAGGGAAAGCCTCAGAGCTCTTTCTTTTTCTTTTTTTTTCTCTGCTTTTTTGCTTCTTCCATCTGGATCACTTTGTTTTTCTTTTTTGATTATTTTTTTTCCTTCTATTTTTTCTTTTTTATGGTGGATTATTTCAATTGGACTAGGGTCAAGAAGAACCTGAAGACCTTTCTTTTTCCTTTTTTCCTTTTTCTTCTTTGGTTTTGGGCTTTTTACTATTGGATTTTTTTTTTTTTTGGACTATAATTGGCTACACTATCAGCTGGATTGAAAGTCAAAGAGAATTTGAAGCTTTGGAAGCTTTAAAATGAGCAGGAAACCAAAATCACTCGGCATTTCTGCTTCTACCTCTGCTTCCCCACCATCTGAAGGACAACATTTAATTCAGACAATGTTGAAGCAAGATAAAGAACAAGAAAAAGTAAATTTACAGATGATTATGCAAGGAATCCAAGATATTAAGATAAAAATAGATACTATTGAGCAAAGAATAGAGAAGTCTGATGAAAATATTAAACAAATGATGGGGAAGTATGAGGAGAGATTCCAAAAAATTGAGGAAGAAGGAAAACAAAGAGAGGAGAAGATTGGAAATATTGACACTAGATTAACAGTGGTAGAACAAGAAAAAAATGGGATGTTGAGGTGGGAGATGGAAAGGTCAGAATTTTATCTTAGATTCCAAAATATAGAAGAGGAAAAAGGAGAAAATTTGGCTGCGATAATGATAGAAATGTTGGCAGGTGTTCTGGAAATTACAGAGGAAAAGATGATGGATGGAGTAGATGAGATATATCGAGTTTATACAAGATATGCAATGAGAAATAAACTACCAAAGGAAGTTCATATTAGATTTACCAAAAAATCCATCAAAACGCAAATATTACAAGTGGTAAGAGAGAAAACATTGAAATATAAAGGCAAAGAGATTGTGGTTTTAAAACAAATACCTAGAAGAGTGAGAGAGATGAGAAGAGAATACCGATTTCTGACCAAAATGCTACTGGAAAATGAAGTGAACTATAGATGGCTGATACCAGAAGGACTAATCTTTACGTGGCAAGAGCAGAGACATAGAATTGACTCGATTGAGAAAGCAGAACTTTTCTACGCAGAATTTTTTGGAAGAAGAAGAGAGGAGGCAGAGAAAGAGGTCTCATTAATTGAGTTTCAGGAGGAACAACTGGAGATTGAAAAAGAGAAAGGAGTTGTAGGTGGACAGGTAGACAGTAAAGAACAACGTGAAGTGAGAGCTACGAGAGCTGTTAGACCTAAATATAAAGCATAATTATGGAAGAAAAAAAACTGATTACAATGAATATAAATGGACTTAACTCAGCTGTTAAAAGAAGGAAAACTTTTTATAAATTAGAGAAATTAAAATTTGACATAATTTGCTTACAAGAAGTTCATATTAAAAAACAATATGAGCAATTGTTAGTACAGCCAAAATTAGGGAAAATATTTACTTCTTTGATTCAGTGTAAGAAAAGAGGAGTGGTTCTCTACATTAAAGAGGATATCCCAGCAAAACTGATTTACACAGATGAAGACGGAAGAGTATTAATGGTGGAAATAATGGACAATAATAGAAAAATACTCCTGATTGCAATTTATGCTCCGAATGATAAACAAGAAGAGTTTTATAAAAAACTACATATGGAAATAATTAGACTGGACTTTGTTAACATAATTATGATGGGAGACTTTAATGGAATTGTGGACAATAAACTGGACTATATAACAACAACAACAAAACAAAATAGAAAGGTTCTCCCTAAATCTTTTTTTAAAATGACAGATGAATTAACCTTAAAAGATATTTGGAGAGAAAGAAACGTTAAAGCTAAACAACATACTTTTTACTCTAATAGACATTTATCATGGTCCAGATTAGATATGATTTGGATCTCAACAGAATTAATATCCATTATTCAAGAAACAAGTATTGAAATAAGTACTTGGGCAGACCATAGTCCAATGACAATTAAATGGAAGGGACAAAAAAAAAAAAGATCGAGATGGACATTAAACAACACTATTTTAAAGGAGAAAGACTTTATACAATGGATGGAGAAGGAATTGGTTTTTTTCTTTAAAGAAAACAAAAAAGAAGATACTTCAATACAGAATGTTTGGGATACAATGAAGGCATATGTTAGAGGTTTGATAATAGATTATACAAGAAAAAAGAATATTAGGAAAAGACAAGCCTCCAAGACCTTGGAAGATGAATATAAAAGACTTGAAAAAGAACTATAGAAAATGCCACAGAAAAAAGGTATTAAATTGAAACTGGATGTAATTAAGCATAAAATGGAATTAATAGAGAAAGAAGAACTGGCACAGAAAATTAGAAATTCTAAACAGAATTATTTTGAAGATGCAAATAAACCAGGTAGATGGCTAGCATATAAACTGAGAAAGGAGAAGGAATCAAGAAAAATATTGAAACTAATAGATGATCAAGG
>BLBF01000039.1:11520961-11578993 GCA_015471245.1 Laticauda colubrina | reverse complement strand
TAATAATAATAATAATAATAATAATAATAATAATAATAATAATAATAATAATAATAAATACACTAAAAATTCTCTTTCCTTCCATCTTTCCTTGTGTTGGAGCTTTCTCAAGAGAGCTTCACATAATTTGTCCAAACTATGATAATTTAAACTTAGTCATTTATGCTTTAAGGAAGAATCTTGACTTGATTCATCCATTTGTTTGTTTACTTGGCTATCTATGACAGGCATTCTACATAAGAACACCTTTGAAAAGTATCCAAAAACTTCAGCTAGTGCAGAGTGCAGCTGCATGAGCTTTCTTAGATGCCCCCAAAAGGGTTCATATAACACCTGAACTGCACTGAATTTAAATTTGCTTCTTGTACCAATTCAAGGTGTTGCTCATCATCTATAAAGGCCTAAAGGCAGGGGTGGGATTTTACCAGTTCGCACCTATTCACTAGAACTGGTTGTTAACATTCTAAGCAGGCAGAGAACCAATTGTTAGAAGAAATTACTGGCCTAATCCTGTAAGGAAAGCAAGAAGGAATCATCCTGGTGTTGCTTACAGAAACTGCCTCTCCGTTAACCCTGATTACATTCTTGGCAAGACTAGACTTCCTGTCTCGAGAACATCTCTGGAGGCTTTTTTTCCTCCTTTGCTGGTACTTTGCTTGTGTGGAGTGACCATTCAAAGTTACAATGACACTGAAAAAAGTGAATTATGACCATTTTTCACACTTACGACTGTTACAGCATCCACACAGTCACGAGAGGCCAGACGAGGAGATGCATGCCTTGATGTGAGTGATGTTGAGTTGGCCACACCCAGCCAGTCACATGAACCACCAAGCCATGCCCACCAACTAAGCCACGCCCACAGAACCCGTTATTAAAAAAATTGAATCCCACCACTGTCTACAGGGCATGTGGTCAGGCTATTTATGGAACTGGCTTTGCCCCATCTCACTCAATCAGGCAGAGAAAGTATGTTGCAGATTCCATCAGTTAAAGAATTCCAAATAGTAGGGTCTAGGAAGAGAGCCTTATCTGTTGTTGCTCCTATCCTGTGGATAGCCTTCTCTCTGAGTCAAGGCAGTCACCCACTCTTTGGCCAAAGGTGTCAAAACATGGCTCTGCAGTTTTACATGGGGACCCCAAAGGATCATGCAATTATGGAACTGGAGACCTAGGAGCACCCTCCTCCATTTTCATGAAACTATTTTAATAGGGTTAAATTGTCTTCTTGAAATTTCTTGTCTCTTTTAAATTGTTATAATTTTATAATCTTGTAATTTAGTTTTTTAATGTTAAATCAACTTTAATATTTTAATTCTATATCTTTTTAAATTCTGATATTATACTATATATCTTGGGCTTAGGAACTTAAAGATTCTTCCCCACCTTTTTAATGTAATGATTTTACTCCTGTTTTAACTGCCTCCTATTTGAATATAATATTCACAGGGTTTTTATGTTTTAATTTTACACTGTACAGAGTTACTCTATGAGTGAGATAGTTGGTGTCCAAATTAGATAGATAAAGCCAAAAAGGCTAATTTTGTCATTCAATACGTCATAAAGTAAAAGCTTAAAACCCAAATGGAGTGTGTGTGTGTGTGTGTACACAGTGTTTATGTTCTATATTACTATAAAATACTATACAATTAATAGAATCTCTTTCATTTAACTATTTAAAATTTTAGCAAATTTTGTTTTGATGTGGGAGTAAACTCAACAATGGGACCATTTACAGCATGATGTTTAACATGTATTGAGTAGTGCACGCTGCTCATTATTTTGGGAATATTCATAATAATTCATCATATAATCTTACCTTATAATGAACTTTCCTTAGATTCTAAATCCAGTTAACATCTGCATGAACAGTAGCTACCACAGAATTGAATTGGTGGATGATAATTAAATATTTGATGAAATAATTTTTAATATGATAGAATATATTAAACTAATATATAATGTGTAAATGAGAATATTGAAAAAAACACAATTTGCTTTACTTTTTCTTAAATCTGGATTAAGATGTTTTGTTTTGTTATTGATATTAATATATATTAATACATATATACATATATATATATATTACAGTTTTTAAATTTTGTATCATTGTGAAGTTTACATAATTTATAAATTATTGCATATTATAACAGTATATGCAGGATAATATTAGTGAAATAATTAAAAATATAATATTGAGAAGCTCCTCCCTCGCCATACACACACTTACACAAACCTATTAGACTGAAAATCAGAAAGTAAGATTTCTAGTTGCTGTTGTTTGCAAGTATTGTGTCCAAAGTCATACATACACATCTAAATTCTAACCTCATGAGGATGTTCAAGCACTTATAATCCAAAATAATGGGAGAGATTATCAGATGCACTTGGTGTGAAATGAGTAAAATGCAAAACAGGAAGCTGTGCTTTGAAAGCTTCTTGCCTAGGATAGATTGGCACTAAGTTCTTTAATACTGGAATATTTAGGCAGGTTGACTCCAAATTGTCTTAATTTAAATATAAAAAAACATTGTAAGACTAATAAAACAAGAATAATGAGCTTTAGAATCATTAATGTCACTTTTAGGTTGGTATTTTAGATAGTAATATTATGAAATGCAATTTGTAAAAGCTTCAAGTATAAATATGTCATCACTGTTTTTGTCAGCAGGAGTATTGATTCCAAAAACTAAGCTTTATCATTTTTCACACTTTATAGTTTTGGTGACTGCATGTATTAATACTGTTACCGAATATAGAGATATTCCAGTTCCAGGTTTTCTTATAAATGAAGTATAAGTTAATAATAAGATATAACTGGACTTTGGTTCAATGGCCATTACTGAGATTCCTTTGCAAATGCATTGCATTATTCATCAGTTAGCTCTAAAATGTGAAGCAATTTTAAAATAATTGGAAAATTCAATGCAAATAATTTGGCAAGATTATTTAATATCACCTGTCCTTAGCAGCTTTATGAGACTGTTTCTATGCAGTTGCCACATGTAATACTTAATGCAATACTATTTATAAAGCATGATAGATCATTTGAAACCTTTGTATTCTTGAACTCTTCCGCTTACACAGTAAAAGCACTATGTAGATTGAAATTTTCCACCTTTGGGATGTTGCTGAAATTTAATACCCATATTTTGATTTATGTTCTTGAATATCACAGCTTATAAGATTTGGAGGAATAAAGGTTCCATCTCCTTTGCATACATTGCCCATATATGGAATATTGCCTATAGGAAATATTTGGAATATATACATGTATAGTATATTAATGTAGGTTAGTATTAACTTGCACCATCACCTATTTCCAGCAGCTATGGGACCAAATCTCTAGTACTATTTGTTTAAATGCTATTTTGTCTGAAGATGAATCATTGCACATTGCTTAGTAAAATCAGTTTCTTTGAAATACTACTCCAAAGGAACTGCATATAACTTTTGTCTGTTGAATTGTCTGTTTAATAAATCTTATTTGATGTAGCCCATTGGCTATGTCGTAACTAAATTAAATTTATTTGATTTCATAGATGATTAAGACCCAAGAAGGTACCATACCATACTTCCTTCATTCCAATGAAGTTTCTATGCTGCTTTAAGGATTAAAAGTTTTTGCATACCTGTTCTAGGTGCATGAAGCCAGTAACAAAACATAAGCTGCAATTTGTTGGAGTAACAAAATGATAGGTTTTTTTTAAAAAAATATTTGAGTCTGTGTTAATGTGTGAAAATTCAGCTAAATGTAAATAATATAAAACAGTATTCCTATTTCATAATAAAAGAATATCTTCTTGAGGTTTTAAATTTGTTTTAAATGTTCTCACACTTCTTCAAAGTATATGCAAGATAAAATAATTGTTTTCATTTAATTAGTCATTCTTGATACAAATGTTATGATCTCCAATTTTTAATTGAACTGCCATATCAACAATATCTTCTAGTGAAAACTTTGAAATATATATGATCATGTTTATAATAATGCGTTTCTTCTACTGTTGTTGGACAAACTCTTAGCACTTACAGTATATATTTGCTCAAACAGTCACTAGGATGCACACTTCCATATGAACAAATATGGTGTTGTCCATTCTAAAGATTCTACATTAATGCTTGTTGATTTGAGTTAAAATGTAAAAGGTTGCAATTATAAATTACATTAATAATTTATCAAACAATTACAAAACAATCCACAAATCATTTTCTAAATAATGTTGCATTTGCTGTCTAAAATAAGATAGATGTATGAAAACAATTTTGAATAAGATGCTATTTATGATGACATAGTTCTGACTGTGATTATTTTTGTTTCTAACTAACCTCTCATTTCTAAAAGCAAACAATTGTATTTTTTGAATATTGCCAGCCCTCAAGCATATCAATGACTCAATAGCCTATTGAAGAAAAAGCTGGCTGAGTAAGAGATCATAAAAATTTTAGGATTCAGAAGTTACTTGCTATATTTATTTTTACTTTTAAAAACATCTGAGAAGATTACAATTGATGTAAATATTAAAATATAACAATTTAATAGTAAAAATAAGGGCTAATCAAAGTTTGCCTAGATATTGAAGATGAAACAAAACTGAACTTAGTATGAAATTTAGTAAACTCTATGTTTTTGTGGCACAGGCACAGAGATACTTTAAGAGTAATTTACCTGCCAGGATCTGAATATACAGGTGAAACTCAAAAAATTAGAATATCGTGCAAAAGTTCATTTATTTCAGTAATACAACTTAAATTAATATATGAGATAGACTCATTACATGCAAAGCAAAATAGTTCAAGCCATGGTTTGTCATAACTGAGGTGATTATGGCTTACAGCTCATGAAAACCCCAAATCCACAATCTCAGAAAATTAGAATATTGTGAAAAGGTTCAATACTCTAGGCTCAAAGTCTTCTACTCTAATCAGCTAATTAAGCCATAACAGCTGCAAAGGGTTCCTGAGCCTTTAAATGGTCTCTCAGTCTGGTTCAGTAGGAATCACAATCATGGGAAAGACTGCTGACCTGACAGTTGTGCAGAAAACCATCACTGACATGCTCCATAAGGAGGGAAAGCCTCAAAAAGTAATTGCAAAAGAAGTTGGATGTTCCCAAAGTTCTGTATCAAAGTATATTAATAGAAAGTTATGTGGAAGGGAAAAGTGTGGAAGAAAAAGGTGCACAAGCAGCAGGGATGACCACAACCTGGAAAGGATTGTCAGGAAAAGGCCACTCAAAAGTGTTGGGGACTTTCTCAAGGAGTGGACTGAGACTGGAGTCAGTGCATCAAGAGCCACCACACAGAGATGGGTCGTGGACATGGGCTTCAAATGTCATATTCCTCTTGTCAAGCCACTCCTGAACAACAATGTCAGAAGCGTCTTACCTGGGCTAAAGAAAAACAGAACTGGTCTGTTGCTCAGTGGTCCAAAGTCCTCTTTTCTGATGAGAGCAACTTTTGTATCTCATTTGGAAACCAAAGACCCAAAGTCTGGAGGAAGAATGAAGAGGCACACACTGCAAGATGCCTGAAGTCCACTGTGAGGTTTGTGTTGATTTGGGGAGCCATGTCATCTGCTGGTATTGGTCCACTGTGCTTCATTAAGTCCAGGGTCAACGCAGCCATCTACCAGGAGATTTTGGAGCACTTCATGCTTTCTTCTGCAGACGAGCTTTATGGGGATGTTGACTTCATTTTCCAGCAGGACTTGGCACCTGCCCACACTGCCAAAAGCACCCAAACCTGGTTCAGTGACCGTGGGATTACTGTGCTTGATTGGCCAGCAAACTTGCCTGACCTGAACCCCATAGAGAATCCAAGGGGCATTGCCAAGAGAAAGATGAGAGACATGAGACCGAACAATGAAGAAGATCTGAAGATCACTATTGAAGCATCTTGGTCTTCCATAACACCTCAGCAGTGCCACAGGCTGATAGCTTCCATGTCATGCCGCATTGAGTCAGTCATTGCTGCAAAAGAGGCCCAAACCAAGTACTGAGTACATATGCATGCTTATACTTTTCAGAGGTCCGATATTGTTCTATGTACAATCCTTGTTTTATTGATTACATGTAATATTCTAATTTTCTGAGATTGTGGATTTGGGGTTTTCATGAGCTGTAAACCATAATCATCTCAATTATGACAAATCATGGCTTGAACTATCTTGCTTTGCATTTAATGAGTCTATCTCTTATATTAATTTCACCTAATAAATGAATAATGAAATAAATGAACTTTTTCACAATATTCTAATTTTTTGAGTTTCACCTGTATATCTGTAAGTAACGTGAAAAAAGACAAGTTTTTAAGATTTTAATTGTAGTATGTTTTTGAATTGCAAACTATCCAGAGTTGTTTGCTGAGATAGGTAGTTATAAAAACCTAATGAATAAGTTTTCACTTTTATAGTAGATGAATAAGTAAATATTGGGTATTATGTTCTTATTCTGTGATAGATAATGACTCAAATTTTGAATTGTATCCTGAAAATGATTGATAGAGTCCATCTCTCTCTCTCTCTCTCTCTCTCTCTCTCTCTCTCTCTCTCTCTCTCTCTCTCTCCCATCCATCCTTCTGTAGTCCATCCTTATTCTAATCTAAGCTACACTATTCCTCTCCTGAAAATTCAAAGTTGAGAAATTATTCAGCTAAAACCAAGTGTGGAGAAGACAGAGATACTGCAGTGATATGCCTCTTCTGGCTATATTGTTTGTTCTTATAGTAACAAATCATTGTATTCCCCCCTTAATATTAATAAACATACTAGTCACAGTAGTGGTTAATAGTCTTGATGATTACATTACGTCCAATATCTGAGGCAGAATGCTTCTGCATTCCAGCTGCTAGTGAAAAATGATTGGGAAAGTATTTATTGCCCTTATGCAATGCTTGTGTGCTTCCCACTGGCATCTGGTTGAACACTTTGGGAACAGAATGCTGGATTAGATGAGCCTTTAATCTGATCCAGCAAGGCTCATTTTATGTTCCAACTTATTACAGAATAAATAGAACTCATTTTGCTATATTTACAACATAAATTTCATCAATATCTGTTTCTGTTGCCAAACAACTCGTATTCCAAGTTTTAGAATGGTCTGACAAAACAAAGAAGACAAATGCTTTATGTTTCCAGCCATTGATGTCCCTGTTAATACATTTCCATTAAAATACTTTCCCTCTTAATAAAATTTCCATTTTATTATCTCCTTATTCCATCCTATTCTTCAATTCTCAGTCCACAAATAAAATATTAAGAGTGAAATGAAAGAATTATTGTCTTCCACTCTTTAACCAGCTCTTAATAAAGCCAAGCTGCTTCAGGGACACACTTCATTGTTATGGGATAAGTAGTGTAATACATATGATATAGCTGTATTTTCAGTTCTTTATGTAACATATTAAAGTTTAAAGATGGGATTATCTTCACCTTACATATATAGTGCACCTTTATTTCAAAATATTAGATTGAATCTTAATATTTTCCCCAAAGATGAGATAATGAGAAACTCATATAAAACCTTCTTAACATCATCCTAAATGTGATGTATGTCTTGCAATAAGTTCTAATTAGATAACTGAACTCTTTGTAATAGATTTTAAACTGTGGTTTTAAATTGAAATCTAAATAAAATTACATGTTTTGATATATCAGAAATAGATCACATAATCATGTCTGAGCTTGCAACAAATAATGCAACAAGAATGAATTGATAAAATATCACTGAGCTGCTTTGGAATATGGAATGACCTTCCTATGAGAGTTCCTGTATCACAAATTCATAGAAATGAAGCATCTATTTCCAGAAATATCCTAAAAATTCATCTTCTTTTTTGTTATGGAAAGATTCCTTCATAGATTAGTCAAAGTACAGAAATTGAGGTAATTTTCATATTTTTTATTATATCTGCAAGTGTAAAATTAAAATTGTTTAAGTGTTGTAAATTATCTGTTGGTTGCAATTTTAAGGTAAATATTAGAAAATGACCTACTTGATTTGGCCAGAGTTTTATTTCCAGCAAACAATTGTACAAAATTGTTCAATTTTACAAAAAATTATAAAAGAAATGTGTGCAAATTTATATTCTATTTTCTGCAAAATGGTAGAGAATACAAAAATAGCTTATTTATCAAAGTTGACTCAGCCTTCAATCCTTCTTAGACCTGTAAAATGAGGACCAAAATTGTTGGGGGCAATATGCTGACTCTGTAAACCACTAAGAGAAGATTGTAAAGCACTGTGAAGTGGTATATAAGTCTAAGTGCTATTGCTATTGCTATCTACTGACTTAGAAGATGAGCAGTTTTTATATTTTCATATGTCTAATTTTGATACATGGCATAGCAAGAAAAAGAGACAATTAACAGAAACTTTTTTGAACCACCACTGAAATCTCTAGTTATGCTTTCTTTTTTTTTCTTTTCTTTTTGCACAGACCCAATGTTATAATTTTAACAGACATAAAAGATTTATTTTAGTAATAGAGAAGACCACATCAAAATGTATATGTCTGTAATGTCTACTCAGACATTAATTGTTGATAAGTAATTTCAATTTTTTAATTTCAAATCATTTTATTTTTTTAATATTCAGCTAAAGACTACACTGTTTTTCAAACAGAATTCATTATCTTATTTTCACAATTGGCTGAACTATAATGCATTTATATTTAGAGTCTTGATAAAGAAATCCATGGGGTTTAGTTATAATTTTTATTCCCTGGGTCCAATGTTATGATAATTTCAATTGCTGCTCTAATTATATATATATCTAGATGCAGATTTCCAATTTCAAAAAGTGTCCTGTGTTATTTCTTCTGATAGTAGTTCTTCCCTTGTAAAAAAATCCTTGTAAAGGCCCAGTCCCACTGCACTTACAGTGAATCAAGCAGCAACCTATCCATTCTTCAATATTCTATAAAGTCACTTGGTTCAAGAGCATAGATTATTTGGAAATTTAACCCTCTATAGTTAGACTCATGACATATTGCAACTTGTATGATATTGCTATTATTTGTACTCACACATATATTATATAGTAATATATATAGCAAAACATAATAGTATTTGCATAGTGTTCTCTCTTTCTGTGTGTGTATGTGTGTTCAGTTTTATAGATTTTAGGTTAATTATTTTATGTCATTTGATTGATGGATTAAAAGTTATCAAATAGTATTGATTCTTAAGGCCCTGTCACACTGTCCAACGGATGCAAAACATTTGTAAAAAGGACATAGCGGATGAGAAAAATGTTCCATCCATTGTTATCCGCTCTCAAAAGGGGCAAAAATTTGCATAACCAGAGCGAACAACACGGAAAGGAATGGACGGGGGAGGAGCAAGGGCGGATGGAAAGCGGATGCAGAACGGAAGCCTAGTGGATGGAAGCGGAAGGGAGCGGATGGCACATCCGCAAGGCTTCTGGGGAGCGCAGCAAAGTGGAGGCAGAACGGATGAAGCGGATGCACAGCGGATGAAGCGGATGCACAGCGGAAGCCTAGCGGATGCCTAGCATTAATTGCGCATGCGGGGGGGATTTATTGCATCAGCCCAGCGGATATAAAGGGAAGCAGCTCGGTCACCATTCAGAGGAAAGACCTGCTGCCAGACGCATTGAGTGCCTTGCCTGCCTGCCTTGCTGCATGCCAGCCTGCCAGCCTTGGTGCCTGCCTTGCTACCTGTCTGCCTGCCAGCCTTCCTGCCAGCCTCCCTGCCAGCCTCCCTGCCAGCGTCCCTGCAAGCCAGCAACCCCACAACCATGGGGAAAAAGAGAAAGCCTCAGCCATCTGCTGCCAGCCCTGGCAAGAGGGACAGGGCCACCCTCCCGCCCCCTGACCCTCACTCTGCTTCTGCTGAGGCTTCTGTAGCACGGGCTCACTCTTCTGCGGCTGGGGCTTCTGCTGCTTCTGGAGGAGCTGCTGCTGCTGCTTATGGCGGTGGTGCTTCTGCTCGTGCTTACTCTGCTGATGCTGCTCCTGGCGGTGGTGCTTCTGCTGGTGCTTACTCTGCTGAGGATGTTCCTGGCAGTGGTGCTTCTGCTGGTGCTTACTCTGCTGAAGCTGCTCCTGGCGGTGGTGCTTCTGCTGGTGCTTACTTTGCTGAAGCTGCTCCTCGTCCTACTGGTCCTGCTCGTGCTCCTGGACTTGCTCGTCCTGCTCGTCCTGCTCGTCCTGCTCGTGCTCCTGGTCTTGAGCGTCCTGCTGGTCCTGCTGGTCCTGCTCGTGCTCCTGGTCCTGCTCATGCTGCTAATGCTGCTGCTGCTGATGATGATGCTGATTATGATCCTCCTGGTGATGCTGCTGCTGCTGCTGCTGCTGATGATGATGATGATGATCCTGCTGCTGCTGGTGGTGGTGGTGTGGAGGAGCAGCCCCAAAAAACTGGAAGCCCCTCTGATGAGGGCCCATCTGGTCCTGCCAAAGGGAGGAAGAGGCATATGCGGGAATGGGAGAGGAGGCAATACAACATAGAAGAGGAACATGAGGATGAGGTGCTGGAGTGGCTAAGGGAGAATGAGTATCTATGGCGGAACGGACACAGGCTCTATAGGGACACCAAAAGGAAGCAGGCTGCTTGGAGAGAGAAGGCGGAGAGTCTGGGCTACACATCGGATGTGCTCCTCGGCTGGTGAAAGTACTTGCAGACCTGGTACGGGAAGTTGCACCTCAAGAAATCTGGCCAGGACACGGTTAAGCTGATGGACAGAGAGACCTATTTCATGGCCAGGTGCAGCTTCCTGGAGGGTGAGATCCGCCACCGAGGAGCAGCAGCAGCCCCTCTCATGACCCTTTCTCTCCGGCAGCCTGCTGAGAGCCAGTCCTCTTCCGGCCGAGAGTCAGCTCCTGTCTCCAGGCAGGTTTATGTGGAGCGTGCAATGGTGGAGAACCCGCAGACAGGTGTTTTAACTGTGGTGGAGCACATGGAGGACTCCCTGGTGCAGTGGGAGAAAGGAGATGGCACTTCCACCACAGCCCTATCCGCATCCACCCCCAGCTCCACCTCCACAGAAAGGCAGAGAGCCAGACAGGAGGGGCAATGCCAGACTGTCCTGCTGGAGATCAGGGACACCATCTGGAGCAGCGTAGATCTCCTCTCTCAGCTGGTCCACACCGACTCCTCATCCTCCAACTGCAAGCCCTTCCTCACCTATGTCAACCAGACCCTCACGGACATGGTGGAACCCCAGTACCAGGTGGTGAAGGACCAGATCACCAAGCTGCTTCACAACCCTCCAGATCCAGAGGAACCTGCTCCCACCCAGTCCAGGTCTGCTCCTCCACCCCAGGTGATGTCCCTCCCATTCCAAGGCTTTCCACAGGACCTCACCTACCAGGAGGTCCAGCAGCACAGGCAGCAGCCCTTACCAGTCCAGGCACAGAGTCATCGGACGACACCGTTGCCACCGGTTCCACCGATGCCACCGATGCCACCCATGCCAATGATGTCACCGATGCCACCAATGCCACCCATGCCACAGATGCCACCAACGCCAGTCCTCACCCAGCTGCAGACCAGAAAGCCCACTACAATGCTCCTTCCTCCACCTCCACAGCCAAGCCCGGCCTCAGTACATCTGTCCTCGGTACTGGGGCTGACATCCCATGGCATGGAGGAAGGAGCTCTCAACATCACGGGTCTGAGCCAGCTGTCTAAGAGCTTCCTCAACACACCATCCCCTGTTGTCCTCTCGGGGCCAGGCACCCCAGTGGCGCTTCAGACCAGCACTCCAGCAGCAGCCACCTCCATAGCACCTGGACCCTTCACCCCTGAGACTGGGCACACCTCTGAGTGACCAAGAGGAGTGCCAGAGACTGGGTGGCTACCTGTAGTCTTTATTTGGACACTTCACTTGGGTCATTTTTCTTTTACAGCTTGTGATGAATAAAGTTTATCTTTGCTTCACACATTTGCTTCATTTATTTATGTCAATAAAGTCTTGGTGGAAACTTTTAGAAATGGTTTAAGCCTTTTCATGCTTGTGGGATGGGTTAAGATAGCAGTGGAATGGGCAGGGATACCTGTGGGATGGGTAATAGCTGTGGGATGGGCAGGGATACCTTTGGTATGGGTTAAGATACCTGTGGGATGGGTTAAGATAGCTGTGGGATAGATAAACCTCCAGTGCAAGTATAGTGGGACTGTATAGTCCACCCTCCCAGGTGCCACACCAATGGCCCTTCATTATCAATACTGATGTAAGCATTGATCCACACATTTGAACATAAACATAACTCTTTATTAAATGCCCTGTTCATTGTAGGCCCACCCAACATACATGGCCCAATCTAATCAGTGTGATGAGACAGGTTGAAGGAAGCATCCATTAATCATCTACCATCCTGTCTTGCCACTCCACTGCTCCAACTGGGGCATTGCACCAGTGTTTCAGGAGGTTGCGCTGCTTCTTCCCTTCATGTGAGGCTCTGTTGGGGCCTTGCACATCCTCAGTGTCTATCAGGTTTCGCCCTTGCCTCCATTCCCCAGGCTCCATGTCCCCATTGCCTTGCTGGAGATCCACGAGCCTGTTCTACAAGACTGGGTAGTGGGTGCGCATGAGATTGTGCAGGATGCAGCAAGTTTCCACGATCCTCCTCACAGTCTCTGGGCGATACTGCATGGTGGTGAGAAGTACCTGGAACCTGTTGGCCAGGATGCCAAAGGCGTTCTCCATCACCCGCCTTGCCCTGGACAGCCTGTAGGTGAAGATCCTCTCTTCACGGGTGAGGAGTCTGGAAGTGTAGGGCTTCATGAGGTAGGTTCTGAGGGAGAAGGCGTCATCCCCCACGATGAAGTAGGGCACATCTTGCGTGTCGTTGGGCAGGGGGTCTGGATCTGGGAAGCCCATGATGAGGTTGCGTTCCAGCCCCTCCTTGAGGTCACTGGCGTTGTATACCTGGGCATCTGAACATGATCCGTTGCCTGAAGCATCAATGTACATGAATTTGTAGTCAGCATCGACCATGGCGAAGAGGACGATGCTGAAGAAGCCCTTGTAGTTGAAATAAGTGGACCCCGACTTGGCTGGCGCTTTGCAGGCCCCATGCTTCCCATCTATGGCTCCAACGGTGTGGGGGAAGTTCCACTTCTGATACCACTGCTCTGCAACTTTCTTCCAGCCTTCTTCAGTGGAGGGGCACTGGAGGAGCTCCTCCAGGTATTCTTCGATGATGGCCTGCACCACATCTCTCACCACAATGCTGATGGTGTTGTGTGGCACCCTCCAGCCGTACTACATGCTCCTGTAGGTCATACCTGAGGCCAGGTGGCGCAGAGTCAGTGCCACCTTCAGCCCAGGGTCCAGGCTGGGCCGGAAGTTGGTGCTCTGCTTGGTCAACCTGGGTGTCAGCCGCTGCACAACTTCGTCAAACATGGCTGGAGGCATCCTCATGAATTTCTGGAATGCACAAGGGTCTTCATTCCTCAGCTCCACCATCAGCTTGTTGTACAGTCCGTACTCTGCTCTTCTCCTGATCCATCTTCGGACCCAGAAGCTTCTTGGCCACCTCTTTTTCTTCCCGTAGTAGAGTTCACAGAGCCACTGTTGCAGAAGGATGGTGGCTACCAAAAGGAGTTTGTTACGATCCATGGTGGAGATGACTGGATGCTGTGGAAGAGCAAGAGTCAGATGAAGGCTGCAGAGGTCTGCACAGCAGGGCTGCTGGTCTGAAAGAGATCCATGTGAGTTGCTCCCCCTTTTTATAGGCAATATAGGTTTTCCCCTATGTGTCCCTTTGCATCCTCTAGGCATCCTCTATACATCCTTAATATCCGAGCTAGGTCCCCTCTGCGAATGTTTTTTTCTTTCTTTGCATGCTGCATCCACTTTCATCCTTTCTCCATCCGTGCTACAAACGCTGTGTGTCCGTTCTGCGTCCGTTCCGCTTCCACCCTGCATCCGTTTACCGCTGGAGCGGGTTGTGTTGCGCGGATGCGCAGTAGATGCCTAGCGGATATAGCGGATGTGTAACAGATGCAGAACGGATGTCCCCCGTATGCCTAGCGGATGCAGAACAGATGCATTGGATACATTTTCCACTCAAAAGTTTTTAGCAGCTCAAAACCCTCTGAGCAGATGAAACGTCAATAAATGGATGCTGGACGGATAGAGAGGAAGCAAAACCGAGGCAGTGAGTACAGAACGGAAGCATCGCGTTAACCAATGGATGGCAAGTGTTATTCTCCGTTTTACATCCTCTTTCCATCCGTTGGTGCAGTGTGACAGGGGATTTAGCAACTACACAGATTTTTTTCTTAGACAATCTGTCCCTAACCTTTTTTTTAAATCTCCCAAATGTGAATTTGATGTTATATTTATTTGCATTTGAGAATGCTATATCATTGTCTTTGATTTTATTGTACTGTATCATCTCTTATCTGGGCAATGACCAAAGTAAAAAATGAGCTGAGTTGGATTGGAGAGCTCCTATACCCAGTGAAGTCTGATGACATCTTGTTAAGTGGACCGTTGAGCCAATGAACTTTAAATTCATTTTAATACATTTTTGGTTGATACAATATTAAGGTTACCATATTTCAGCTTTCAGAAAAGAGGATACTTTGTTGAACTGTGATCTGTAAAGTGAATTTATTTTGTTAGCTATTGTTATTGTTAATTAATTCATTTTGCTCTCACCAATGGCTCATTGAATCTATTATGATTCCTTTGATCACTCCACTAGAATGGTCTTGGAGCACTGTTTTAAAATCAAAAGTTTCTGCCACTTATAAACAAGGGCTTATTACTGAACTAGTGCCTGTAGTATAAAATCAAAACTCTATCCAATTTTAACATTTGTTATATAGCATACATCATTGCTATGACTAATCAGTATAAAAGGAACACATCAGTGGTAGAATTCCAATTTTTTTACTACGTTCTGTGGGCATGACTTGGTGGACGTGGCTGGGAAAGAATACTGTAAATTTTCCAGTCAGAGGTGGTGTTTGCAGGTACTCTGAACTACTTAGAATTTCCACTACTGGTTCTCCAGAACTGGTCAGAACCTGCTCTATACATCTCTGGAACACATACTCAAACTCAAAGCATGTTTCCCCCTGTTTTGAATAAATTGTGTGAAGTAAAAGGAGAAATGGTCATGGTAGCATAAAATACACTTGCTTACAAAAGAAGCACACTTCTTTTGCAAGATTATTTTTCAGATCAATATTTTTTTCCATGTGAAGCAGGATAATGTACTGGGTAAGTTCTTCCTGGTTCACTGCAAATCCTTTCTCTGCTCCACCAATTTGTCAGTCAGGCTATATATATATATATTTAATGCACTATTCTGGAAGACCTATAGAAATATGTTCAGAAGCAGTCAGAGTAACTGAGTGGCACCACATTAGTGACTTATTAACCAATGTGAATTTTTTTTTAAACCCCGCATTTTGTGTAGCCATACTCATTTTTCAAAGTTCACCCTACTATTAAGGAGAGCAATTTGTGATTTTTTTTCCCCAACCTGCTGATGGCTTGTATTAAAGGACAGCATCGCTTGAAAGCTTGTAACCAAGAGGAACAAATACAACATACCTTTCTGCTCACACATTGAAAGAATGCACATTAACCCAGTCATGAAGAAGAACCTACCATAATGGTTAATCTCTCAGAAAAGTATAAAACAGTTCAATAAATATTTGTTAACTGTCAGAAGCTAAAGGTTATAATTGTACAGAGGTATCTTTTGTAGAAAAAAAATATCTTTTGAGATTAAAGTTTTTATCTTTTGCAAGATTTTTTTTCCTGAAAGTTGATAGATTTGTTTGAGGAGACTGAGTGACTGAAGGTACTTTTTAATAATTTTCAAGAAGATTGATTGGTTAATTTGTTTAAACTATTCTGTCTTACGAGGTATAATTCCTGCCAAAGTTACCTTCTAGGTAAAAAAAAAATAACGTAATACATAAATAATTACAATTAGACAACTTCAAAAAATAGCAATAAATTCTCAATGGAATCATGTGGTCCAGCCACTAGCAGAACTCATCTATTTTCTTTTCAATTGGCACTCTACATTTATATCTGCAATTGGAATAATGCTTTGTCTTTTTGTCAGGAAGTGGGAAACCCTTCTTCTAGGTGTAAGTGTTCTGGATAAGATACACTGGAGAAGGCCTCCTTTATCCATGGGACTGTTTGGTATTATCCAACTACTGCATACATTTTGAAATCCCATTCAATTTTCAAGAAGCAGTACTTATTCTAATAATGTTAAAATGGTAGCAACATTCACCATCGTGTTCAATTCTGAAGTAGGACCATCCCTCAAAGAAGTGCAATAGGGATGGCCCTATTAAAAAAAAAACACTGACTATTGAACACTGACTATTCAGATTTTGCTGCACATGGACATTATGCAGAATGGTTACTATGCCAGTAAGTAAGGCAATCCAAATTTTTATGTTCTATGGTTTGTAAGCCCTACTAACATTTGTGTTCAGATGTGTTCTGATCTAACACTGAAACCAATGTTTTATATTTCTTATGGGATGGGAAGGATTAATTTTTCTTTATAATGCATGTAGATATTTCTCCCAAAGGAATTGGTATGAAAAGACACGGTCCAAACGAATTGGACGTTGAACTGATTTTGATATCCAGCTTTCTTGCAAAAGTCTTTTGCATGGATATTGAATCAGGCTCTCTAAGCTACCAATGAATATTATGTAGTAATGTTTTCTACAAACATGAAGTAATTATTTATGTTGCTTAAAGCCATCTAATCAGCAAGAACTAGTGATCTATTTTATATGTATGTGTGCAGGGTGGGATTCAAATTTCTTAACAATCGGTTCTGTGGATGTGGCCTAATTTGTGGGTGTGGCTTGCTGACTGGGCATGGCTTGGTGTCATGTGACTGGCTGGGTGTGGCTAGGTGATCATGGGACTGGGGTGGGCTTGGCTAACTGGCAAACCAAATATAAGTGGCCCTTGCTTAATGGCCAGTTGCTTAGCAAGTGTTCTAATTTACGACTGACCTCCCCAGAACCACTTGACCTGTTTTTGGTGTTTTGACAGCAATGCACACACACACACACACACACACACTTATGACCAGTTACAACATCCCACACAATCATGTGACTGAGGTTCTATGTATTTTGCCAGTTTCCAACAATTCCTTCTGGTTTCCGGTTAAAAATGCCCATTCTGGAGTCACTGGCAAGAGCAACTCAGCACAGAGAAAAGTTGCATGTCTCCCCATATTCCTTTATCCGTGAGCAGCCTCATCCCCTTCTTCTCATTTGTGAAGCACACTAAGTTTAAAGGTGCTGCAAGAGGCTGCTTGCTGAAAGAGGAATATGGAGAGATGCATGACTTTTCTCCATGCCAAGAGGGCTTCTGTCTCTCTCTCGACTCCACTCTTGGCACAGAGAAAAGTTGGTGGGACCAGCAGTTGAGGCAGTCTGTCACCCATCCTGGGGCTTATGCACACCATACCTGCAGGGGGTGGGGGATGCAACATCAGCAAGGCGGCAATGGCAATGGCAGAAAGGAAAGCAATGGCGATTCTGGTAGCTATGGGGTTTTGGGACCAGCTCCCCACAATCGTCCATGTTGCTGTACATGTGATGCATCGGGGTTTCCAAGATCTGCTCCACACAGCTGCTGTCAACTGTCCTGAACTCGGTCAAGGGACGACTTGCTGATATGAGCCTCTCCATGTGTTCCTTCTTGCTGCTCTTGCTGGGAGAGCAAGAAAGTTTTTCCTGGCACAGTGAAATGTTTGCAAGTCCCCCTCCCATCAGATACTGCTCCCAAACAGCAGAGAGAAGCAGGATTCAATTTGACTGCTTCTCTGCTGCACAGGATCTACTTCCAATGGGAGGAGAATTTGCAAGCATTTCACTGTGCTGGGAAACTCTCTTGCTCTCCCAGCTAGAACAGCAGGTGAGAGAAGCAGCTGCTAAACCTGGCTGGAGCCTGCACAAGCCTCTCCACATATTGCCTGGCAGAAGGCAAATGGAGGGGGAAAGGTGACCTGTGGCAGCAGTGAAAGGCAAGGTGGAGGGGGGAAGGTGACTGGCAGTGACAGATAGGTGACTGAGGCTTTCAGTGCCTCACTCACCCAGGGAGATCAGTTCAGGCAGGGCTGCAGCAGAAGGCAGGCAGCAATGGCTGGCCTGGCAGGTATGCAAAAGCAGGCTGCAGGCAGCAGTGTCACGGATGCATGCAATATCATGCATGTGTGATAAGGACTGACTGAGCATATAGAGGAGAAGCGGGCAGAGAGGGGAGGGGCCAGCCAGAGGCCCAATTTACCAGTTCTCCGAACTACGGAGAATCATACTGAACTGGTCCAAACCAGTAGAATCCCACCCCTGTATGTGTGGGTTTGTCTGAGAGAAAGAGTATTTATTTTTGGCTATATGTTGAAGTATCTTGTCTTCTTATACTTATTGTACTTCCCCAAGGTACTTCCATTGTCACAGGGAACCTTTTTTTTCCTGGAGAATTTAATGCTACAAATTCCAGAGTCTTGATAAATTATTACTCTATGAAGAAGCATTATTAAAAAGCACCAGATTGTAAAATCCATCATGCTGACATTGGAATTAAGTAGTTGTCTAATGTTCTAAAGCAGAATTGGATTTAATGTACCTAATTATAAGATGCAAAATTACATCTGACAAATATTTGGAGTTGTCATTTCAAATGACCATTCTATACATGTCTCAAAGATTTTTCTATAAGTACAGTTTTCCTTACAATCCCATGATGTATTGTTTCTCCTGCAAGTAATATCAGAAAAATATGACAGATAAAAACTAGGGATAAGTATCTACATGTTGCTGCTTCATTAAGTTGATTCAAGTCAGATTTTTAAATCAATTTTAAAAAAGCTTGTGCATATGTGCATATCTGAATCATCCAAACCAATTTATTAGCATTCAATTTAATTTTTATATATTTGAGTGTTGATTTGATGTGGACATTCTATTATTTTTTTTAAATCAAGTTTCTAAAGAGAGGATTCCTGCCAGCTTACTCTTTAATAGTTTTTCAGTAGAATTTTCAAAATAATTCCAACTGCAGTATACTACTGTCATTATTTATTTCCTGGTGTCACCATTTTTTTTGACATTTATCCTATTATAAAAACACATTATTTATCTCACAAAAATAGGAACTTAATACTTCTGCACTATTAATTAATTGCAGTATGACTTTAAAACGTTTTCAGAGTCTGGCAAATAATATATGTAATAGATAACTTCCACCATGGAAAATGTGATGCTTTGGAAGAACATAGAAATCCACTGGATCTTTCAGAAATGGGTATTCTATGGAGATTGCCAAAACCTAGACAACCATTATTTAACAGAAAAACATTACATTTAAAAAAAATCTTACTGTTATTTGGATCTTGGCAGCCCAAATAACCTTAGTAAAATCAACCTTAGCAAAATCTTCAGCCTAAACACAAGTTTAAAACCATTAAACCAAACCCACCTGCATAAAACAACCAAGAGTTAAGTTGGAAATATAGCAATGTAATAAATAAAAATAAATATATTTTATACACACACACACACACACACACACCTTTGCACATGCCAGTGCACTTTATTTTGAAAAAGCTACCACAATCTGGTATTTATTTATCTGGGTATGCACTTTTTCCATGAGATCAAGATGTGCATCAAATTAATATAATTTCTCCATAGATTGGAAGATGGATAGACTACAAAAATTACTACAATAACTACTACAATAAAGGACAGAGCTTAAATGACATTAGCTAAACATTTCAACTTTTAAGACTTTTTGATCTGTGAATTGGATACTGAATCTAAACCATTGCTTCAGGACCTATCCCAATGAGACTGTAAGTCCATTTGTTCTTATACTATGTACTTTTTATCCATTATTATTTTGTCATCTTTCCTTCTGTTTATTTATTATATTTAGTTGCTTATATTTACTTTGTTTCTCCCCATTTATTCTGATAAGAATTTCAACTGAAGCAGTTTAGTTGATGAATTCAGACTAATTCATATTGCTCTGAAAGCGAAGTGAAATTCTGAGTCTATTTTACTACAAAATAACTTTGGGGTACAAAACAGTTTTGAAGCAAGATGAGATGTATATGTACCAGAAGATCAGCAAACAGGAAACCTACATAGAAGTTCTTCAGATATCTATTATTTTCTAGAATCACAGATGCTAAATAGTATTTATCTAGTAGAATTTAATTCTTCTTGGATGAATCTTTTATCAATAAATTTGAAGAATTTGCAAATTTAGACATATGAAACACTGTTAATTTCTTAAATTGTCCATACATAAGGGGTAGGATGCTACCGGTTCTGCCTGGCTCTATAGAACTGGTAGATCTGAAGAAGAGCAAACAGTGAACCAGTTCTGTGTTTATTGCTGTTTGGCCCACCTGCCTGCCTGGGCTCTTACCTGTCCTTTATTTCCTGCTTTTTCAACCTCAGCTGCTTTGTGCAGCACAGCTGAGGTTGAAAAAGCAGGAAAATAGAGGCTTTTCAAATGCTGTGCACTTGCACACAGTGCTTTTCAGCTGTCCAGGCGGCACAGCTTAAGGTTTTTCTACAGGCGTGCACGGTGCACATGCACAAAAAGTGCACATGTACACACAAACATACATGATCGAACCGGTAGTAACATTGGTTGAATCCCACCCCTGCCATGTATGATACCAAAACCAATATTTTTCTTCATGAATCCAGTCCCCCTCACCAAAAAATGTATATGATTGAAGTAGACAATAAGTTAGCAATGTCATTTGCTTAACTATTAATTAAATAAGACCAAACTAATGATATCAAATAGCCAACCTTAGAATTAACAATGGAGATGTGAAAGTGATGGCTAACTGCTGCCTTTTATGATCAAACATTAACTGTAAAGGAAAAAGCAATCAAGAATATACCAGTGCTAGCACTTGGTAGAGCAGTCACAAAGGCTTTGGAAAAGACATTAAAATAATGTGATATATATGTATTTGTAGCAATCAGGATCATGAAAAATCATATTGTATTCCTATGACAATCTATAGAAGTAAAAGTGGATTTTAAGGAAACAAAATAGAAAGAGTTTTGACACCTTTCACCATTGATGTCAGAAAAGACATCTAAGAATATCATGGACAACCAAGAAAGCTAACTGATAGATCACCAAACCAACCAACCGAGAGCTCTTGCTCAAGACACAAATAACAGGTGAAATTATTCTACCTCAGACATATGATATGAAAAAATGAGCTTTCTGGAAAAAATGCTCAAAAGTAGAAGAAAAGCAGAGGATGACCAACAGCAAGTGGATGAATTTATGGTGGTGATAAGTGCAGTATTAGAAGTCTTGAAACAACAGGTTAGGGATAGATCATCATGGAGAAAATCTATCTGCTATATGTGGGTGCCATGAATTGAAAAAGGCTTGATGGCACTTATAACAGTTGTAAACAAGTGCCCTATGTACATTTGAAAGCAAAAGAAGAGGTGTTTATACTGGTTTTGTTTTGGTAATTCTTGTGGAATGCTTCTGAGGGCAATTCAGTAACCTTTGGAGTAGTTTCTGAAAGAACCTGGGCTATAGAAGTAAAAGATTTTACATTTTCGGTATTTTTGTATTTATATTTGTAATTTTGTATTATTATATTGGCTGCTTACTCATTGGTTATTTTTGGTGGAATCATGGCAGAGAGAATGCCTTCTAAGGAGGCTTAATGGGGTAAGTGGCTATTTCGCCAAGAAGATATGTTCCTTCTACTGGGCCACCTGGCCATCTGGCAGCCTAAATCATTGATGACAGAGATACATAGCCTAAGCTGGCTTTGAAGAACAGATCTGGGGAGACTGAGGTCAGTGGTGACAGATATTAGTTTGATGCCAGTGACAAGCTCAGCTAGATTGGGGGACTGGCAGCTTGACAAATTAACTGCTTCATACAAAAAACTATTTACAGTCTATTTTAATGGCTGCCTTGAAAATGGGAAGCTACCGGAACCTAAGTGTGTGCTGGAGAGGTGAAGTGGTGAGCAGTGTGTATCCAGACAAGAGAAGCGGAACCTTTTATTTTAATAACGCTGAAAAGCAGAAAGAAAGATTCCTTGCTTGAGAGCACAACAGCAGCAAATAGAAAACAAGAGGACAATATAAGGTAAATAAAAATCTGGACTACAGAAGAGCTATAACAAAATTAAACATTAATTAACATTAATGTAATTGAAAAGAAAAGGAAAAAAAAAGAACTTTGAAAAGTGGAAGCGATATAGAGCTCCACCTAATGGTACAAGGCATTTTTTTCCTGAATGACTTTATGGAAAATGACTGGTCTGTTAAATGTGTGAATGAAAAAAGACATGAAATAAAAGACTTTAACATAACAAGAACCCCAGAAGCTTAAAAGAAAAAGGGGGAGATTACAGCAAGAGCACAAAGGAAGGCAATATCTTGAGACTGTTGGGGGTTGACTGTGCAAAGGAAACAGAAGGACCAATAAGGAAAAGAGATATAAACGGAGTCTCTTGGCAAGGATTACAATTAACTTTAACAAAATAAAGAATAACACAATTGATTAAAAAGTGGAAGAAGCAAGCAAAGAATTTAAGTTGGAACTGCAAACTGTGAAAGAAATGATAAAAGAAAGAAGGGGTTTATTGGATACACTGGCAGAAAAAGTAATGCAATTTATAGCAGAACCAAGGAATTCTAAAGAGTAGGAGCCAAAGGAAGAGGAAAACAGCCAAGATGGACTTGAAGATTCAGAGGCATTGCCAAAAGACACAAAAGGAACTAAAACTAAGACATTGACAACAGAGATAATAAATAAAAGAGAAAAAGCTCTCAAGAATAAGCAAAAGAAGAATCTGTAACAGAAGAAAATTCAAAAAAGAGAGAAGGAAAAAGGGAGAGGAAAGATGGGGGACTGGCAGATGGAAATAAATGTAATATTAGAAGAAAAAAGAGGGACAAAGAAAAAAGGCCAGGAAAACTTAGTAAAGGGAAAGCTGGCTAAAACTAAGAGAAATGACAAGGAGGAGAGATTTAGAGATAAGGGTTAGATATAGCACAAAGAGGGGACACCACATGGGAATGTATCTTTGTGTTTTTTATTGGAAATATAGACTGGGAAGATTTGAAGTTTATACTGTAATTTACTGGGAATTACCTTAAGATTATTAGATAATTATAGATGAGAAAAATGAAGATGGAGTGAGTGATATTAAGAGGTTTCTATTGTTATTAATCCTTTCAAATATATGCTAATATATGCTCATAAATATTTAAATGATGTTATGAAAAGTAAGAATATGATGATTTGGGTGAAAATCTGGTGTTATGTTTAAAAAAGTGTGAATTTGAGATATACAAATGCTACAGGTTGAAATTGGTCAAAGGGAAGTAAAAGGAGAAATTAACTGTTTTTATTTTATTTTTATTTTTTGTGGTATACATGAAATAGAAAATACAATTGATTATACAAAGGATATGAGAAAATAGAAAATATAATGAACTAGAAGGGATTCTGTGGGAATGTAAAATATTTATAAATAATGAATTATATTATAATCAAAAGCAGGGGAATGAAAATTTATTAAAATTATAGAGGTAAATTTTGGAAACAAAGAAAAAAATATATGAAATGATTATATGAATATCTCTGGAATAGATATAAGATATATTGTAGATGTTGGGATATACCATATGGATCCTAGTCTTAATCTTACTTTAGTTTTATTTGCTTTTTCTTTCATTGACTGTCTAATTATATATATGCCTTGAGGAAGTTATAGATGATAACAATAGCTGTGTATGTTCTTCCACAAGCCTGTGTAAACAAGGCATTATGAACTTTGCTGATCAAATCATGAAGTTTGAAGCCAAATACCCAGATTCCCTTCCCAACATTTTAGGAGATTTCAATCAAGCAAATTTAAAGAAAGAGCTCCCAAAATATTTCCAGCACGTAAATTGTCTCACCAGAGGCAGAAATACTTTAGACCACTGCTACACAACAGTAAAAGATGCTTATAGGTCTTTACCATGAACAGTTGTGGGACACTCTGACCACTGCATGATTCACTTTGTACCTGCCTGAAGACTTAAAACCATGAAACCATCAATTAAATCAGTGAAGACTTGGTTGGATGAGGCAAAGCTGAAACTCCAGGCCTGCCTTGATTGCACTGATTGGAATGTTTTTGAAGATGCCTCTGCAGACCTAGATGAGCTCACAGATACTGAAACATCATATGTCAGCTTCTGCGAAGACTTCTGTGTACCAACAAGGAACCTGCAAATATATAGTAAAAATAAACCTTGGTTCACAGCTAAACTTAAGCAGCTACACCGTCCAAAAGAGAAAGCCTACAGAAAAGGTACAGAATGCTGTACAACCAGGCCAGAAACATATTAACAAAAGAGATCATAACAGCAAAAAGAAGCTACTTTGAAAAATTAAGGAATCAGTTCTGAACAAATGAACCAACAAACATGTGGAAAACTCTTAAAAACATCACTGGCTTCAGCAAACCTCCTTCCCAGTCAGAAGGAAATCAACAACTAGAAGATGACCTGATTGCATTTTACTGCAGATTTGAAAAGAAACTACAGCCATCTATCTCTACAACCCACATCTCAAACACACCAACAACAGCCAAGCCTCCTCCAACTGGCCCCAATCCATTGGGTTCACAACCTCTGGTGATCACAGAAAAAGAAGTGCCAGATCTATTTCACAGACAAAAGCCAGGAAAAGCACCAGGGCCAGACAAAATAACTCCTTCTTGCTTAAAAGTCTGTGCTGACCAATTGCCCCCATCATCACCCAAATCTTCAATAGATCACTAACTGTGCTATGTTCCTTCCTGCTTCAAATGCTCTACCATCATCCCAGTGCCAAAGAAGCCCTCCATCAAGGAACTGACTGACTACAGACCATTGCTATAACATCTGTAGTTATGAAAATCTTTGAAAGGCTTGTGCTGTCCCACCTGAAAATCATCACGGATCTGCTGTTAGATCCAGAAATGGTATTCAGTAGGTTCTGACCAGTTCTGGAGAACCGGTAGCAGAAATTTTGAGTAGTTCAGAAACTGGCAAATACCATCTCTGACTGGCACCTCCCCCATCTATTCTCTGCCTCCCGAGTCCCAGCTGATCGGCTGGGTCTTCTTTTGTTGTCCTGCACAGGAGAATGGAGCTGGAAAGCAGGTTAGTGAGGTGGGGAGGGAATGGAAATTTTACAGTATCCGTCCCCAAGGAGTAGGGATTTTGTAGTATCCTTCCCCTGCCATGCCCATCAAGCCACACCATGCCCACCAAGCCACGCCCACAGAACCAGTAGTAAAAAAAATTGAATCCCACCACTGGTTAGATCCCATGCAGTTTGCATACTGAGCAAATAGATCAACAGATGATGCTGTTAATATCGCTCTGCATTACTTCCTACAAAACCTTGAATCTCCAAATACCTACGCAAGGGGTCTCTTTCTAGACTTCAGTTCAGCATTCAATACCATCATTCCAGACACTCTTCGAAGTAAATTAAACCAACTAGTGGTATCTGAACACACTTGAAGTGGATCATAAGCTTCCTAATAGACAGGAAGCAGCAGGTGAAGCGAGGCAGAATCACATCTGATATCTGTACAATCAGCACAGGGTGCCCCCAAGGCTGTGTGTTTTCTCCACTTCTCTTCTCCCTATATACCAATGACTGCATCTCAAACAATCCATCTGTTAAAATATTGAAGTTTGCTGATGACACAACAGTGATTGTTCTCATTCGAGACAACAATGAATCTGCACACAGACAGGAGGTTATACAACTTGACTCATGGTGAAACCAGAACAATCTGGAACTGAACACACTCAAAACCGTAGAAATGGTGGTACACTTTAGAAGAAACCCCCCCCCCATACTACCACCTCTTACAATACTAGACAACACAGTATCAACAGTAGAGACCTTTAAATTTCTAGGTTTTACTATATAACATGACCTTTTGAGTTTAACTTAGGATTTACAAATAGAGGAAGGGAAGAAGAATTAAATTTTCTGAAATATTAAAAGCTGATTTTTAAAAAATGACAATATGTCAGCAGCTAGTGAGGTACTGGGAGCAGTACAAATCCAGCAAGGTTTCCTGCTCTCATTTTGAAAGGAGAGTGAAGCTTTATCAATCTGAACTGCCTTTGCTACAGGATCACATTTTCTAAGGCAGCTATATTTCTGTGTGTGAGAAACAGAATACCACATCTCTAACCCAGTGACATCCTCAGGTGTGTCTTCCACCTAAGGAACAAAACCTCCATTGCATGTAGAAGGAAAATGAATGGATAAATCAGAATACATGGACCTGAATGCAACACTTGCTTCAGTGAAGTCCTTTGATGCTCTGCTCCTGGTTGTGACCTAAGGAGTCCCTGCACCTCCAAGAAAAGATCTTGGAAACTGTTTGAGTGACACTGTTCCAGCTTGCTTGGAGCTCCTCCTGAATTATCCAGAGGTAAACAACTCATTCCTCGGTGGGCACTAAGTTCAGGAGTGCTCTATTTAAAAGCCCTCAATGATCTGTGACTTGACCCATCCTTATTAGAAAATATTTTATGCAGAATTTTTTGGAAGGAAAGAAGAGGAGGCAGAAAAAGAGATCTCATTAATTGAATTTCAAGATGACTGTCAAATGGTGGCTGAAAAAGAAGAAGGCACAGTAGGTGGAAAGGTGGAAGCCAAAGAACAACGTGAACTAAGATCTATGAGAGCTGCTAAACCCAATTATAAAATATAACCATGGAAAAGAAAAAAATGATTACAATTAATATAAATGGATTTAATTCAATTATTAAAAGAAGGAAAACTTTCATAAATTAGAGAAATTAAAATTTGATATAATTTGTTTACAAGAAGTACATATCAAAAAACAATATAAACAATTGTTGATACAGCCAAAATTAGGGAAAATATTTACTTCTTTGACTCAATGTAAGAAAAGAGGAGTGGTTTTACATATTAAAGAGACCACCCCAGAAAAATTGATCTATACTGGTGAAGATGGAAGAATATTAATGGTGGAAATAATGGACAATAGTATGAAAGCACTCCTAACTGCAATTTGTGCTCCGAATGATAAGCAAGAAGAATTTTACAAAAAATTACATATGAAAATAATTGAACTGGACTAAGCCAATATAGTTATGATGGGAGATTTTAATGAAATTGTAGGTGATAAATTGGACTGTACAGCAACAACAACAGAGCAAAACAGAAGGACTCTCCCAAAATCTTTTTTTAAAATGGTTGATGAAGTGAACTTAAAACGGAGAATGCTAAAATCAAACAATATACCTTCTATTCAAATAGACATCTGTCATGGTCCAGAATAGACATGATATGGATGTCAACAGAATTGTTAACCAATATTCACGAAGTAAACACTGAAACAAATACTTGGGCAAATCATAATCCAATGACAATTAAATGGAAAGGACAAAGAAGAAGATCTAGATGGAAGTTAAATAACACTATTATAAAGGAAAAAGACTTTATCCATTGGATGGAGAAAGAACTAGCTTTTTTCTTTAGAGAAAACAAAAAAGAAGATACATCAATCCAGAATGTATGGGATACAATGAAGGCATATGCTAGAGGTTTAATGATAGATCATACAAGGAAAAGGAATACTAGGAAAAGGCTAGCTTCTAAGGCCTTCAAGGATGAGCATAAAAGACTTGAAAAAGAGCTACAGAAAATGCCATAGAAAAAAGATATTAAGTTAAAAATGGACATAATTAAACACAAAATGGGTCAAATAGAAAAAGGAGAACTAGCACAGAAAATTATAGGTGATAAACAGAACTACTTTGAAGATGCAAACAAACCAGGTAGATGGTTAGCATATAAACTGAGAAAGGAGAAAGAAGCAAGAAAAATATTGCAGTTAATAGATGATCAAGGTCAAATTTGCTATGGCAGTAAAGAGAAGAAAGAAATCATTTGAGATTTTTATGGGAAATTATATAAGCAAGAGAATATTGATGAAGAAAGAGTTAAGCAGTACTTACAGAATGCTAATTTACCTAAGATACCTAGAGAGACTGAAAAAAAATGTTAGAAAGCAATATAACCATGATGGAGCTAACTGAAGCACTTAAGAAGCAAAACAAGGCCCAGATGGCCTTCTGGCAGAATTTTATGAAACATTACAAGAATCGTTGAATCTTTCATTGTTAGAAGTTATGAATGAAGTTATGTTAAAGAAGAAGATACCTAAATCATGGTCAGAAGCCTATTTTACACTTATTCCAAAAAAGGAGGCTGATCCATTGCAAATTAAGAATTATAGGCCTATTTCTCTACTAAATAGAGATTATAAAAGTTTTGCTTCAATCCTAGCAGAAAGACTTAAAAAATATTTAAATAACTTTATACATCCTGACCAAAATGGATTTCTGCCAAAGAGACAAATTGAAGATAATATGAAAGTAATTTTGGATACTTTGGAATACAGTTAGGCACATCCTGAAAAACAAATGGCTTTGATATTTCTAGATGCACAGAAGGCATTTGATGATGTGAATTGGTAATTCATGTTATTATTGTTAGAACAGATGGGTTTTGCCAGAAAATGTATTCAAGCAATAGAAGCTATATATTACAAGCAAATGGCAAAGGTAAGGATGGAGGGAGAACTGACATTATCTACATCTTATCTATTAATATAGTGGGTGCCCACTATCATCTTTGCTATTTGTGTTAACTTTGGAAGCACTAAACAGAATTATTCGAGATGAAAAGAGTATAAAAGGAATGAAAATTAAAAAGGAAGAATTGAAGCTGCAAGCTTTTATGGATGACTTGGTTTTTATTTCAGAAGACGCTTTAGAAACAGCACCAAAATTGTTGGAAAAGATAGAGACATATGGAAATAAATAAAGACAAAGATTTTGAGAAAAAATATCTTATTAAGACAAAAGGAAGAATTGGCAGATCTATTGAAAATTCAAGTCACGAATAAGATCAAGTATCTGGGGATATATTTGACAGCAAGATGTAGTACATTAAAAGAGAATAATTGTATCAAACTTCAACAGCAGATAGCATCAGATTTGGGGAAATGGGAAAATTTACAATTGTCACTAATAGGGAGAATCTCAACAATCAAGGTGAATATACTACCCAGAATTTGATATTTGTTTCAAACAATTCCAATTAGGCTTGGAAAAGACTATTTTGAAGAATTAAATAAAATTGTGTCGAAAAATATATGGCAAGGTAAGAAAGCAAGAATAAAGTTAAAACTGTTGCAAGATGCTAGAATTAGAGGAGGATTTGGCTTGCCTAATTGGGAGTAGTACTACCAAGCTACAAATTTGATTTGAGTCAAGGAATGGATAGCACTAAGAAATTCTAGATTGTTGACATTAGAAGGACATGATTTGTTGTTGGGGTGGCATGCTTTTTTTAAGGTATAAAGGAACTAAAACACAGGGATATTTTAGAAGACATAATATATGGGAGTCTCTGTGGTTAAATTGGGAGAAGATTAAAAGACAATGTTATTTGAAAATTCCAGTCTGGTTATCGACTATTGAAGCATTTTCTTACCTTATAATATATAAAAAGGAACAAACAGATATGATGAAATACTGAATGAAAAGGGTGAACTTAAATCTATTCAAAAACTAGAGGAATAAGGTATAAAGATGAATTTGCTTTCATATGCACAAATACACTCAAGGTATGTTGAAGATTCTAAAATAGAAGGTTTCTATGATAAATTGACTGACTTAGATAAGATTTTGACAAGTACTGATGAAAAAGTGATAAAAAATTGTATGGATATTTACTAGAAATTAAACTAGAAGAAGAACAAGTTAAAGAATCTATGATTGCTTGGGAGAAGAATTTTGGATATGGGATTGATTTAGAGAAATAGCAAAAATTGTGGTCTCAAAATTATAAAATGACAATGTCAACGGCTCATAAAGAAAATTTGTATAAGATGTTTTACAGGTGGCATTTTCCTTCGACAAGAATAGCAAGAATATTCAAGAATAAATCCAAAAAATGTTGGAAATGTCATCAGATACCTGGCTCATATTACCATATGTGGTGGACTTGTGCGGACGCTAAAAAATACGGGACTAAAATCCATACGTGGTTGGAAAAAAATGACAAAAAAACATATAGATTTGAAACCAGAGATATTTTTATTGGGAATTTTACCTGAAGCATACAGGAAAGACTTGAAATAATTGATTGTAAATGTATTAACAGCAGCTAGGATTGTATTTGCTAAAAACTGGAAAAATGAGAAAATACCATCGCAGGAGGAAATTATTAAGAAAATATTGGAATGTGCTGAAATGAGTAGATTAACATTTGAAATTAGAGACAAAGAGGATAAACAATTTTATGAAATTTGGGGTCTTTTTTATCAATGGTTAGATAATAAAATACAATAATGTAACATGTAGATTTTTAGAAAATAACAGATATATAAAGATGTACTTCTTTTTATACCTACAAAATGATTTTAGCATAGATTTGGGATTATAATATGAACTGTTATAAAATAAATTAAGGAAATTATGATTACCTCATAAAATACCAATGAATAAAATTATAGTCAAATGATTGATTGATAATGATACTAAGGTACTTAATTCTTGATTGATAATATGAGCTTCTATGTAATGCATCTGGAATTGAAGACTACGAAATGGATGTACAAAATAATTTGTAAACCAACCAACCGGCACACTGTTTGTATACATATGGAAGATAGTTTGATATTTTTATGTTTTGTTTGTTCATGTTTGCTTTTTAAAAACTAACAAAATTTATTTTTTTTTAAAAAAAGAAGAAGATAAGGCGGTGGGGCTCACCAGTACCGGCGGGGGGCCTCAATGATCATCCTTGGAGGATGGTGAGATGGTGAGATTCATCCCATCCTTGCAGGGCAGTGAGCACCTGGAGCTGTGAGTCGGTCTTCAGACGTTTGCAGCCACGGTGTGAAACAAACTGCTTCCCCCCTGCCGCCGCTCCTTCCCTCTTCCCTCTTCACCAAATTGTTAATCCAGACTTCCTCTTGAAAAGGACAGTAACTTTGGACTTTCAATAAGTAGGGAAGTATTGTTATAACTGAACTCCTGTGAAGTTTGGAAGCAATTTTATTTCCTGTGATAGAAGCAGAAGTATATTGAAGCCAGGAGCGAATGCTCAATATAAATGTGAGTCTACATAGTAAAAATATAAACTGTTCAAATTGCCAGTGCAAGACTATCTTTCTTTCTCTTTTTCTTAAAAACAACAAACTTTGAAAGTATATTTAAATTAACTAGGAGGGGGCAGAAATCCCATTTATCAAGGGAAAACAAAACAAAAAGTTTCCTGTTACCTCCCAGTGAATTGTTCTGTTTATCTCTGCTGAAGAAGGGGGCAGAAATCCCCCCTACAATATCTTTGCATCTTTAATATCTCAGAAACTCAATATACAAAACAAGAAAGAGAGTGTAAACCCTTGCTCATTGATTGTTTTCAAACAGCCCAGGAAAAGAGACCTCCTGCCAGTTTATCAAGGGTTATAAACCTATTCTCAGATATCAGCAACAGCAAAGCAAAACAAAGCAAAGAATTAACCCTTTACTTACCAATTCTCAATACTACTTCATGCTACTTCATTACTTTCATTATCTCAAAAAAATCAATTTCTTTAAAATAATTATTTTTTATCAAATGATCAATTGATTTATTGTTTTTATTGCTTAGCATGATTGAGTGTTCAGTGCATATAATGTAATTACTGAATATCTGATGAGTAAAATTAGTGGTTTAGTGAATTTAATTGACCAGTGTATTTACATCATAATTACTGTCATAAATTATTTCATCAGAGTGATTTAAATAACCAATTAATTGATTGATTGATTTTTAGTAATAAGTAACCTTACTTTTGATTTATTCTGCAACATATCAATTAATATTTATTAATAACCAATATTCATTTAGTAAAGCCCATGTCACACTGAACCAACGGATGCAAAGAGGATGTAAAACGGACAAAAAACCTTGCCATCCGTTTGAAAACACGATGTACTCACTGCCTCCGTTTGGCTTCCTCTCTATCCGTCCAGCATCCGTTTATTGATGTTTTATCCGCTCAGAAAGTTTTGGGCTGCCTAAAACTTTTGCGCGGAAAATGAATCCAGTTCGTCCGTTCTGCATCCACTACGCATCCGCTACGCATCCGTTACGCATCTGTTACACATCCGCTATATCCGCCAGGCATCCGCAACGCATTCGCGCAACTCGCATCCGCTTGGACGTAGGGAGGAAGCGGAACGGATGCAGAACAGATGCAGAACAGATGCAGAACGGATGCCAAGCGGAAACAAAGCGTTTAAAACGGAAAAAATGTTCGCAGAGGGGACCTATCTCGGATATTAAGGATGTCTGCAGGATGCCTAGAGGATGCCTAGAGGATGCAAAGGGACACCTACACTGCCAATAAAAAGGGGGAGCAACTCGCCTGCATCTCAATTTCAGAACAGCAGCCAAGCTATGCAGACCTCTGCAGCCTTCATCTGACTCTTCCTCTTCCATAGCATCCAGTCATGTCCACCGTGGATTGTGACAAAGTCCTTTCGGCAGCCACCATCCTTCTGCAACAGTGCGAAACCATCTACAGGCTCTGTGAACTCTACTACGAAAAGAAAAGGAGGCACCCAAAAAAAGTCTGGGTCCAAAGATGGTTCACCAGAAGAGCAGAGGACGAACTGTACAACAAGCTGATGGTGGAGCTCAGGAGCGAAGACACTCGGGCATTCCAGAACTTCATGAGGATGCCTCCAGCCATGTTTGATGAAGTTGTGCAGAGCCTGACACCCAGGTTGACCAAGACAAACATCAACTTCCGGCCCAGCCTGGAACCTGGGCTCAAGGTGGCACTCACTCTGCGCCACTGGCCTCAGGGACCACCTACAGGAGCATGCAGTATGGCTGGAGGGTGCCACCCAGCACCATCAGCTTTGTTGTCAGAGAAGTGGTGCAGGCCATCATCGAAGAACACAAGGAGGAGCTCCTCCAGTGCCCCTCCACTGAAGAAGGATGGAAGAAAGTTGCAGAGCAGTGGTATCAGAAGTGGAACTTCCCCCATACCGTTGGAGCCATCGATGGCAAGCACGTGGCCTGCAAAGCGCCAGCCAAGTTGGGGTCCACTTATCACAGCTACAAGGGCTTCTTCAGCATCATCCTCTTTGCCATGGTCAGCCCCAGAAGAGCGAGCCCATGCTGCAGAAGCCCCAGCAGAACCAGAGTGAGGGCCAGGGGGCGGGATGGTAGCCCTGTCCCTCTTGCAAGGGGTGGCAGCAGATAGCTGAGGTTTGCTGTGCTTCCACATGGTTGTGGGGTTGCTGGCTGGCAGGGAGGCTGGCAGGAACCAAGGCTGGCAGGGAGGCTGGTAGCAAGGCTGGCAGCAAGGCTTGCAGGCAGACATGCAGACAGGACAGGCAAGGAAGTCGATGTGTCTGGAAGCAGGTCTTTCCTCTGAATGGCGACCTGCTTCCAAGCTGCTTCTGTTATATCCGCGGGGCTGATGCAATGCATCCTCCCTGCATATGCAATTAACGCCAGGCATCCGCTAGGCTTCTGCTGTGCATCCGCTGTGCATCCGCTGTGCATCCGCTGTGCATCCGCTCGGTGTCCATTCTGCATCTGCTGTATCCATTCCGCGTCCGCTTTGCTGAGGTCCCCCGGAAGCCTAGCGGACATGCCATCCGCTCCCATCTGCTTCCATCCGCTGGGCTTCTGTTCCGCATCCACTTTGCATCCTCCCTGCGTCCTCCCTGCGTCCGTGTTATCCGCTCCGGTTATGCAAATTTTTGCCCCTTTTGAGAGCGGATAACAACTCGTCCGCTGTGTCCTTTTTGCATCCGTTGGCCAGTGTGACATGGGCTTAACTGTCTACCTCTCACATTAACTAGCCATTGTAACTGATTACTGTATTATTGCCATTGTACTAT
Organism: Laticauda colubrina; assembly: GCA_015471245.1. Classification (NCBI taxonomy): domain Eukaryota; kingdom Metazoa; phylum Chordata; class Lepidosauria; order Squamata; family Elapidae; genus Laticauda; species Laticauda colubrina. The sequence goes on along the minus strand of BLBF01000039.1, from coordinate 11,544,988 downwards.
TGTACTATTGCCATTGAACATGCCAGTCAAAAATTCCAAACCAAAACTAAAGAAAAATATCTCTACCAATGACCTCCCAGACTCCTACACATGTTTCAAATATCCTGAAACCATAAATGAAAGCGAAAATTACATCAAATGCCACATATGTGACAATCTAGCCCACCCTGCCTGCTTAAACACAAACAAAAGCCTAGCTGATATGGTTAAAAATTCAGATGCATTCTTTTATCTATGTCCATCATTAAAAAAACTAAGTACCCTACCTGACAGAGTTGAAAGCATAGAATCACTCATTCACTCAATAAAAGAATGCTCCGCAAAACATTTTGAAACAACTATACAAGCAAGCCTAATCTCTCTTGAAAAAAAATACAGCACAGATAAGCAAGTACTTATCAGCTCAAAATCAAATCCCACAACAAGCACAACCACTACCTCAACTACAACCACAACTACAACTAAAAATAACCACCAAACCACAGCCACAAACAATTACTATCTCTTCAAATAATTCCAGAAATAATATCTCCTTACTCATCAGAGACACCACGGAATGTGAACAGAAAAGTCCAAATGCCATCTTATTTGGCCTCAAAGACACCAACAAATCAGACGACATCACCAAAGTTCACAAAATCATAAGCAGCTCAGATACAACAAACATCTCTCCTGAAGATATCATTGAAATAATCAGAGATGGCCCTGGATACAAATAAAATGATGGCTCTATGGCCCCAAGATTTGTAGAGTTGCTTGCAAAAATGAGTTGAGCAAACACATATTCATTCATACAATAAACACCATTGCAAAGAATCTGCCCCCGTGAACTCCATGAAAAACTCAAAAACCATATAGACAATGGAGAAAAGGACCTATACATTGACTACAGAGCTGATTGTATCAAAAGAAAGTCACACAACCCATAAATCCACATCCAACCCCACCCATCCAATGCAACATCACTCAAAACTAAGCAAACACACCCCTAAATACCTCTATTCCAACCACAACTTGCCTTAAACGCAAGCTACTCAATGAAAGAAGTCTTGTAAATTAAATACCTGAATTTCTCCTCTTAATAAATATGGCTAAATTCAACATTATATTTGTCTGTGAAACATGGCTCAATGTATCTCTCCCTGACTCCATTACCACAGTGAGAGACTATCATGTTTACCAATCAGATTGTGAAATCCATAGAGGAGCTGGTGTTGCAATCTTTTATAAAAAGTCCCTACATCTAAAAAACATCCAAGTTTCCCAGGAGCTTGCTCTTCCTGAGACCATTGTCTGTGAACTGTCCTTAAATATCACATTTCAGTTCTTACTATCTAATAGAGCCCCTGATTATGACATTGAACATGCAAACAAGCAAAATACGCTACTAACATAGGCAGCATCCTGCCCACACGCTTTTATCTTTCTTGGTGACTTCAATTTACCTCATATTAACAGGACCCTTCATGAATGTACAACTGAACCCACACATGGAACCTGATACAATGCAGCAAGAAATCTGGGACTAGAACAATGAGTAACCAACAACACTAGACTTAACAACTGCCTCTATCTCATCTTCTCCAATAGTTTGAATTCGATTTACGAAATACAAATTAAAGAACCCTTTTCCAACAGTGACCACAACATGATTGACTTTTGTCTCAACATACGTCCACACAAAAATCATCACAATACAAAATCCCTAATTATAACTTCAAAAAAGGCAACTATGATCTTATAAACAACGATCTCTTATCCCTTGATTGGCAATTTCTATTCTCGGGATGCAATACTGTAGAAGACCATTACAACATATTTTTACTTGAAATCAAAGGAGTCATCAAACCATATGTACCATTAACAACTCCCAAAACCAGAAAAAAACAAATTACCCAAAACAATAAGGAAGCTTCAATCCAAAAAGAAATCACCTTGGCGGAAAAACAAATCTGGTCACATTGCCAACTTCAAAAGCCGATACAAAAATTTATGCCACCAGATTAAAAAATAAATGCATCAATTATCACATTAAACAAGAAGAAAATCTTCTACGCACCAATTCCACCCACACTTTCTACAAGTTTGTAAACAACAAACTAAAAGACTCACGGTCTATCCCACCCCTGAGAGAAACTAATGCTAAAGACTGCAATGACAACACTATTAAAGCCAACCTCTTCAACACATTATTTGGCTCAGTATTTGTAAACAGCAATGGATCATGTCCAGTATTTCCTAGTCAAACTATAGACAACTTCAATGATCTAATAAATATCGATTTTACAGAAGACAGTGTTGAAAAAGCACTACTCAATCTAAAACCATCTCTATCTATTGGACGAGATGGAATATGTGCCTACTTCTCAAAAAAGCTATCTACTGCCATAGCCGAACCTCTAAGCATAATCTTTGAATAATCTTTCAGGACCAGCTCCTTGCCAAAACTATGGTCACAAGCCATGGTCATCCCCATCTTCAAAAAAGGAGATGACAGCCTAGTTGAAAATTACAGACCAATCTCTTTATGCTGTGATACCTGTAAAGTCATAGAATCAATTATTAACCAATCCATCATCCTCCACTTAGAAACAAAGAATCTATTCTCTCATAAACAATTTAGTTTGAGGAAAAAACTATCATGTAATCTGCAACTCTAACACTACAAAAGCATATGTACTACACAACTCTAACAGGACAAAGCAACAGACACAATCTACATAGACTTCTGTAAAGCCTTTGATTCAGTGGTACACGACAAACTACTCCTAAAACTAAAATCTTACGGTATCTCTGGACTCCTGCATAACTGGATAGAAGCATTCCTGTCAAACAGACAACAAATGATCAAACTTGGGAGCGTCCTATTAAATTATGTACCTGTCAACAGTGGTGTCCCCCAAGGCAGTATTCTAGGACCAACTCTTTTCATACTCTACATAAATGACCTCTGTGATCATATCAAGACCAACTGCATTCTCTTCGCTGATGATGTAAAGCTATTCAACACCATAGACAATACTGCTACCCTTCAAAAAGACCTTGACTATGTTTCAGAATAGTCAAGCAAATGGCGACTTCAAATCTCAACAAATAAATGTTCTGTTCTACATATTGGCAAAAAATAAATAAATCAGAAAATAAAATACAGCCTGAATAGTCAAGATCTTGTTGATGATCCAAACTCTGTCAAGGATCTTGGAGTATTCATCTCAAATGACAGCAGTGCTGGAGCCCACTGTAACTACATAGCCAAAAAAGCATTAAGAGTTGTTAACCTAATCTTATGTAGCTTTTTGTCTGGTAATATTACACAAATAACTAGAGCATACAAAACGTTTGCTAGACCAATACTCAAATTCAGCTCACCAGTCTGGAACTCACATTATGTATCTTATATTAGCACAGTTGAGTAAGTCCAGAAATATTTCACAAGAAGAGTTCTCCACTCCTCTACTCATTGTAGAATACCTTATGCCACCAGACTCAAAATTCTAGACCTAGAAAATCTAGAACTACGCCGCCTTTGGTCCGATCTAAGTATGGTGTATAAAATCATACATTGCAATGTCCTACCAGTCAATGAATACTTCAGCTTCAACCTTAACAATACAAGAGCAAACAATAGATACAAACTCAGGGTTAATTGCACCAAACTTGATTGCAGGAAATATGACTTCAGCAACAGAGTGGTCAATCTGGAATCCCCTACCTGACTCTGTGGTTTCTTCCCCAAATCCCAAAAACTTTAACCTTAGTCTGTCTACTATTGACCTCACCCCCTTTCTGAAGAGGTCTGTAGGGGGAATGCATAAGTGCACCAACGTGCCTACTGTCCCTGTCCTATTGTTTCTTTTATATATTTTTTTTATTTTTCTTATATGTATCCATGTATTCATAATTATTTTTTTACTTGTACCTATTGTCTTGTGAGCAATTGACAAAAATGAATAAATAAATACATTAATAAATTATATGACAATTGAACCAGACTCAAGGCAGAGAGGGCAACAAATGAATTTTCACTGACTGAAAAGGAAGGAAGAAAAACCTAACATTTAAACTAAGTCTGAAGTGAACCAATTAATCTAGCCATGTCATGCATATGAGCAGCTTTGGTAAGAAAGTTAAGTGATAGAAAATTGGGATTTGCTGTTGTATTTGATATAAAGCCTGGCAATCTGTTCCTGAAGTGTTCTGAATCTTTTCGGCCCTACCCCTTTTAATAGCATTGCCTATTTTGCACGTGCTTCATTTGTTCTTTTTACACTACTCCCAGCAATTATTGGGCTGCCTACTTTACAGGGGCAGAAACATTCCTTCAGCTTAATTTACATAGTCTTTATGCTGTTCGGGAGCTCGGTAATTTTACATCAGGTAATGTAATAGTGTATCACTGGACTTATTAAACAACCATCACACCTTCATCAAAACACAGGGAAAAGCAGAAAGTAGGAAGCTCAGTGAAAAAATAATAATTTAGGCTGCAAACCAGAAGCTTCTAGTTTACAAGGAGCATGCAACCATCGACGAATTACAGCATTAATAATGCTATAAATATATAAGTATAGTAAAAGTGACTCCAAGAGAAATTACCAAACAAAAGTTCAGTATGTATGGATTTTTAAAAGTTTTTTGTTGTGTCTGCATATGTGTACAGTTTAATGATTTAACTTTGTATATAAAAAGGGAAGAGGATAGAGAACAGGGGAATTGTCCAATGGGAAGACCTGGAAGATTGATGCCTTGAGTATCTTACAGTATAACCTATTGTCAAAGTGTTTCAGTCCAGACAAGATTTTCTTAAGCTAGCATGAATACAGTATGGATATTAAGTATAGATGCCCAATCACTAAATTAAGAAAAGTATAGTAATGAAATATTGCTAATTTTATACATATTCATTGCAAACAAATGAAAACTTTCTTTTATCATATATAGAGAATCTGTGCAGTTGACAGAAGGAACACATACAATATAATAGTTGATTCAAAAATTATGAAAATGGATTGATAAGGAGAAGACAATAACAAGAAAAGGAAGGAAGATAGGACAGATAAATAGCCTTCTATAGCAGCTAATGGGTCATATGAAACATTTTTGAATGACATAAAAAGCTTTAATAGTTTTTCCTGCTATATTTGGCTTAATTGCAAAGCATTTATGTATGCTTACAGAAATATTTTATATTTTCTGAATTATTGATTTTATATTTTTCACGATCTTATTATTAGCCTCTTGGTCCCTTTAAAGTTAATGTTTTCTGCATGTGTAGAAAGGGATAAAATTAAAGAAAAGTCAAGAGAAGAAACAATACAAGTTGTTTATAAACCTGAACTTTCTAAGTTCACAAGGTAGCTGGAAAGACTGTCTCTAATCTATTTTTCATTCTAAGATTTTACAGGTACATAATCCTCCAACTTTAAAGACAGCATTACTTTCAGAAATAGGTATATAAGGAAAAGGAATAAGGTCATAAAACAATGTTGAATAGTTGAGCAGAGAAAGAAAACTATGTTATAATCATTCAGGTTGTTTTATATGTCAAATAAATATTCAGTGAATTAGATTTTAAGGGCATGATTTCATATTCTTTTTAGTTTCAGCCAAGGAACAAAGTGGATGGCAGCCACTTTAAAACATTCACAATAAGTAAATACACTAAAATTAGACAAAACATTGTGGAACTACTACTTTTTTTCCTTAAAGATTGGAGTTATGCATTTGCTCAGTATTTGTTCAACATATCTATGAATCTTGTTATATTGTAGTTTAGAAGAATCTTCTCTTACAACAAAAACAGTTAAGAAAAATGTTGTAAGGAATAGAGAGAGATAGAAAGAGGGAGAGGGAGAGGGAGAGAGAGAGAGAGAGAGAGGGAGAGGGAGAGGGAGAGGGAGAGGGAGAGAGAGAGAGAGAAATTGTTCACCCAGTTAACCCTTCATCCCCATTCTTGGTTTTCTAAAATTAAAATGCACCGTACTCTTTTCCACAGCCTTCTGCTTTCTCATCTTTCTCTCAAGTATGGTAACTACATTGAAAAAAATTAAGGTGATTTTTAGAATGTGGAAATAGTATATTATATGCATTTTTCTAGGGAATGATTTCCTGTCCAATGAATTATCAGCATGTGTATATGATGTGTGTATAATTATTGTCTTTGTGAGCTGGGATTGCTGCACATTTGACTTGTGACATTAAAAAAAACACTATTTTTTAATATTTTATTAGAGTGACCTGTTTTTTAAAATAAATCAATATGTCAGAAAAACATCCCGAACAGCATAGATGATTTTTGGATCGTGAGGTCAAATATTCTTTGAAATCAAATCAATGCATAATGTTCTAAACGCCTATGAAAATACTTTCATATAAATTTCATTCAGAAAAGGTACATATATTAATTCTATTTGAATTCAGGCTTATTATAGTTTTTTTTTAAAAAACTTGGTGAAGGTTTTTGAAACCCAGAGTGGAGATTATATCATACTTATGTCAAAAATAGTTTCTGGGTTGAAAGAATTAGCTGGAGAAACCATCATTGCCCAAGAGTTGTCCTGTTGGGGGCTCCTTTCATGTCCCCAGCAGGAGCTTGAGCAAGAGATGAAGCACATCCTGACCCATCGCAGCACTTGGGTCTCAAACACGGACTTGTTAACCTCCACCCTAGCATACTGATCATGCAAACCACCATGCTCCTAACCTTCTGATCTCTACCATGGAGATTAATAAAAGGATTTTTTTTCCTGTTCATTTGCTCATTCCCCTATGACCCCTTCCCATGCACATGGTAAGCATAAGGCAGCCTTGGCCACACTGAAATAAAGCATGGTTAAACCCAAGAGAACAGAAGACAGTTGCTGAAAAAAGGTTGAAAAAATAATATCTCTAATAATCTTCAATGAAAGTGCAGAAGATAAAAGGACTTATGAAATTCCTACAAAATACTTTAATTTATATTCAATCCCAAGTCAGATCTTGCATAGTTTCATTTGAAGGCACTTCAGTAAATTTCAATAGATCTTATTTATGGAATATATGATCAAGAGTTATGTAGTTTTTTTCCCTGCCATTCACAAGTTGCATTTCATCTATCCAGCCCAACTGTATCTGAAATAAATCATAGAATAAATATATTGTATATATATTGTGTATATTCTATTAAATAATGCAGCAATTTATAATCCACTCTTTCTCTAGTTTCTACCTGTTCCTTTATTTTATATTTGATTTAACCTTTCAGATAAAGATTATCTCCAAAAGTGATTCACATCAATAAAAAAATGGGACACATGTCCTGATCTCAAGTTTATAGCCATGTCCTCGTGATCCTAGATAGAATATCTGTGTATTCTATGAACATGGGTAAGCCTATCAATCTGGTTTTCAAGAAAATTGAAAATGAAAATAAAAGATGACACTTTTGCTATTCTAGATTTTACTCCTGTGATTTATGTTAATGGATTATCTTGCACCTCATACCAGGTTTTCTTTCAAAATATATAGTATAGTTCTTAATAATATTTTAATTTTGTATTGATTTAGTCTTTTAATACTTTAACTATTTTTTACTTTTTTATCCTGTAAGCCACCCAGGCACATAAAAAGTGTGTGTGTGTGTGTGTGTGTGTGTGTGTGTATGCATGTGTGTGTGTAATTTTTATGCTGTTTGGATGGCATAAAATCTCTATTAGTCCTTCTCATTCAAAGCCTTTGTGTAGTATATATCCTTTACTCATTATATTTCTGATGTTGAATAAATTGAACTTAATACCAAGTGCATTTTTTATTAAATAAACTTTTTTTATCTTATACATGAGCATTATTTTCAGTTAAATCTTTTTGTTAAGCTGTCTTTAAATAAAATAAAACTAATAAAACTGAAGGCAACTGATCTTGCTAGTAGTATCTTCAATTTAATGTAAACAGGAAAACTGTGGTGCCCTGGCTCACTTACTTCACTTTAAGTAGTGCAGGTTTGTGTATGTGAACTTCTATACTTCACCGAGGTGAAGCTTCTAGCATTCTGTCCCTCTTGGAGCCCCAAGTAAATCATGGTTGGTACAATATATCAATAGTTGATCAGACAGCTTCTAGCGGGTTTTTTTTTTATGACAGAAGATTTTGTACTTGCATCAGAAACTTACTGTACCAAACTCTACGTTTCGTAAGAGTTTGCAGAAAGCTTTCATCGTAAGGCAGAATCTACTTGAAAGAATGCATTTCAGAAATCAAAAGCATGGTTTCCCAATAAATCTGCTTAGATCTGGAATGTCACTGCCCTTTGAATCCCATTTTCAAGCAACAGAAAAGGGCTTCATAAATTATTTGTGTGTTCCATTCGCAGATACATTAATTCCCTTCCCCCTAAGTGGATCTTTGCAGTAATTGTCAATTTAATTGTGAGACTTTATAAACAATTCTTATGGTAATGCGGAGTAGAGTAATATATTGATCTAATCATTATTAATTCATTTTGTAATAATAGCAATTATGATGGACTCATTTAGTGCTAATGGGGAAGCAAGAGCAAGAATTCAGTACTAATTTGTAACACTAAATTAAAATGCTTCCTTTGGGTAATATTGTAGCTTTTAGCCACAAACAGTTTCCAGGCAAGTTCAAATTTTAATAAGCTAGCTTGAATCCTACCTTCTTTGCTTCTCTTCTTCCCATTATTAGAAAAAGATCCAGATCTTATACAATTTCACAGAAATGAAAATTGTCAGTCTGAGACTTATGTCATGAAGAATAAATATTAAGCCAAAGAAATAATGTGGAGTCTCTTTTTCTTAGTCTTTTTTATCTACCCAATTTTATTTACAACTTTAATGCAACTGACAGCTGCCAGATTAATGCTACACAAAATTTAAATTCTGTTTATCTATGTGCTATACGAAGTTGTACACAAGCCACCTCACACACACACACTTCCTATCTTCATATTACTTGGATCTGACATAAAGGAACTGCCTGTGGAAGAATGACTTGATGGTTGTAGCAAACTTGTCTCTTCCTTATAACCATTTCTCTTATAGTTATTTTGTGTTGCAAATCACATGATTTGTTTAGATAACTTTATGGAAGACTGTCTGAAAATAGACTCAAAAGATTAATAATGAATCCAATAATTTTATCTAATAAAATAGTCTAGGGAGCAAAAGGAATAGTTTGTAGTTGAGGGTCAATTGAATCTGAGAATTAAATATCAAAGAAGAATCCTGAAAGCAAGGACATCTTTTATTTTTATTCTAACAGAGAAAAGCAAAGCCTTGCATAGGCTTTGTTATCTGTGGTCAGAGTACAGCTGGACCAGAATAATTTCTGTTTCATCTTCAGTGATTTTTCCTTCACAAGATTGTATAATACAATGATTAACAGTTGGACTTATTTGTACTTCACCTTTTGAAATTGCACTGTGTATTTTTCTACTTCAAAATCTGTAAATTCATTTTAAGAATTTAAAAAGGAGTTTTAGATTTTGGTTCCAAAATCCTGTCCTGAAAATACAACAACTCATAAGCTATATTGTTAGACTAAAATTTGAAGAGCAAATTTGAACAGCATTAATCAAACGTTTGGTGGAAACAAGGCAGGGTTCTAATGGTTATCCTCCTCCTTCTGTGGTCAGTTGGAATTAGCAAAGTAGAATAGGATAGGTACTACAGGACAAATCCCAAGCCTCTTGCTTTATGGGGTGTCTTAGATCTCAGTATTCTCGTTACTCTTGTTTAACATCTACATGAAACTGCTTGTGAGATAATCCATCAATAGAGGGTCTGTTATCATCTGTGGGCTGATGATGCTCAATTGTATAACACAATTTCTGATTAACTAAGTAAGGCTGTCAAAAGTCTTATCAGAGTGCTTGCAGGTAGTAAAAATTTGAGGAACAGGCCCAAATTCAACTATGCAAGATAGAATGTCTCCTTGAAATATTAAAACTTATAAATGGGATAGCATTCCCCCATATGGAATTGACGTGCAATTTAGAGGACTTAGCTAACAGCTTCTACTTGAGAGTTAAGAACAAGCGGTAGCTGTCACCAATAAAACCTTTTCACAAATTCATCTTGTGTGTCAGTTGCATTCATTCCTGAAAGACAGAACCTCCTCCATAGTCACTTAATCTCTACTTATCAATATTAGTGAAATGTAATTAGGGCTTCAATTCTGTTCCTCCACTCTCTGTTATTCATTTTGGAATGCTGCAAACCACTGGGATAATGTGTACATTTTTTATTTGAGGGAGTTATTTATTTTATCTACTCAAAATAAACATACTACTATTGGATGCTCTGAAAGGTCAGTCTCTTGTGTGATGGAAGATTGTGTGTGTGTGTGTGTTTGAAATTGGTTACAATCCTATAAAAAAGAACTGTAATTAGCAATTACAATTGTTGATGTCTAGTGTCTTTTTCCATCTTGCTTTCTTTCTGTACTGTTTGAACAACTTCTCAGAAGTTTAAAGTTGACACAGTACTGATTATTTCAAAAGGCCTTTTAATGTTTCCAAGGAGGGTAGGATGTGTCCTCTTTTCCAATTCTTAAACTGCTTGTTTCCAGCTATTTATTTCTACTAATATTTTACTCTATCTGCATCCAGTCCCCTTTCAGAAAAGTCCTTTCATTCTATTTTGACATCTCTCTTTTCTTTTCTTTTCTCCTTTTTTCTTCTCTTCTATTATCAGATTAATTTCAGGAACTGCTTATGTATAGGTCATTGTAAATTTTATTTGTTTTCCTCTTAGAATCATTTGTTAAGAATGCTTTGTGAAGTCCCATCCAGAAAGCCTGGAAAATATGTTCAAATTAGCATTTGTATTTGCTGTTTTATTGTTGTGCTAGCAATAATAAGCAGAATGAATGAAAAATAAATGGAAAAAATTCTTTTGGTGGATGGGTATGTCGATAAAGCACAAAATAGCCTTTTCCTCATACAGTATTTTAAAGGCTTCAAGCACAGCTATTTTTAATAGACATATTTTGCCAGTCATGTCCAAATATATTCCACTACTGGGAATTAGCTAGCTCGAACATAGTTTTTAGAATTATAAGTTACTTGCTTTGGCATAAAAAGAGTCATCAGTACTAGTTCCCATAGGCTGCATTGAGCAGCAATTTAAACAATAGAATGCAAAGCTTTTTTGCTTTTTTTCATGTGTCTAGTGAATGCTGCTAACTATCATTACCATAGAGTAGGAATGTTATTTGAGGAGGAAACAAGCATTGTGAAAAGCGGTTTGTTTGTTTTTAAATTAAGTCAGTAAGAAAATGTTTAGAACCAACTTCTTTTGCAAATGCAGAGCAGCCTGCAGGTGCCAATGGATGTCAGGGTTCTATTGCAATGTGCATAGCATAGTAAAAGGGGGAAAAAAACTCTGCCAAAAAAAGACAGTTTTACTTTCAGAAAATGTATTAATTAGGCAGCTTGATCCCATGAAGGTACTTTAACTGCCACAACTTTTCCAGTAGTTTTTGTAACAAGACTTAATGAGATATCAAACAGTGTGCAAATGGGGAGAATTATCCAGTTCTTGGCATTTTTCATATTAGTTATGGAAAATTCTGCTGATCTTAGCCTGCAATACATATCAAGATCTTGCCTTATGAGGACCTCACTGTTCCTGCTTCCTTATGTGCTGAAATATTACAAGACATTAGGGACTGAAAACAAGCACCATCCCAGATGCACACTGAGACATTAGAGCTCAGTATGGGCACAATAGATTGCCCGTCATCTACCAGTTCAACAATATTGTTACAGTAGCAACTATTAAAAATGATAATTCTGGACAAGGTGGATAGAAGGAAAATAAAAGGCTGACATACAAGAACAGGATAAATATGTTACTGGAAGGCACAGAAATGTACCTGCAGGAATTGTTTAATATAGTAAGAGACAGGACATTTTTATTCTTGAAAAGAACTCTCCCTCTCTCCCTCCCGCTCTCTTTCTCTTTCTCTCTCACACACATATAATATAATACACACACATACACACACACATATATACATATACACATATATACACACAGACACACAGACACACACACCGTATTTTTCACACTATAAGGTGCACTTCCCCCCCCCCCCAAAAAAAAAGTGGATGGAAATCTCTGTGCATCTTATAGAGCAAATGTTGCTAAAGCCCCGCCCACCCACCAGCCTCCACCCTTTGGCCTCTGCTGTTTTCTGCTCTTTGCAGCAAACAGCAAACAGCCTGCTCAGCTTCAGCACAGCCTGATTTAGCACAAGCAGCTGATTGGCAGTTGGATTGGCTTCCCAGAATACCACCAATCAGCTGTTCCAGGTTGCAGGAATCACCGCCGCCCATCACCGCTGCTGCCGCCACCTATCGCCCCCTCCGCACATACCCATTTTTGGTCTCTGCATGCCCCATTTTCAGCTTCCCACATCCCATTTCAGCCCATTCCAGGCTGTGGCTATCCATGCTGTCTGGAACAGGCCAAAAACAGGACGCATGGAGGCCAAAAATGGGCTGCCCGGTAGTGACGATAGGTGGTGGCAGTGGCAATCTATGGCGGTGGCAGTGATGGTCGATGGTGATACCCGCAGCTTGGAACAGCTGATTGGCAGTATTCTGAGAGGCTGATCCAACTTCTCATGCTAAACCAGACTGTGATGAAGCTAACTAGGCTCCAAGGAGGCAAATTGCTGGGAAGCAGAGGCCTATTTTTTTTCTTGTTATGTGTGTGTGTTGTTAAGCCTGGGTTCCCCAACCAGGGTTAGGTAGACAAGCTAAACAGAATGTGCAGCGTTAGTCAGATAGGCACACAGATAAATGAGTGAGCTAAGCTTGTATGTTTATTAACATACAGTAAAAATAACAGATACGTTTGTGCTATCAAGAATATATTTTATTCCAGTATAAGTTTATAGCATAGTCAAAAACAGTCCTATATTCATTTACCATGTAGTCAGTCCATTCAGGGATATTCAGTTAGCAAAGTCCATGTAGAATATCCTATTGTCTGTTCACATAAATCAGTCCGTTGTTGTCTCTCCCGTTCGAGCAATGCAGTCTTGTTTCCAAGCAGTAATCAGGGATCATCAAAGCCAGAGAGAGAGAGAGCAAGTCGTAGCCTTGCTACTTTTAAGTGGTTTTCATAACCACACCCACAATTGCTATTTTACATTTAAAGCTGCATACACTAACTATGATTCATAGTTAGTATTTCACCTAAAACAGTTAGGGTGAACAATGTTATCCCTAACATGTGTGTATGTATGTAAGCATCAGTAGGTATTTAAAAATAATACAGTAAATGAATGCTGAGGTAAGAAATGGAGCCCTGACTTGGCTGGTGAGCCTACATAGGAACTGACACCCAGCCTATTTATGAGGGCTCTTTTCATCTCCCAGTTTTTGATGCTCCTTTGCCTATGAAATTCTGGATCTGAAGCCCTAAGATCTGGTCATAAATATTCTAGTGTGTTTCAGCATCTGCTAGAATATTCCTCATAGTTGAACAAGACTCTTAGTCTGTTCACTCTTTCATGATTTAAATGTGTAGAAAAGACTGATTGCTCTCATTTCACCAGTGAGACTTACTAGCCACTTTAAAGCCTTTCTAGATTTTTCAGCCCAGTGCCAGAACTCGCTGGTAATATAAGGTAGTTCCCTGCTGTACATTTATCTGTGGTTTTTTTGTCAAGAAAAATCTGAAACACGCGTAGAGATGAGACTTTCCCCAATACTCAGGGGACATTATTTCAAAGCCTAATAAATCTTCCAGTCAGGAGGTTGCTTCTGCTATTCTACAGGAGCTTTTCCTTTTGACTTTTATCCTATTATCTTAAGTTTTATGTCTTTGTTCCATCTAACATAATTCTTCTACTTCTCTGGCATTTAAACCTTTTAAGTACTTGAGGACCGCTATCAATTCCCTTTGTAGTCATCTTATTGGCTAATATGCTTATTAAGGGTTATTTTTCCCTTCATATTTATCATGTGTTTCTCAGAATGACTTATAATGTTATTTCCTTTACCCATGTGACTTGTCCTCATTTTAGAATTATCTCAAAATGTCAGTAAGATGCCTTTTAACCTTAGTATTGAATAAATTATTCAATAAATGTTGGGCTGAATTGAGAGGACATTATTGTTTTTTTAAACACTTTTCTCCATACTATTTTTAAAATCTTACTTCTTCCTTTTGATTTTTTAATTCTCAGAAAATGTAGGTAATCCAAAAAATGCCAGGATTGTTAGGAATATACAGTCATGTGAAAAGGAAAGTACACAGAGCTTCTGAATTTTGGACTTCTTTTTGTAACATTATACATAATGTAAAATTACATGATATGGTGTAATATGTCATGTGTTCTTGTTCATCTGAGGTTATATTTACTACTTTTAAGAACTTCTAATGATCAGATGATTTTACTATGTCCTATTATGTAAAACCATGAAATTCAAAGAGGGTGTACTTCAGATGTGGTATCCAGAAAATTCTGATCAGTTTTGGAGAACCGGTAGCAGAAATTTTGAGTTGTTCAGAGAACCGGCAAATACCACCTGTGACTGGCCCTGCCCCAATCTATTCTCTGCCTCCCAAGTCCCAGCTGATTGACTGGGTATTCTTTAGTTGCACATCACAGGAGAATGAAAGCTGGAAAGCAGGTTAGTGGGGTGGGTAGGGAATGGGAATTTTGCAGTATCCTTCCCCTGCTAATGTCACCAAGCCACACCCACCAAGCCATGCCATGCCCACCCAGCCATGCCCATAGAACCGGTAGTAATTTTTTTGAATCCCACCACTGGTGTACTTTCTTTTTCACATGACTAGATCTACTTGAATCACTTATGTATTTATTATTTGCTATCTTGAAGCGTAAATCACAAAGGGACTCCAGGTGGTTTATGAATTAGGATTATTAGGAAAATAAATAGAAACAACAAACAAAATCTGCAAAAGAATACCATATTTTTAGGATTATAAAATGCACTTCCCCTACCCAAAAGAGTGAGTATGTGTGTCTTATAGAGTGAATATGGCCAATTTTGGGCCTCCCAAACCGTCTACATGTCCTCTTTTTGCCCTGCCTGGCATATAGAACAGAGATGGTATTCAGCAGGTTCTGACCAGTTCTGGAGAAATGGTAGAGGAAATTTTGAGACGTTCAGAGAACCGGCAAATGCCACCTCTGACTGGAAATTTTACAGTATCCTTTCCTGCCATGCCCACCAAGCCATACCTACAGAACCAGTAGTAAAATTTTCTGAATCCCCAGAAGCACTCTACAGGCCAAAAATGGGTCTGTTTTTGGTCTCCCTGACACCTAGAAGCACCGTGAAGGCCAAAATGGGCAGGTTTTTGGCCTGCAGAGTGTTTCTGGACACTGGGAAAGGCAAAAATGGGATGTGCAGAGGGTTTGGGAGGCCAAAAATGGGCCCATATTTGGCCTGAAGAGTGCTTCTGGATGCCGTAGAGGGCAAAAACAGGATGAGCAGATGCAAAAAACTATTTTTCTTGTTTTCTTTCTCTATACCTTGGTGCATCTTATGGTCCAGTGCGTTTTATAGTCCAAAAAATACAGTACATAAACACTAATTAAAACATACATTTGTTCAAACACTCTCAGGAAACATGTTACACTAGCCTATTCCATGGCCATAGAAGCCCAATGGGCCCAGACTTTATAGACCTCAGGAGGCACATTATTCCACTTGAAAGGCACAATTACCTTGAAGGTGCATCTTCTGGATCCCACAAGAAGAGAGGGCCTACAGCTGGGACCTATACAACCACACCTGTGCAGTAATTCACCCAAATGTTACTATTCACACTCGCACACACACAAACAAGAAAAAATGTCTCATAGTACAAAGAATAAGAAAGATGTCCTTTTTAGAGATATACAAGAACCATTACTGAGTCAAAGTAGGCTGAAACATTTTTAAGCCATGGGAGACAAGGTAATAATCAGAAGTAGCTCAGATAGACAATTCCCTAATTCACTGGGTTATAAATAGTAAGTCCGGCACAATCAGGCTTGCATTATGAATTCAAATTATGGATTTATACATTTTCCTGGCCATGACTACTACCTGCACATTGAGAAATTGTCAAAGATATGACAATCTCCCAATTACATACCAGCGCTACTTATGACCATACTATCATACCATGAATTAAAAATACAACTACAAACAAACTAAACTCTAAATTGCCAGCCATGGACCTACTCCAGAAAGATATTATGAAAAGATAAAGCAGACCAGGAATACCATGCCATCCATGACCTAGTCCTGCCAGAAAACCTCTGCAAAGTTCCTTCTTTGTTATTGAAAATACCCGAATGCTATCATTTTAATTTATTTATTTTTTATTTTTATTTGTCAGTTGCTTACAAGATAATAGGTATAAGTAAAACATAGTGATGAATACATGGATACATAGAAGAAAAATAAAAAAATATATAAAAGAAACAATAGGACAGGGACGGTAGGCATGATGGTGCACTTATGCACATCCCCTACAGATCTCTTAGGAAAGGGAAATACTGGTCAATAGTATAAATAATAGGTCAAACCTCAGGAAATACAGGTCAATAGTAGACAGACTAAGGTTAAAGTTTTGGGGGTTTGGGAGAGAAACCATAGAGTCAAGCAGAATATTCCAGACATTGACCATTCTGTTGCTGAAGTCATATTTCCTGCAATCAAGTTTGGTGCGATTAATCTTGAGTTTGTATCTATTGTTTGCTCTTGTGTTGTTAAGGTTGAAGTTGAAGTATTCATTGACTGGTAGGACATTGCAATGTATGATTTCATATACCATACTTAGATTGGATCAAAGGCAGTGTAGTTCAAGGTTTTCTAGGTCAGGAACTTTGAGTCTGGAGGCATAGGGTATTCTGCAACAAGTAGAGGAGTGGAGAACTCTTCTTGTGAAATATTTCTGGACTTTCTCAAATGTGTTAAAATCAGATATGTAATGTGGATTCCAGACTGATGAGCTGTATTCGAGTATTGGTCGAGCAAACGTTTTGTATGCTCTAGTTATTTGTGTAATATTACCAGACAAAAAGCTACATAAGATTAGGTTAACAACTCTTTATGCTTTTTTGGCTATAAAGTTACAGTGGGCTCCAGCACTTCGGTCATTTGAGATGAATACTCCAAGATCCTTGACAGAGTTTGGATCATCAACAAGATCTTGACTATTCAGGCTGTATTTTATTTTCTGATTTATTTATTTTTTTGCCAATATGTAGAACAGAACATTTATTTGTTGAGATTTGAAGCTGCCATTTGCTTGACCATTCTGATACATAGTCAAGGTCTTTTTGAAGGGTAGCAGTATTTTCTGTGGTGTTGAACAGCATTAAATCATCAGCGAAGAGAATGCAAGAAGATATGATCACAGAGGTCATTTATGTAGAGTATGAAAAGAGTTGGTCCTAGAACACTGCCTTGGGGGAGACCACTGTTGACAGGTACAGAATTTGATAGGACGCTCTCAAGTTTGATCATTTGTTGTCTGTTTGACAGGAATGCTTCTATCCAGTTATGCAGGTGTCCACAGATACCATAAGATTTTAGTTTTAGGAGTACTTTGTCATGTACTACTGAATCAAAGGCTTTACAGAAGTCTATGTAGATTGTGTCTATTGCTTTGCCCTGATAGAGTTGTGGAGTCCATATGTTTTTGCAGTGTTAGAGTTGCAGATTACATGATAGTTTTTTCCTCAAACCAAATTGTTTATAAGAGAGTAGGTTGTTTGTTTCAAAGAGGAGGAGGATGGATTTTTATTGATTCCATGGCTTTCCAGGTGACGCAGCATCAGGAGATTAGTCTGTAATTTTCAACTTGGATGGTGTTTCCCTTTTTGAAGATGGGTATGACCATGGCTTGTGACCATAGTTTTTTCAGGAGCTGGTCCTGAAAGATTATTCAAAGATTATGCTTAGAGGTTTGGCTATGGCAGTAGATAGCTTTTTAAAGAAGTAGGCACATAGGTAGATATATTCTGTCCAGTCCAATAGATAGAGATGGTTTTATATTGTGTAGTGCTTTTTCAACATTGTCTTCTGTAAAATCGATATGTATTAGATCATTGAAGTTGTCTGTGGTTCGACGAGGAAATGCAGGGCATGATCCATTGCTGTTTAGAAATAGTGAGCCAAAGAATGTGTTAAGGAGGTTGGCTTTAATAATGTCATCATTGCAGTCTTTACCATTAGGTCCTTTCAGGGGTGGGATGGGCCTTGAGTCTTTTAGTTTGTTGTTTACAAACTTGTAGAAAGCGCGGATGGAATTGGTGCATCGAAGATTTTCTTCTTGTTTAATGTGATAATTGATGCATTTATTTTTTTATCTGGTGGCATAAGTTTTTGTATCGGCTTTTGAAGTTGGCAATGTGACCAGATTTGTTTTTCCGCCAAGGTGATTTATTTTTGGATTGAAGCTTCCTTATTATTTTGGGTAATTTGTTTTTTCTGGTTTTGGGAGTTGTTAATGATACATATAGTTTGATGACTCTTCTGATTTCAAGTAAAAATATGTTGTAATGGTCTTCTACAGTATTGCATCCCGAGAATAGAAATTGCCAATCAAGGGATGAGAGATCATTGTTTATAAGATCATAGTTGCATTTTGAAGTTATAATTGGGGATTTTGTATTGTGAAGATTTTTTTTTTTTAATTTTATTAATTTTCTACAAACAGACAAACATACAAAACATGAAAAACATCTACTCTCATATATACTTCCGGTGTATCGGTTGGTTCATCAGTTTTGTGCATTCATTTTATAGTGTCAATTACAGTTATATTGCATAACCACTCATATTGTCAATCCATATTCTAATATTACTAAAAAATAAATAAAAAAAATCTTTTTCTGACTATACTTTTAATCATTCATGCTTTGTGAGATAACAATACTTCAAACAGTTTATTCTATAACTTATCATATAATCATAACAAATCAATCCTAAAAACCCTTCATATATATAATACTAATGCTCTATTATTGTATTTTATCATCTAACCATTGATAAAAAAACCCCAAATTGCATAAAATTGTTTATCTTCTTGCTCTCTAATTTCAAATGTCAATCTACTCATCTCAGCACATTCCAATATTTTCTCAATAATTTCTTCCTGCAATGGTATTTTCTCATTCTTCCAGTTTTTAGCTAATACAATCCTAGCCGCTGTTAATACATTTACAATCAAATATTTCAAGTCTTTATTATATATATCAGGTAAAATTCCCAATAAAAAGATCTCTGGTTTCAAGTCTATGTGTTTCTTTGTCATTTTTTCCAACCACATGTGAATTTTCGTCCAATATTTTCTGGCATTCTCACAAGTCCACCACATATGATAGTATGAGCCAGGTATCTGATGACATTTCCAACATTTTTCAGATTTGTTCTTGAACATTCTTGCTATTCTTGTCGGGGGAAGGTGCCGCCTGTAAAACATCTTATACAAGTTTTCTTTATATGCTATTGACATTGTCATTTTATAATTTTGAGACCACAATTTTTGCCATTGCTCTAAATCAATCCCATATCCAAAATTCTTCCCCCAAGCAATCATAGTTTCTTTAACTTGTTCTTCCTCTAGCTTAATTCCCAATAAATAACCATATAATTTTTTAATCACTTTCTCATCAGTACCCATCAATATCTTATCTAAATCAGTCTGTTTGTCATAAAATCCTTCCATTTTAAAATCTTCAACATATCTTGAGTGTATTTGCGCATATGAAAACCAATTCATCCTTATACCTTGTTCCTCTAAGTTTTGGATCGATTTAAGTCCACCCTTTTCATCCAACAGTTCCCCATATCTAACTGTTTGTTCCTTTTTATAGTTCATAGGAGAGGAAAATGCTTCAATAGTCGATAACCAAACTGGAATTTTCAGGTAACATTGTTTTTTTATCTTCTCCCAATTTAACCACAAAGACTCCCATATGTAATGTCTTCTGAAATACCCCTGTGTTTTAGTTCCCTTGTACCATAAAAAAGCATGCCAGCCCAACAGTAAGTCATGTCCTTCTAATGTCAACAATCTATGCTTTCTTAATGTTATCCATTCTTTGACCCACATCAAACTTGCAGCTTGATAATACAGTTCCCAATTAGGCAGGCCAAAACCTCCTCTAATTCTAGCATCTTGCAAAAGCTTTAACTTTATTCTCACTCTTTTACCTTGCCATATAAACTTCAACATGATTTTATTGAAATCTTCAAAGTAGTCTTTTCCAAGTCTAATTGGTATTGTTTGAAAGAGAAATAAAATTCTAGGTAAAATATTCATCTTAATTGTTGAAATTCTCCCTATTAATGACAATTGTAAATTTTCCCATTTCTTCAAATCTGTAATTATCTGTTGTTTAAGTTTAATATAATTATTCTCTTTTAATGTGCTACATCTTGCTGTCAAATATATCCCCAGATACTTAACCTTATTTGTAACTTGGATTTTCAAAAGATCTGTCAGTTCTTCTCTTTGTCTCAATAACATGTTTTTTGTCAAAATCTTTGTTTTATCTTTATTTATTTTCAAGCCAGCCATCTCACCATATGTCTCTATCTTTTCCAATAACTTTGGAGCGGTTTCTAACGGGTCTTCCAGAATAAAAGCTAAATCGTCAGCAAAAGCTTGTAGTTTAAATTCTTCCTTTTTAATTTTCATTCCTTTTATATTTTTGTCATCCCTAATATTTCTATTCAACACTTCCAAAGTTAATACTAATTACAAAGGAGATAGGGGACATCCTTGTCTTGTGCCTCTTCTTATATTAATAAGATCTGTAAATTCTCCCTCCATCATTACCTTTGCTGTCTGTTTATTATATATGGCTTCTATTGCTTGAATAAATTTTCTGGCAAAGCTCATCTGTTCCAATAGTAATAACATAAATCTCCAGTTCACGTTGTCAAATGCCTTTTGAGCATCTAGGAATATCAAAGCCATTTGTTTTTCAGGATGAGCCTCATAATATTCCAAGGTATCCAAAATTACTCTGATATTGTCTCTAATTTGTCTCTTTGGCAGAAATCCATTTTGATCTGGTTGAATAAAATTATTTAAATATTTTTTCAGTCTTTCTGCTAAAATTGAAGCAAAGATTTTATAATCTGCATTCAATAAGGAAATAGGTCTATAGTTCTTAATTTGCAACGGGTCAGCCTCTTCCTTTAAAATAAGTGTAATATAAGCCTCTGACCATGTTTTGGGTGTCATCTTCTTTAACATAACTTCATTCATAATTTCTAACAATGGGGTGTTCAATGATTCTTGAAATTTTTTGTAGAATTCTGCCGGAAGCCCATCTGGACCTGGTGCTTTCCCATTATTTTGTCTTTTAAATGCTTCATTTAATTCCATCATTGTTATATTGCTTTCTAACATTTCTTCAGTCTCTTTAGGTATCTTCGGTAAGTTAACATTCTGTAAATACTGTTTAATTTTTTCCTCATCAATATTCTCTTGTTTATATAGTTGTCCATAATAATCTCGAATAATTTCCTTTTTCTCCTTATTACCACAACAAACTTGACCTTGATCATCTATTAGTTTCAATATTTTTCTTGATTCCTTCTCCTTTCTCAGTTTATATGCTAGCCATCTACCTGGTTTATTTGCATCTTCAAAATAATTCTGTTTAGAATTTCTAATTTTCTGTGCCAGTTCTTCTTTCTCTATTAATTCCATTTTATGCTTAATTACATCCAGTTTCAATTTAATACCTTTTTTCTGTGGCATTTTCTGTAGTTCTTTTTCAAGTCTTTTATATTCATCTTCCAAGGTCTTGGAGGTTTGTCTTTTCCTAATATTCTTTTTTCTTGTATAGTTTATTATCAAACCTCTTACATATGCCTTCATTGTATCCCAAACATTCTGTACTGAAGTATCTTCTTTTTAATTTTGTTTTAAAAAAAAAACCAATTCCTTCTCCATCCATTGTATAAAGTCTTTCTCCTTTAAAATAGTATTGTTTAATGTCCATCTCGATCTTTTTTTTTTGTCCCTTCCATTTAATTGTCTTTGGACTATGATCTGCCCAAGTACTTATTTCAATATTTGTTTCTTGAATAGTAGATATTAATTCTGTTGAGATCCAAATCATATCTAATCTGGACCATGATAAATGTCTATTAGAATAAAAAGTATATTGTTTAGTTTTAACATTTCTTTCCCTCCAAATATCTTTTAAGGTTAATTCATCTGTCATTTTAAAAAAAGATTTAGGGAGAATCTTTCTATTTTGTTTTGTTGTTGTTGTTATATAGTCCAATTTATTGTCCACAATTCCATTAAAGTCTCCCATCATGATTATGTTAACATAGTCCAGTCTAATTATTTCCATATGTAGTTTTTTATAAAACTCTTCTTGTTTATCATTCGGAGCATAAATTGCAATCAAGAGTATTTTTTTATTATGATCCATTAATACTCTTCCATCTTCATCCGTGTAGATCAGTTTTGCTGGAATATCTTCTTTAATGTAGAGAACCACTCCTCTTTTCTTACATTGAATCAAAGAAGTAAATATTTTCCCTAATTTTGGCTGTACTAACAATTGCTCATGTTGCTTTTTAATATGAACTTCCTGTAAGCAAATTATATCAAATTTTAATTTCTCTAATTTGTGAAAGGTTTTCCTTCTTTTAACAGCTGAGTTAAGTCCATTTATATTCATTGTAATCAGTTTTTTTTCTTCCATGATTATGCTTTATATTTAGGTCTAACAGCTCTCGTAGCTCTCACTTCACGTTGTTCTTTACTGTCTACCTGTCCACCTACAACTCCTTTCTCTTTTTCAATCTCCAGTTGTTCCTCCTGAAACTCAATTAATGAGACCTCTTTCTCTGCCTCCTCTTTTTTTCTTCCGAAAAATTCTGCATAGAAAAGTTCTGCTTTTTCAATCGAGTCAATTCTATGTCTCTGCTCTTGCCACATAAAAATTAGTCCTTCTGGTATCAGCCATCTATAGTTCACTTCATTTTCCAGTAGCATTTTGGTCAAAAATCAGTATTCTCTTCTCATCTCTCTCACTCTTCTTGGTATTTGTTTTAAAACCACAATCTCTTTGCCTTTATATTTCAATGCTTTCTCTCTTGCCACTTGTAATATTTGCGTTTTGATGGATTTTTTGGTAAATCTAATATGTACTTCCTTTGGTAGTTTATTTCTCATCGCATATCTTGTATAAACTCGGTATATCTCATCTACTCCGTCCATCATTTTTTCCTCAGTAATTTCCAGAAGATCTGCCAATATTTCTATCATTATCACAGCCAAGTTTTCTCCTTTTTCCTCTTCTATATTTTGAAATCTAAGATAAAATTCTGATCTTTCCATCTCCCACCTCAACATCCCATTTTTTTCTTGTTCTATCACTGTTAATCTAGTGTCAATATTTCCAATCTTCTCCTCTCTTTGTTTTCCTTCTTCCTCAATTTTTTGGAATCTCTCCTCATACTTTCCCATCATTTGTTTAAAATTTTCATCAGATTTCTCTATTTTTTTGTCCATGGTATCTATTTTTATCTTAATATCTTGAATTCCTTGCATAATCATCTGTAAATTTACTTTTTCTTGTTCCTTATCTTGCTTCAACATTGTCTGAATTGAAAGTTGTCCTTCAAGTGGTGGGGAAGCAGAGGTAGAAGCAAAAACGCCGAATGATTTTGGCTTCCTGCTCATTTTAATATTTCCAAGTCTTCAAGCTCTCTTTGACTTTAAATCCAGCTGGTATAGTAACCAAATATAGTCCAAAAAATCAAAAAGAAAAAGAAAAAATCCAATATTAAAAAGCCCAAAGCCAAAAAAGAAAAAAGGAAAAAGGAAAAAGAAAGGTCTTCAGGTTCTTCTAGACCCTAATCCAATTAAAATAGATGGAAGAAGCAAAGAAAGAGAAGAAAAAAGAAAAAACTCTGAGGCTTTCCCTTTGAAATAAAAAGCAAAAATGCTAGAGTTAAAATTAACCAAAAAGGCTGGCGAGTAGGAATTTCAAAAGTATATATATATA
>BLBF01000039.1:11471146-11490812 GCA_015471245.1 Laticauda colubrina | reverse complement strand
ACCCACTTTACATATAGAACACTGGGTGAGTTTGCCTTCAGTCCTGAATGAAAGAAAATTTTAATTATAAGCTTAAGAATTTAAAGAATTTGAAATATGCAGAAAGCTAAGTACCATTTGGTTCTTAGAAAGTGATAAACACACTAAGGGTCCATATTGGAATATTGAAAATTTACAATACAATTTTGAAATTAATTAAAAAGAATTAAAAAGAATTAAGAAGCTTCTCATGGGAAATCAGTGAGTTGTCACAGTGACATAAGGTTTCATTCACAGTGTATTTACAGTGCTTGCATTATCAACCTCAAAATCTCTTCCCAGATTTCAATATATTATAGAACAATTGGTAAGCCATGCCGTTCCCATCTGTCTTATCTGGACTCTGATAATCAGAGGTTCAGTGCTGGTGGACACAACATGATACAAGACCTGCATTTATAAAGAATAGTATGACATTTAAATATTCATTCTTTCTGATTCCCTCACCAGAATTTTCTTTTCTTTCTTCTAGGGTTTGTGTGTGTGCTTGTGTATGTGTTTGTGTGTGTGGTGTGTGTGTGTGTGTGTGTGTGTGCTTCAGATGGCATCTTGTATTTGTGATATTTGCATTTCTGCTTAAATGTTCCCAGGCCAGTTGGGAATAATCTAAACATTATATCTTCTAATATAATGATCAAAGACTTTTAGTGTTAATGCATTTATGATCTTGAACACTTTGCAGAATAATTTCCTATTGTTCCTTCCAAACAATATTTCTGCTGAAGTATTTAATTCTCAACTGGCACTTACCTTTTAAATTGTGCATTTAATTCACTAACTGCTGTCAATATTTATGTTGTTGAACTTTTATCTGCTGCATGTTGTATAATTGCTACCATTAGATATTGTCCCATAGGCTTTCTACTCAAATTCATAAACGTCATGAGTATTGTAATCGTTCAGCAAAACTAAACTATTTTTTAAACTACTGTGGAGCAATATAGCACTTGATTTAAACTTTTAAATATGTAATTTGAAATGAAACCGGCTAATTAATGATAGTAATTGAACTATCCACACTTTAAAAAAAATGAAACTTTTACCCAAAGTAGTAAAACATTTCTAAAAATATATATATACTATTTTAGCTTTCACTGTCCATAGAAACCTATAAATATGCACTTCCATAATGAACTGTGTCGTACATGCAGTTACTGTCTCCAATCATAGAAAAAAATCACTTTCATGTCTCTTTTCCAAAACAATTTCTGGCTGGGTGTAGGAAATTACATATTACATATTCTTAATGGACATAAAACTTGAAAATTATGAAAGTGAAAAATAGTTGAGTTATCATGCTCACTTTTTAGTATAAATAGTACAATGTGCTAAATAACACAATGAAAATGATTATGCATATTTCTTACTACTCATAGGTTTTACCCATTTAATGATTTATACTTTTAAATAGCCTTTATTCTAGTTATATGGTTAAAAGATATATATTAGTATGTTTGTATATAAACATATATTAGCTTAAATTATATATCAGAAAATATAAATTAATAATGACAAATGTAAATTATAGAAGATCATAGTAGAAATTAAGACCTTACTTACATCCTTATTGGCTGTTAGCATTTTTGTATACCCTGCAAGAGTAACTAGACCAAAGGGATAACATCCATTTATGTAATCTAGGGATCCCTATTTGACAAAACCAAGCACTTTTATTTTAGTTTCATAGTTTTAATTATCAAACTATCAAATGCATTAAGTAAAATCACATAATTAGAAAGTGTTTTTTTTCAAACAGAGAAATATTGAAATCAGTTTTTTTTATCTGAATTCATAAGATTCTTAAATATAAAATTGAAAAGAGTTTTTCTTTCAGGTTTTATTCACAAAGAGCTTGGAAGAAAATTTGGAACTTTGTTGCTATACATGCTGACAATGGAGA
Organism: Laticauda colubrina; assembly: GCA_015471245.1. NCBI lineage: Eukaryota > Metazoa > Chordata > Lepidosauria > Squamata > Elapidae > Laticauda > Laticauda colubrina. The sequence goes on along the minus strand of BLBF01000039.1, from coordinate 11,488,873 downwards.
AAAACATAGATAGGGACATTCATTTCCTCAGTGGAAGAGTGGATGACCGATAATAGAGTTGAGGAGATGACAAAATTGATTGTTTTCATTAAAGAAAAAAAATATTTAGTTTTGTTTCTACTTGAAAACTGTTTCTGAACTTTTTGCTTTAAGAAAATCGTGAAACTTTGATTTCAGGTTTTATGATAAGAATGGTTTTATTTAAAAAAATAGTGTGAAATGTTTCAAAATGGAAAACAAAAAGTTAATGTTACAATTTCTTTTCTTTTTTGTACTCTACTGCACTGAAAAGATTACAATTTTTTTCTTTCTTTTTTCTTTACACCTTTGTCTTTCTTTCCATCACTAGCTTTTGCTTCCTTTTTCTTTTTAAAAAGAAATCTTTTTTTAAATTACAAAGATTCAGACTTTCAGAAGTGGGCAAGTGAGGAAGGGACAATGATGGCATTTGCAAATTAATCCTTTACCTTAGACCTTATACACCATGAAAATCTAGCTGCAGCTTAAGGAAAATGGGAAAATAGAATGAGACATGGAAACAATGAAAATAATGTCATCCTATCTCCCCAAAAGATCTGTCTTTTAAGAATGCAAGCTTTGACTTCCACAATCTGTATCAAATGTTTTTGATTATTAGAACATCCTATACAATGCGAGGCTTTTTCCCTATCTAGTTCAATATTCCATTTATACATATCCTAACTTTTAGAATATTTTGTCAGATAGCAGCCAATGATAGTCTTTCTTTTAAATATCCTATTCTCTTCAGGAAAGATTTTTATCATTTCTTACTCTCTTATACAAACTTATAAGGAATTCTCATTATTCTGAGTCTATTGACGAGAAATTGCACTGAGATGTTTTTATGTTCAATTTATGAAACTATTGAAAGATGTTCACAGATCTCTTTTTCCTAAGATATTTTATAAATACTTGTCAAAGAAACATAAAATGATTTAAATCCATGTCAAAAAGAGTTATAGTCTTATATATGCGTTGGTCAGTTATAGACTTGTTGGAGTAAACTGTGCCCACATGAATAGTAAACCAAGTAAACAGCAATTATTTAAATGTTATATGTATGAACAAAGTAGAGTAATTTATCATACTAGGGAAAATCATTTGATTTGTTTAAGCAATTTTTATATCACCAAGAAGCCAGAAATAGTCATAAGTATCAATCTAATTTATTTATTAAGGATAATAAATAAAATAAAAAAAAGAATATTGAACACATTTGATTCAAACTTCCATTAAAAGTTACTTGAAAGATGATTCTCACTGAGAAATTAATTCTTGCTGTGTGGAAACAACTGATGTAGCATATATTTTAGCCTTTGTTTTTGTCAAATTGTGCAAAGTCTACTCACATTCTCTAAGACATGGGCAGAACTAAACTTTGCTGCAGTGATTCAGCCAGTTTACACCAGTTTGGGAGAACTGGTTATTAACCTTCTGAGTAGTTTGGTGAACTGGTTGTTGGAAGTAATCATTAGGGCAGAGAACTAGTTGTTAAATTATTGGAATCCCACCACTGCTTTTCTGTCTGAAATATTTCACTTATCAGAGTTAACTGGAAAATTATGTGCATTATTCTCAAGAAAGAATAGAGAGAGACTGCCATAGAGAGAGAGCTACCTAACAAAATATTGCTAATTCAACTGAAATTCACACATCATGCCTAGGTAACATGGGGATAATTCTATTGGCCCTTGACCACTTTGGCAGTCTGTCAGCTGGTGCTCCATTCAAAATCCAAGAAAGAAATACTTAGACTCTTTTAATTAGAGAAAATACATCTTTTACTGGAAGTCAAGTGGTAGCAACAAAAGAATTCTGAATCTGAGAAAATAGGCACGTAAATCACATATATAAAGTGATGGCAATGTTCCCACCCACAATAGTTCAAATGGTTCTTCCAATTAAAAGTTGTGAATGTCATCATGTGGACATCTTCAGGTGGTGATGAGACTTCTGGCCATTGATCTTTGCATATTTTGATAAAGGTTTGCAGCTGCGCATAGAATAGAAAGCTAAGCAAGAAATAGAAACCTAAGCAAGAATGTACTCCCCCCCAGTTTATACAGTTCTACTTTGTAACACCTCCAGCTCACTTCCCACAACTTTCCCCCCTCCTCCCCCTGTTACTTATGACAGCCAAAAGATGCAAAGCAAAGGGAGAATGTTTTGAAGGCTAAAAATCTTGAAGGCTGACACAGTCTTTCTAAAGATAAATCTGGTGTTATATTAAAAAAAAAAAACCTTAATGATTTCTTCATTCAACATAGTCAGAGTCATATGGAATCTGGGAAGAAAATCTGGTGTTATTTTATATATATTAACCAAATAATATTTAAATATATGCTTTAAATAAGCTTTAAATATACATATACATATACATATACATGTACATGTACATATACATATACATATACATATACATATACATATACATATACATATACATATACATATACATATACATATACATATACATATACATATATATATACATATACATACATACATACATACATACATACATACATACATACATACATTTAGAGGTATAATTATCTCAAGGTTTGATTATGTGTTTTTCCCGTGTGTTGGTTTTGGAACTTTGGATTAGTATATATAACAGAATAACAGGAAGAAATCCTGGATGTCTTCCAGTCTAACCACCTGCTCAATATTCAATCACCTATTCCATTTCAGAAAAATGGTTGTTCAATCTTTTATTAAAACCTCCAGTGTCACAGCACCCACAACTTATAGAACAAATTGTTCTTCTGATTAATTGTTGTATCTTTCAGATAATTTCTCCTAAGTTCTAGGTTGATTCTCTGCTTCATTAATTTCCACCCATTGCTTCTTATCCTGCCTTCAGGTGCTTTAGAGAATATGTTGATTCCCCTCCCCTCATCTTAGATGTTGGAGCACTGCTATCATGTCATCCCTAGTCCTTCTTTTTCTTGAAATAGACATACCCAATCCCTGAAACTGTTCTTCATATGTTTTAGCCTCCAATCCTCTAATATGTAATGCTCTATCTTACACTTATTGGTAAGTGTAATCAGAATGTCAAAAATAAGCTAGGTGGCACTGAACTAACTGATGACCCTCACTTTGTCAAGGACCTAGGTGTATTTATCTCTGATGATCTATGCTCCAAAGTTTGCTGTAACAGCATTGCTAAAAAAACATTAAGAGTTGTAAATTTAATTTTGCACAGTTTTTTTCTAGAAACATTGCATTGCTAATTAGAGCTTATAAAACATATGCTAGACTAATCTTAGAGTATTGTTCAACTGTTTGGAATCCTCATCATGTGTCTGACATCAGTATAATTGAGCACGTTCAGAAGTATTTCACGAGAAAAGTCTTGCACTCTTCTGTACACAATAGAATTTCCAATGCTACTAGGCTTGAAATTCTTGGTTTGGATAATTTAGAACTGCATCGCTTGTGGTCAGACCTAGGTATGGCATACAAAATTATATGGAATAACGTTTTACTTGTAAATGACTTTTTGTCTTAATCACAATCATATGTGCACTAACAACCGCTTTAAACTCAATGTAAATCATTCTAAACTTGAATGTAAAAAATATGATTTCTGTAATAGAGTTGTCAAAGTGTGGAATGATCTCCCTGATTCAGTTGTTTCAGCTACCAATTTTTATAGTTTCAGTCACAAATTGACTTCCTTGTGATAAATTTAGAGAAGCATTTAAACAAACATGGGCCAATTGTGCATATTAATACAAGCAAAATTAATGGTAGCAGGTGAACTTTTCTCTGGAGTACCGGTGGGTTGTGGGGGTGGCATCTTACGGTTGGTTAGTATAATCTTGGGGGCTACCAGCACAGGGGGTTCTATGGGGCTTTGTATTAGTTTTATGGTGAAAATGTTACCTGGGTCTCTGTCGTTATCATAAACACGACCTCCCCAAGTGACCCCTGCTTGCCATCCCCTATACCTTTTTCCCTGATTGGTAAAATAAATTTTTAACCGGATTACAATTTTGGTATACTCCTCTTTGGTTTCGCTTACATATTACGTTCTCGCCAGTCCTTTTGAGCGTAATAAAATCATCTTTGAGAGGAGGGTCCCATGATATTTCTCCCGTGGAGACACAGCTCCAGTCTGCACAAAAATATTCACTTTCCCCCCCACATTTCTTCCGGTGTGCTGTATCCTTCTTATGGCCAGGGCAGACATAGAGGGGCCGTTGCTTGACCCATTTGTGGCTAATGGTGGTGTCCATCATTATACCAAAGTCAAAGTACAGATCAGGAAACCAGGATCCCGGTACTGCCATGGATGAAGTGGAGTTCAGGATGTCTGCATGTATGTCCAGTACTACCCATGTTAAGTTTTGGGGCTGATGAGGATTGGATTGCACACAGTTAGAAGTATAAAAGGCAATGCTCAGTAGCTGAAGGGCAACAGGAAACCACAGCATCCTTCCCGGTTGAAGCATGGTTTTAGGGAGATGAGAAGGGAACCGTCTTTAATGTGACTTAACCAAATACGGTCTGGTGTGTCTGGCTGGAACCCAAAGCACTCGGTCCAGCAGCTGGACAGCCGCGTAGCCTCGACCCCAGGTGATGAGATCAGCAGGTCCTCGCCAAGTCAGGTTGACAAAGTTTAAGACATGAAGACATAGATTCAATGTGTTTTGCACTGCTGGGAGGCCAGGGGCTGTTTTCCCCTGTATTTTCGTATATCGGTCAAGAGCTGTTTTTAAAGTTAGATTGGCGTGCTCTACCAGGGCTTGACCTTGACTATTGTAGGGAATATCAAACTTGTGTGTGATTCCCCATTTGTTACAAAAGTCCGCAAAGGCTGTACTAATGTAAGCAAGACCATTGTCTGTTTTAATCTCTTTTGGGCATCCCAGCAATGCAAAGGTACGAATGCAGTGATTAATTACATGTTTTGTGGCTTCACCCCTTTGAGGGGTTGCCATGATGAAGCCTGAATAAGTATCGATGGAAACATGGAGATATTTCCATGGGGCAAAAGATGGATATTGAGTTACATCCATTTGCCAGATTTGACAAGCTTGAGTTCCTCTGGGGTTAACTCCCATAGGAAGAGAATGTGCTTGTTGGCTACAAGTAGGGCATTGCTGTAAAATAGCAGATGCTTCTGTAGCCGATAAGCCAAATTGTTTCATGAGCGCTTTTTTGTTTTGATGAAAATAAGAATGACTTTCCCAAGGAGTTTGGGAGGAAATAGAAAGTGCTGTCATAGAAGATTTCAGATAAGTAGCCGATGCCGCAGCGTCGGCTCGGTCATTTCCTTCCTGTAGTATTCCAGGGAAGGGTTGATGACTTCAAATGTGAGAAACATGAAAAGGAGAGTGGCGAGTAGAAATGAGTGTTTGCAATTTGATAAAGAGAGTAAGTAGTTCAGAGTCAAGAGACGGAGAAAGGTATGATTCATAAATGGAGGATACGATTTGAGTTACATACAAGCTGTCAAGAATTAGACTGAAAGGTTGAGAAGGAAACATTTGAAAAGCAAGTATAGATGCAAAGAGTTCTGCTCTCTGAGCGGATTTTTAGAGAGATGTAAGAGAGGCATGCTTGGAGCTGCAGCTGAGCGAAGGACAACATGACCCAGGTAAGAAAAGGGAGGTGTAAACTGAATTTTTTCAGGGGCTACAGTGAGGCCTCCCTTCTGTAAGATTGTTAGAAGAGTAGGTAAATGAGGTTTGACCGTCCCAGGAGGTCCTGGGGCAGCAATTAAGATATCATCCATGTAATGATAAACCAGAAAGGAAGGAAAAAGAGTACAGAAAGGTTGAAGGATTTTATCCACATAATATTGACACATAGTAGGACTATTGAGCATTCCCTGGGGTAAAACTTTCCACTAATAGCGAGAAGTAGGCTTTGCATTGTTGAATTCAGGGACAGTGAATGCAAATAACTGCCTATCTTTTGGATGCAACAAGATAGAGAAGAAACAATCTTTTAGATCTATGACAGCTAGATCATAGTCCCTGGGGATGATGTTTGGGTTTGGAAGACCACACTGTAAAGGGCCCATAGGTCGAATAATGACATTAATTTGCCTGAGATCAGACAAAAATCTCCATTTTCCTGATTTCTTTTTTATAACAAAAACTGGGGTATTATAGGGACTAAAAGAAGGTTCAATGTGCCCTTTGGCAAGCTGTTCTTGCACCAAGGAGTGCAAAGCAGTTAACTTTTCCTGTGTGAGAGGCCACTGATCCACCCACACAGGGATATCTGTTCTAAGAGAAAGAGGAAGAGGCAGAGGGGGGGTGATTAAGATTGGCAACAGAAGGATTAGGGCCAGGGACAGAGGAAGGGGGATACGGGGGGGGGGGTGACAGGGGACTGACAGGCAGTAGCAACTGCCACTGTGTCATAAGCAGGAGGCTTTGAGTCAAAGGTCTGTTCTCCTTTTTTCGGATACAGCAAATCAATGATGGCCATAAGGGCCTGCTACGTTGTTAATAATGGTGGAGGGGCTCGTGGGGGCTCATGGAGCCATTTCCCCACGTGCACCCATGTTGATTTTTTCAGTGACCCTTCCCCCTGATAGGCAGGGCAATGGTCTCCCAGATACTTCAGAAGGATTTTAACGTTTGATTGGGAGACGGGGTAAATGGTACTACCATTAGACTTTTGAATTTTATTAGCTTTCCTGACTAACCTCTCCAATTCTTGCAAATGCACAGTCTGCCTTTTGGATAGGTCCTGCCCCATAACTCACGTGAGGTTGCGCAATGTCTGTTCCAGACAGCAAGTAGATGGGGTGTCAGGCGGCGTAACACGGCACCCGAACTTCGTCCGTGGGTTCAACGAATCACGGAGCGGAGCCTGGGTCTGCGAATCACGTCGGGGTCACCAGTTGAGGCGTCCCTCTCCCAGAGGGCTCCCCACGAACTGCCGAATGGGTTTGAGGAAAGACATGACACACGTTTTCTCCTCGGGGTGAGCGAGCCCCGATCTAGCTTGAGACAAGCTCTTTTATTGAGGTTTGGGTGGGTTACAAAATATCAGGAGGCAAGCATGTGATCCTGATTGACCATACTCAAACTGACACATTGGGTTGAATACACATATATGGCAACTATGTTTTGCAAACACAGTTGAGTGTGATGGATATCCATATTTGGGTGTCAGTAGATGTTTTCTATGTGTAAAAAGCAGTTTCTACATCATGTCCAGTATTTTTCGGACAGGCCCCTGTGGTTAGGGTTTCTGAGCAGTTTGCAACAGCAGATGTGGTCATATTTCTACAGAGCTTTTCTGTTGCAGAATGTCATATGCAGCGAGGTAGTTCGTGGTTGGAACAGGATATGGACAAACAATATAGCTATAGCTTATTCAAAAGATTATATGGCTAATGCAAGGCAAAATTATCTGATCATTGCAGTAATATTTCTCCACAGTGGACCTTACCTCAAACTTAAGTGGTTAGTAGAGGGGGTGTGCATAAGTGCACTAATATGCATATCGTTCCTGTCAGTGTATTTTTATTCTTTAATTTTTGTTCTCACTTTTGTTTGACAAATTCTAATAAACAAACAAACAAACAAACAAACAAACAAACAAATAAATAAATAAATAAATGCCATATAAAATGAGGAATTAAACTTATTCTCCAAGCTATTTTCTTCAGAAGTCTTTTGTTTACAATTTTCCCTAATAAGCATTGAAATATTTAACATATGGATCTAATTTATATTTCAATTAATCTTGCCTTAATATTATGCTTTGATATATACAACAAATATAAATTTGTTAATAAATCAATTGTTTCTGTGGATGTGTGAAGCCAATGTGTTATAATGATAGGGGAAGAATTACATACAGAAATTTCCTGTCCAATATAATACAGAAGATTTCTGTGCCAATCAAAGTAAATAACATACAATCATATAATTCAAAACCTCTCATTTTAACCTGAAAAATATTGCAGTTCACCAGCTGTTGTTGTCAGTGACAAATGAAAAAGATGAAAATTAAACAACATAGGCAAAAAACCCACATTTTTTAAAATGAAGATTTCTTTTTTTTAATGAATTTATTTATTTAGTTTTGCTTTAACTAATTTGACAAGAATCCATCAAAACACTTTAAAAGATAAAATATATTTGAAAATCAATTAATCAGTTGAAATATCAATGCAGTTTTCTACTCTTCTTTTGAGATATGGTTTAGGATTTACTCTTAAGTGGTGGGGTTTAGGTCACTGCAATTTAAATGCCAATTATATAATTATATATAAAGTTGTCATGGCACTGTTTCCCCCTTTACCCATGGTATTAGCTAATTGACTGGTTAGACATAAGTTACTTAACAACAATTCTTTAATAATTTATTTTTTATAGACTGTATTGAAAACACAGAGCTCTTGGTTATTAGAAAGTGAGCACTGATTATATCTGCTTCCAAATGAGAGATGTTGGATGAATATAAGATATGCAATTTATGTATTTATTTCATTTATACTGCTGCCTATCTCATCAAAAGCGATTGTTGGCAGCGTACAACAAGACTAAAAACAATGAATAAATACATCACAAATAAAAGCAAATATAATTGTTCCAGGGTAATATTGCAGGATCCAATCTAAGTCGGTCACTGGAACTAGAGGTTTAGTCTTCTAAGTTTCCAGATTCATTCTAGATATGTTCTCTTTGGAACGGATCCGTTCTCTTCTGGAAACTTCTCTTTCTGAGAATGCATGGTCTGGGCTCTTCTATGCATAGCATTTGTGGTACTTGGTTGTGTGTAACATACACTTAAATAGGATGTTCTTAAATAGGATGTTAATGGTTGGTTATTAAGTCATAGGTTGTTGTTTTCTTGTACTGCTGCATACTCAACTCTGAAATATGTGATGAGTTGGTGGTAAGTCAGTACTCTTCTTGACTGACAAAGAGCCCATTTTCCAGGCTTCATTTCTCTGGCTATTTTTGTCCTGCTTGGCCAAGAATCTTAGTGGCTGCAAAATTGAATATCCGATCTTGTTCACTGCAATATGAAGCTACCAATGAGTTTGGGTCTCCACACAGGAGAATCCATGCAGGGACTTTTGTTGTAACATAAAGTATTTATGGAGGTCTATAGGTATGTACCGCTGTTCTGACTTAATGTCCCTTTAAAATTGTACATTAACCAGATTTCCTTTCTGATGGAGATGGGCAGTTCAAATATAAAAAAAAAATCATAGGAAGATTCAGAGTGGGAAACAGATCTATACATAGGATTTACTTATGTTTTCCAGATGCTATCCTGGATCCTCCCCAGGATCAAAAATGCTATTTCTAATACTATTATTCTATTAAATTTTTATGTAAGAGCCAGAAACTATGTGATAAGGTAAGGGACTTTTCATGCACTATCAATTATACAATAAGGTTAAAAAAAGGCACATAGTTATCACAGTGTTGGTGATTTATAAGGCATGAGACAAATGGGAATTTAACTGTATAAACAATGTGGAATATGAAATAAATTAAATGAAAATTATTTGCTTGAGTTATTATAGTCTAGCTCACTTTTTCAAGTAATTACAAATCCTACCCATTGAGAATCATAAGGGAATAATCTTAAGAATCATGAAAGTGACCTTTTTAGGATAGAATAGACATCAGGCCTTACGAAATGGCAGGGCAACAGAAAATAGGTAGCATACTGAGGGATGAACAGAAATAAGAACATGATGGAGCAGGCCTATTAAACACTCATTGTTTCACTAGAAATATACAAATACCAACAATATACAAGGGCTATCCACAAAATAGATTACGTTTTGCGATAGAAAAAAAAAGTATAGGAAATTTTTTTTATTATATACACTTGAAAGTGACACTTAAATACTATTTTTCAACATACTCATCAAACAAATTGAGGCACTTTTCATAGCAGTGAACAAGCTTTGTAATTCCATTGTCATAAAATTCAGCCACCTGAGATTTGAGCCAGTCAGTCACACCCGCCTGCAGTTCTGCGTTGAGGTCAAAGCACTGTGATCCAAGCAAGGTCTTCATCCTCGGAAACAAGTGGTAGTCGCTTGGTGCAAGATGGGAGCTGTAGGACGGATGAGGAAAAATCTCCCACTTGAAAGCATTCAGGACTTCTCGAGTGCGATTTGCTGTGTGTGGTTGGGCATTGTCATGCAAAAACAAAATTTTTGAGCTTAACTTTCCTCTATGCTTGTTCTGAATTGTTTTTCTTAGTTTTTGCAACATTTCACAATACCTCATAGAGTTTATTGTTGCACCATGTTCCAGAAAATCAATAAGAAGCACACCTTGCCTATCCCGAAAAACAGCCACCATAATCTTCCTTTCAGAGAACATTTACAAACATTTTCTTGTTTTTTGGGGGGAATTTGTGTGCCCCACTCCATAGACTGCAATTTGGTCTCGCTGTTCACATGTTTGACCCAAGTCTCATTTCCAGTTACGATTCGATCAAGAAATGAATCACTATGTTTGTCGTAAGAGTACAGAAATGTCAATGATGCAGTCATACGCTGACTCTTGTGGTTTTCTGTCAGGATTTTTGGCACCCATCTTGCACAAAATTTGTGGTAGCCTAGCTTTTGTGAAACAATTTCATGCAACAAACTTTGTGAAATTTGTGGAAAACTAAGGGAAAGTTCCGTTACTGTGAAATGGTGGTTTTTACGAATCTTGTCATTGACTTTCGCGACCAGTTCATCAGTCACAATGCTCAGACATCCACTCCGTTGTTCATGATGAATGTTAGTTCATCCATTTTTAAAATTAATGCACCATTGGCGCACTCCACCTTCAGTGATGGTGTTGTCCCTGTACACTTCACACAGTTGCCGAAAAATTTCAATCGGTTTATGGTTTTTTGCCAACAAAAACCTTATCAATGATCGCACCTCATAACTTGTGGGACTTTCAATTGCAGCACACATTTCAAACGTTTGTTGTGAAATAACGGGCAATGATACGAACCTCCCACTAGCACGACGAGATGCAGACTAAGCGGCGGATGCACAGACCAAAGATGGCCATGCTAGGTCCGCCCCTTCTTGCTACAAATGAAAACATAATCTATTTTGTGGATAGCCCTCATATTTAAACTAAATGCAGTTCTGAAAGGAAGTCTACTTAACCTTCTCATGTAGTCAAATCCGAAAAAACAGAACCACCATATTCATAACTGTTTTGCATTTGAAATGTTTTTTCTCATAAGTATTACAGTGCATCCAATTATGGTGGCTTGTTTTGTTTATAATAAACAATTATGAACTGTGAAACACATGGCATTTAAATCATACATTAAATCAGAATCTTGAAATCAGATATTGCTCTACAGATGAGAACAGCTTTCAGTGCTGTTGTGAATAGCTTATAAAAATACATGAAGCTCAGATGCTGCAGGTAATATGATTCATTAGATGAAAATGTTGCTCATTTTAATTGGACCTATAAATATTGAGATCTTTTTAAGAACATGCCAAATACTCCCACAAACCCCATTCAATCATTTTTATATAAGAATTTTTGAATTCCTCTGTGCTGTTGCTAGATAAAGGTAATCTTGGTTTGTAGATTGCTTTTTGAATGACTTTAATTTTGTTTATTAACACCAGTGTGGGTGCTTGAAATTGATGTGGAACATCAGAAATGTCCAGAAAAATGCATTTGCATATATTGTAGAATATTTGCCTAATTTGTAAGCTTCCCACACAAGTAAAAGAGAGTGGAATACTTAATAAGACTTTTTCTTAATAAGACTTTTTCTTAATAAGATTTTCCTTAATAAGACTTTTTCAGACTTATGTGATCATATGAATTCTGTTTTGGAAAGGTTTATGAAAAAAATATTTGAAATTTATATTTGTTATGATATTCATATATTTAAAAAAAACTCAAAGCAAGAAAAAAGGTCATATTCTTCAAATTTCTAGTACTTCATGCAGAAATTTACTCTTTAGCTCACTTAAAGTTTTTTTTTCTCTTGAAAAATAAGCTTTTGTCTTTCTACTTCATATTTAGAGACCTGTGAGTGGAGTTTTTTGAATGAATGAACTATTTAAAGATGGTGACTGAGTGAGAGTTAATTTCATGGTTAAATAAAAACTTTTTAAAAGATTCCTTTTATCATTCCTTCTCTTGAATTTCAGTATGGTACAAAAAGGTGAGGGAAGTTGACTTCTGATAGGATGATGAATGTATAGTGAAATATGAGAATTTTGCTACTTCAAAATTAACCTAAGTTCCAGAACTCTGACTTACATTAATCAGAATTTTACCAACTTTTTATTTTCTGCTAAGAAAAATCAAAAGTACTTTCTTTTACATCTAATTAGCTGCAAGTGGTTTAAAAATGCAGCAGCTAACACAGCCCAGTCCAGAAGTATCCCCAGATTTTGCTTTTCATTAAAAATTCAGGGGAGATCATGGATATGGATCTTTGTTAGATCAAGAGATGTAGGAACCAGGAAATTGCACATTTATAATATTGGACATTTCTGTAATCCAAATTTTAAAAACCCACTGCACTGATAGCTACCAAGAAATGATAAATTAATCACAATCTTTTAACAATAATCTTCAATCTATAATCTAAATAATCTAACACCTATATATAGATTAGGTTTACATGGAGTGAGCTATCCATTCCTCATGAAATCCAGTGATGAGACTGTTCCATCCGGAAAGAAGTGCGTGAGACTGGGTTCCAAACAACAACTCTTTATTTCAAACCGCTAGGTAAAGAAACGGAACATAGCCCAAGCCGCAGCAGCCCTTTATATAGCGGCTAGCCTGCTGGCTTGTGGCCAATGACAGTTATTTAATTCTTCCCGCCATTTGGTGGCTTTCCGGATTGGTTCCTAGTGAACCAATCCGTAAGTGGCCGTTTCGGCCAATCAGAATGAAATACTTGGAACTTACCAAGCTCCTTACAGAACAGAGACCAGAAGTTTGAAAAAGAGAGGGAAGGTGCAGAAACAGTGCTAAATTCACAAAACATTTTCAATTTAGAGAAGACTGCTTAGATGCATAGATGTAACTGCAAAAGTATTGCTGGAAAGTGTGTTTCTTCAAAAATACTTTAAAAATGACAAACATTAACTTATATTAAAGTGCCTTTAGGAGATGACATTTTGGCAGTTTCCTTCATTACCACTAAATTCCTATAATGATATCTTCATTTCTATAATGTATTTCTAAACCAGATTTTAAGATGCTAGGACACAGTGGAAGATGTGATTTTTTACAATTGTTTTTGTTGTTTTGTATTAAATATAATTTGTTTAATGAACTAATTTCTTTCATCAGCATTCTATTCTAAGGTTCATAAAATATTATTAGATTATCACCCACTAATAACTTTGGGATAGATATAATTTCACTTAATTCTAAGAATTCTAATAAGATATACATGGTCTTTTTAAATTCATAAAATTATGTTTATTCCATAGTTATTGTTTGGTTTTGTAATAAACAGCAGTAGATTTTCTCTGGCACTATAAATGGAATTTATTATTTCTTCAGACAAATATTGCAAGAAAAATGTGATAAAGCACAGGCATATTTACAGAATAGTAATGATGGTTTTCATAAACATCGCAACTGATGTAGGAAAAAATGCAATGTAACAGAAATGTAGTCTTTAAAAAGATTTTCTAAATATGCTTTAAAAAGATTTTCTAAATAAGTTTGATGCTTCAAATAAATGTTCCAGCCAGAAAGCCTGTTCCTCTTCCTTATGAACAGGTGCTCAGTTTGATACAATTGCTGTTTGGAAGATCTTGCAGAAAGTCAAACCATGGCTGCACTCTGTTCTTAATAGACATCTTCAATATTCCACTGTACCCGGCCATGGTTTCATCATGTTTTAAGAGTGCAATCATTGTACCAGTACCCCTAAAATCTATATAATTACATACCTTAATGATTACCATCCAGTTGCTCTCACTTCTATTGTGATGAAGTGTTTTGAAAGATTGGTAAAGGACTATATTGTTTCATGCCTTCCCCTACATTTAATTCACTACAGTTGGCTTATTGGAAGAACCACTCTATAGATTCACTTTCTTCTGTGCTTCATCTTAGTTTGGCTCATCTGGAGGGGAAGAAAACTCATGTACGAATGTTATTTGTTCGTTTTAGTTCAGCATTTAATCTAATCATTCCTCAGCATCTGGTGAACAAACTGGATCTATTAAGATTTTAATACTTTTTTATGTACCTGGATACTTCATTTCCTTATTGATAGGCCCCAGTTTGTGTAAATTGGAAGAAAAGTTTCCAATTCCATGTCTTTGAATACGGGTTCCCCACAGGGCTCGGTATTGAGTCCATTACTGTTCATCTTGATGACCCACGACTGCTGTGCCAAATCTGTGAATAATATTGTGAAGTATGTGGATGACACAGCAGGGGTGGGACATATCTGGGATGACAGTTAAGAGACTTATAGGGAGGAGATGAAGGCTTTGGTGGACTGGTGAAATTAAAAAAAAATGTAATGTAAACAAAATGTTTTTGAATGTAAACAAAATGAGATCACTGTTGATTTTGGAAAGAGCTGGCATAGTCATTCTCCCCTTTATATTAAGGCTGCAGCTGGGGACATGGCCAGTAGTATTAAGTATCTGAGATGCAAATAACTAACAATCTGACTTGGTCTCTTCTTTTGTTCTCTTTAGTGAAATGTGCAAACCAGTGTTTGCATTTCCTGTGACAGATGAGGAAAGCCCTTCTGACCTGGCCACTTTTCACAAAGGTATGATTGAGAGCATTTTAACAAACTGCATCGTTTGATTTGGTGAGAGCAGTCCCTCAGATAGAAGGTCCATACAGAGAGTGGTAAGGAGAGCTGAGAAGATTGTAGGAAGCTTGCTCCCTGTTATTCAGGGTACTGTTTATAAGTGCTATGTGCTCAGAGCTCAAAGCACTGTTCAAGACCCCACACACTCACTTCATGGTCTGTTTCTGTTGCTGCCCGCTGAGAGAAAGTTTTGAAGTATCTATAGCAAGACTACTAGATTCTGTAATGGCTTTGTTCCTTATGCCATCTTTCTTGTAAACTCACAGGATTCTCTCTTTTTTTGCCATGTTATGTATATAATACCCTTGAATTAGGTTGTGATGTTTCTCTGTGTCATATATGTGTGTGTATGTGGGTATATGCATTATGGTTATCTTCTGAGAGTCAATGCAATGAAATTCCATTTTAAAGTATGCTGATTGGTGTACATTTAAAGTGACAATAAAGCTTTTATTCTATTCTATTAGAACTATTGCCACAGAAAATACTACAAAATAAAAAACAAGAATCAAACTGGCAGAGCATGAATCTAGAATTATACTCTGATGATGCTGTATTTATAGTTACTAAGTGATGTTGTATTTACATTTATCAATGGATCAATGAAATATCTATAGATATTATTCAGTATAAGGCTATCCAATTAACAACAAGAAGAATCAAACAAACAATATGTGGAATTTATATTAAAAGGGAAAACAACAGTTGAGGAATAACAGGGTTCAGGATTTAGGATCAATATTAAACCTATTAAGTGCCAGGGAATTTACTTGTCAAAATAAAATAATTATGTATTCAAAAATAACAATTTGTAGATTGGAAAAATATGAGAAAGTATCTTAAGAAAGATAAAGTAAGTTCAAAGGATGAATATAAAAGTATAAGAAATAGATAAGTTGCAAAGATTTTTTTTAAAGGACTGACAAATTTAGAATTTTCCAGACATAAAAGAATGAGATGAATTTGTTAAACCAAACTTTATAACATATTATCAGTACAGTAGAGTTGTTTAATTTGATTTACAGATAAGATCTTATCAGCATACAGCTGCGTTATTTCCACTTTTGGAATGAGAACTTCCAAAAGATTTGTATAAATCAAATTATTGGGAAAAAAATTGATAGATAAGAACTATTAATTGTTTATTCTGATTGATGACTCTTATCATAATGATTGCCTTTACTAATTATTGATTATTGCTTTTATTTTTTTATAATAATCAAGTGGATATAAGGTATTTTCATAAGTATTATTAATGTAATATTACTTTGAACACTCTTGTTCAATTTTTCACTGCCTGTACATTTTTTTTGTTCCTTATTGCTGTTTTATTCCTGCTCTACTTTCCACTTTGGAGTTGTACTTTTTAATATATGTTAAACAATATTACCTTCTTAAGTTTTTTTTAAAAGTACTAAAAATAGAACAGAGTGGATAAAAAAGTAAATAAAACATTAAAAGCAAGGATCATGTGAAGATCAGAAATGTTCTTTACTGAAAGGAAATACAAGCAAGCCTCCTCAGGATTACATTAAAGACAGTTTTTGATGTAATGTAGTAAACTGGATTCCAGGAGACAGCTGTGCATTCCAGAAGAATAAGAGGCAGATCAGTCCAGATATTTTATGTGAGAAAAAAAGGTGAAGACAGCACCCACCCCTCAATAGTTCTCATACTTGAGGCAGATAGTGGAGTGTTCAAACTGTCCTGATTCTGTCTCTAGGAACGAAAAAGAATTTTGCTTGGGAGAATCATGACACATCTATCCATTTTTTATTGCCTGCTACAGTTAGATGAATAGGTTTATATATGCAGCACTTTTCTCAAGTGATAGTTATACTCCTGAAAATATTTTGGGTAAACAGTGGTGATCGAGATCATCACCTGAAAAATTAAATCAAGGTATTTTATAGACAATTTCACAAGAGGCAGACTTAATCTAGTTGAAATCCAGAGCTGATTTCTTCTCTGTATCATTTTCTCAACCAAGGTATATTGCTTGATTAGTCATTCAGTCTGACAGCTTGTAACGAGTTCCATGGCATGACAGCAGAGGTGGTATTCAGCAGGTAAAGACTAGTTCTGGAGAACTGGCAGCAGAAATTCTGAGTAGTTCGGAGAACCAGCAAATGCCACCTCTGACTGGCCCCATCTATTCTCTGCCTCCCGAGTCCCAGCTGATTGTCTGGGTCTTCTTTTGTTGCCCTGTACAGAAGAACAGAGCTGGAAAGCAGGTTCGGGGGTTGGGAGGGTGTTCTGTCCGGACAAACACGAGGTAGACCGGGTTCCAACAACAAAGTCTTTATTATATACAGCAGTGGAAAAATGGAACATTGGCTCAAGCCGCGGCAGCCTTTTTATAGGGATTTGCCTGCCGGCTTGTAGCCAATGACAGGTATTTAGTTTTGCCGCCTTTTGAGCAGCTTCATGGATTGGTTCCTATTGAATCAATCCCCATTTAGGTTTTTTAGCCAATCAGAATCCTGTATTAGGAGTCTACTATTCTATATACAGAACACCCCTCCCCTCTTGGTTTAGTTCTACATGGTGACGTAGTCGCGCAGGTAGGTGGGGCTTCTTTTGACTCGACTGGACTTGCGCGATTCATTTCTGCTGAAGACTTCGACTGGTTCGGATGGGGTTGCTGTCTCTCTGGTCCTTTTCCATGGAACCGCCTGGAAGGGTGAGTCAGCCATTTTACTGCTGCCTGAGTTTCTGAGGCCGGCGGTTTTGCCGCTCCCTCCTGGTTTCTCTGGGCAGGTCGAGCTGGCTTGGCTGGCCCCTTCGAATGGACTCTTCTCACAATTTTCTTCTAACTGTCAGTCTCTTTTTTGCTCTTTTTGTTTGTTATCATATTCTGTTTAATTTAAACGGTTCTTTATTATTTTCTCGTATTTCCCCCCCCCCCCT
>BLBF01000039.1:11427090-11471046 GCA_015471245.1 Laticauda colubrina | reverse complement strand
TTTATTATTTTCTCGTATTTCCCCCCCCCTTTGGTTTGATTTTCATCATTTTTTAGTATTTGTGGTTGTGTGTTTGTACTTCTTTCTATGTTTCGGGACCGAAGCTGGTCTATGTGCCGCTTCCATTCCCTGCCATTGTCTATGGTTAGTTGGTAGGACTGGGGGCCTGTAATTTGTGTTATTGTACCTGGAAGCCATAATGGGTCCCCTGTAAAATTTCTTGCATAGACTAGGTCGCCTATTTCAAATGTACTGAAATGGGTGGAGGAGTCGGGGTTTTTTTCTGGCATATAGTTTGGGTGCAATCTGTCTAATTGTGACCTCAGCTTTCTTCCCATTAGTAATTCCGCCGGGCTTTTGTTTGTTATAGTACCCGGTGTAATATGCTGGAGGGTGAGTAGGCAATTTATTTTATCTTGGACATCCCCAATGTCCATTTTTTCTAACCCTTCTTTGGTAAACCTGACCATTTTCTCCGCCCTACCATTTGCAGCCGGGTGGGCTGGCGCGGTTAGGGCATGTCTAATACCTAGGGAGGCTAGGTATTGTTCAAATTGGATACTCGTTAATTGTGGCCCGTTGTCGGACACTAGGACATCCAGCAGGCCTTGGGTTGCAAAGAGTTTGTCAAGTTGTTTAATAACTGTTTCAGTTGTCATAGATGGCATAATTTTAACCTCCAGCCAATTTGAGTATGCATCTACAACAATTAGGAAAGTATGCCCCTTAGTAGGTATCACAAAATCAATGTGAATTCGTGACCAGGGGCCTCGTGGGGTTTTCCAGTCCCTAATGGGTGCTTTTGGTGGGAAAGGTCTGGTTCTTTGGCATTTGTTGCAAGAATTTACTCAGTATTCGATGTCCCTGTCTATACCTGGCCACCAGACATAGTTTCTAGCAAGGCTTTTCATTTTAACAATTCCAGGGTGGCCTTCATGAAGCATATTGAGAACCCTCATTTGTAATTTGGAGGGGATAACTACCCGATCACCCCACAACAAACAACCCCTTTGAATCGAGAGTTCGGTTTGTCTGGTCCGGAAAGGTTTAAAGTTCTCAGTTTTTTGATTTTCCGGCCAGCCTTTACCTACCCAGTTCAGTACATGGGCAGTCAATGGGTCCCTTGCAGTGGCTCTGGCGACATCATTTGCAGATATGGGTAGATCGGGGCATGTCTCTATCTGCAAGGTGGTCATCGTCAGTGCTGGGTCTTCCTCTATATTCGGTAATGGTGCTCTGCTCAACGCGTCTCCATGGGAAATTTGTTTCCCGGGGCGATGTGTCAGGGTATAAGAGTAGGCTGCTAGGAATTCTGACCATCTAGTCATTCGCGGGGACAAAATGTTCGGTTTCGGTTTGTTTCCCGCCAAAATTCCCAGTAGCGGTTTATGGTCCGTTACTATCAAAAATGTTCTTCCATATAGATATTCGTGGAAGCGTTTCACTCCGGCGACAATTGCCAGGGCTTCTCTGTCCAACTGACTATAATTATGCTCAGTTTTAGACAGAGTCTTTGAATAGTATGCGATGGGTGCCTCTCTCCCATCTGGCAATTGGTGGCTCAGGATGGTACCGACTCCAAACAGTGAGGTGTCGCAGGTCACCATCAATGGAAGTGTGTTACTAAACTGGATAAGAACGGTGTTTGATGTTAATAAGTTTTTTATTTTTTGGAAGGCTTTCTTTTCTCTATAGCACCAAGTCCAAATTGTTTTTTTATCCAGTAATCGGTGTAATGGTTCCGCTATTGTCACTTTGTGGGGTAGGAACATGTTATAAAAAATTATTAGTCCTAAAAATGCCTGCAGTCCAATTTTATTCCTTGGTTCTGGTGCGTCTTTAATAGCTTTGACTTTTTTGTAAGTAGGGTGTATACCCTCTCCGTCTATTAAGTAGCCCAGGAATTTGACGCGATCAGTAATTTAACAGCATTTTTCTTTTTTTACTTTTAGGCCAGATTCTCTGAATTTAGTTAGTACGTCTTTTAGCCTTTTTTTTAGTTGAGTCGCATCTTTGGCCAAAATTAGGACATCGTCGAAGTAGGGTACGACCCCTTTTATACCATTCAATAGGCGTTCCATGAGGCTCTGGAAAACGCCTGGGGCTACACTCACTCCAAATTGGAGTCTGTTGCATTTGAATGCCCTTTGTGGGTCACTATAGTTTGTGCTTCAGCCGTTAAGGGGTCTACTGGGAGCTGATGGTAAGCTTGTGCTAGATCTAGTTTAGCGAAAACTTTTCCTCCCCCAAGAGAATGTAATAAGTGTTGTACGACTGGCACCAGGTATGCGCTTTGTTGCAATGCGTGGTTCAGGGTAGCCTTGTAGTCACCACAAATTCGAACCGACCCATCTGGTTTAATTGGTGTTACGATCGGCATTTCCCACTTAGCATGGTCAACAGGTTCTAAAACCCCTTGGTCTATTAATTTATTTAGTTGTTCCTCTATTTTTGCTTTCAGAGCAAAAGGAACTTGTCTGGCCTTAGTCTTCTAGGGGCTACCTGGGGGTCTAGACTAAAGGAAATTGGGGTCCCCCGATACCTGCCTAGGGAGCCGTCGAAAACATCCTGGAACTCTTGGATCAGGTTTTCTTCCCAGTCGGTTTTGGCCACTCGGTCTACTCCGGTCATCCCGATGCCCAATGATGTGAACCATTCAATGCCCAGGAGGCTTGGTCGGTCTTGGTCGACTATTGTCAATGGTAGTACTTCGACATGTTGTTTGTAGGCGACTCGGAAATGTCCTAGGCCTACTACAGGAATTCGGTTTCCTTGGTAGTCCTTCAGGGTTAATTTTTGTCTCTGGACTTCTTTGAGTTTGATGTCTGGGACCAGTTGTTTGATGGTGTCCCATGATACCATTGATAGGAAAGACCCAGAGTCTACCTCCATTTCGCAAGGGTTGCCTTCTATTTTTACAATTATTTTTACCTTCTTCCCGCTTTCCATCTGAGCGCTTCCGATAGTGAAAGTCTGGTGTGTTTTCTCTCGGTTAGTGGCTCGCTTGTTCCGCTGCCACTTTCTCTCAGTTTGTTTTGGCTCAGCTTGTGCGGGGGAGTTGCTGCGTCTGTTTGGGCCGTAATTTTTTTTATTCCTGCAGACTTTCTCGATATGCCCTCTTTTCTTGCAAGCTCTGCAAATGGCATCGAGAAATCTGCAATCGGCCCGAGGATGGTTTCCTCCACAGCCAGCGCATTCCCGCCAATTCCTTTTTTCGCGCCCTTTCTTGTTGGCATATAAGCGGTGGACGTTGTCGTCTTCCTCCCCGGATTCTTACATCTCTTCAAAATCCTCGTGGTGAGTGGTGGGAAATTGTTTCTTCCCTCTGGCCAGGCTCGTTTCGTCATTGTTCGTGTTCATCTGTTTCATTTTGACCGCCAATTTTTTCACGGCTTCAACGGCTGTGGCTTCTGCGATGGCTTTGGCTACGGTTATATTGGGTTTATTTAGCAGCTTGCTCTGTACATTAAAGTCTTTTAAACCCAGTATTACTCAATCCTGCATCGCTTCATCTAAATTTAGAAATTTGCATGCTCCCCCTATTTGTCGGAGGGCTGCCACAAAATCAGCGATGGTCTCGCCTTCTTTCTGGTCTCTTCGGTAAAATTTGTGCCGCTTGATAAGGTTTGACACCACCGGTGCGTAGTGAGCCTTTAGTATTCTTTGGAGCTCTGGCCAAGTCAATTGTTTCACATCTCGGGGCTTCGCCAAAGCCTTGGCCATCTTGAAGATTGTGGGCCCGCAGTGTGTCAAGAAAACAGCTCTCTTACGCTGGTCTGAGATCTCTTCTATCTCGTTACTTTCCAAATACATCTGGAAACGGTCTACGTAGGATTCCCAATCCTCTTCATTGGGATTGAAGGGTGCGGGCAGCGCATTATTTTGAGCCATAATTCTTTGTCTAGTTTAATTTGTCACCGCGTGCTCAGTTTCACGTTTAGGACAATCCCACCCTCGTCGCCAGTGTTCCGTCCGGACAAACACGAGGTAGACCGGGTTCCAACAATAAAGTCTTTATTATATACAGCAGTGGAAAAACTGAACATTGGCTCAAGCCGCGGCAGCCTTTTTATAGGGATTTGCCTGCCGGCTTGTAGCCAATGACAGGTATTTAGTTTTGCTGCCTTTTGAGCAGCTTCGTGGATTGGTTCCTATTGAACCAATCCCCATTTAGGTTTTTTAGCCAATCAGAATCCTGTATTAGGAGTCTACTATTCTATATACAGAACAGAGGGAATGGGATTTTAAAGTAACCTTCCCTCAGGAGTGGGGAGGGAATGGAGATTTTACAATATCCTTCCCCTGTCATGCCCACCAAGCCACACCCACGAAGCCATGGTCACAGAACCAGTAGTAAAAAAATTTGAATCCCACCACTGCATGACAGTCATTTAGAACGACTCTCATAATATCTCAGATTGCCCAAGAAAGTTATGCAGTTCTCATATATGATTAATTAGTATCTGTTTATTATTCCCTTGTAATTCAGAACACATTGAATATTTATTTCATTATTTGCTGTTGTTATTTATATGAGCTCCACATGAAAATCCTTCTGAAGCAACTATGATAGTTCTGAATAATTTTAACTACTATCTATGATAGAAATAAGAAGTCATTGAGAAAAACTGGAAATACAGTTAGTCACACAGTAAATAAATGCAAAGACAATTATTCACAGTCTTGATAATATTTTAGAATTCAGCTTTAAAACTTAAGGTCCAATGTTTCATTGCATGCTCTTAGTATATCATTTATGATTACTATAAATGACAATTGAAACTATTTTAAATATTTCCATAGTTTTAGTTTGCATTTTCAGATTGAGAATTATGTTAATTAATTAATTAACTAAGAACGTGTCACTTTGTATTGTTTTTCCGACTTTAACACAATAGATTAAAATGTGTATTCATTCCATTTGTGCATACTTGCTTAAATGACAAGTTAAGAAATTAATTAGGTGGTAATTAAGAAACGTTGCTAAACCTGAGCTATTAGAAGGGATAAAATTTGCAAAATTTTCAACATGCGTAAAAATCCTCCATTGAATTAAGAGTGAAAATGAAAGTGTTTACAATTTAACATAAACCATTAACACTAAAAAGGCCACATATTTAATAGCTGTAATTATCTCTTATTAAATTTATACACATATATGAAGACATATTAGGTAAAGTATGAACCTTCTTTAAAAAGTATATATGTTTAAATTAGAAAGAGAGAGAGAGAGAGAGAGAAAGAAAGAAAGAAAGAAAGAAAGAAAGAAAGAAAGAAAGAAAGAAAAAGAAAGAAAGTTAGTTTATAAGATGTTTTATTCACTAGAGGTGGAATGATACACACATTTTTAAATCGTTTAAAATTTTCATCATCTTTATTCCACATGTCTCTGTGATCTACGAATATACAATGACTTTTTTATTTTATAGAAAATTAGTTCTACTTTTGTTCAGTCTACTTTGCTCCTTATTTCTCTATTATATCAGTACATAGTATCCTTTTCCCATGCTTAAATTGGTAATAATTATATTATCATTAATATTGATGTAATTAAATTGGTAATAGTTACCAATTAATGACATTAAATAAAAAAGTATAAATGATTCTTTGAGGCACTATTTCTTGATCCACCTTGATTTGTCTTCCAAAATTGGACCAGATTAAAGCCATAGAAGCCAGTTTGAGGATGTTTAGAATGTATCTGGATACAGAAGTTCCACTTGCTCGATTAGCTGCATCCCTTCTAGATAATTAAATTTATCAAGGGGAGACTAGCACATGGTAAAAGAGGACAATATTTCTTTGTGAGAGAGTTGGTTTCACATGTGATTGATAAAACTGATAATTCAAACAAATACCTGTTAAACCAGAATGTCTGATATATACAGTATCAATTTTAAATATGTTTTTCTTGAAAGAACTACATCAGATGCCTACAGTTTTCTAAGGGTAGTTTAAGAGAGCGTATTTAGACCATTAATGTCCTTATATGAGTGATACATGAAAAACCAACACTGTGAATCAACATGCAAGGGCAAATTAAACAACTGGTCATTCTTTAATTTTAATTTATATTGATTATATTCGTTGTGATTTCAATGAACCTCTACTTCTTGTTTCCTCATTATTTCAGTTGTCTGTTAAGTCTTTGCAAATTAATTAATGAAATGAATCACATAATGTGAACACTATCAATCCCACTGAACTGAAGTGTTAGTTTCATAGATAGTTTCTTTTGATTTTTGCTGTTTTCCAGGACGCTTGGATTTCTGCATGTTATACAACAGAAAGATGTAAAAAATTCATAGGGAAGAGCTATGTATAATAGGGAATAGACTTTGCTTGTGCATGTTAATAAGAATACATACACAAACACAAACAAGCTCCAAAGAAGTTTTTAAGATTTTGCAATTACACCTGTTCCTTGGAAGCAATTACATTGTCAACGTTTCTCATTTACAAATTACATTTGCAGCATTCATTTATGAACTGTGCTATTGGCCACTCTCACAAAATTGGGATACTTATCTCTACATTTAGCCCTGAATTTCTATTAAAAATTGATTACAAGAAATAATGTTAATACTGTGGAGATCATAAAATCAGAACAACAAAAAAAAGTATAAATACACAAGAGGACATGTCCTTTTGATTCAAACTCCTCTGAGGTTCAGCATTAGTATTCCAGGTGCAGAAGCATGAAATGAAAAGAAACTGAAGTCAATGACTAGTGCAGAAATACTTCAAGTTCTATGGAGGACATCTGTAGTGAAATGGTTGTCAATTTTTAAAGAACTCAGGAACTTTTATTTGACAAGCACTAGATAATTTTTCATGTATATGACAGTAGAAATCTGATTAATAATGGATTGCTAATCTTATCAAATAATTAAGTTAAAAATGAATGTCATTCTTTTATGTTGGAAATCTTAAGATTTATGGAGAATTGAGTATAATTCAGTGCTCAAGAAATTGATCATTAAAAGGCAATTTGGATTTTGTTTCAGTCTTTGAAATCTTAAAATGTAAGACATTAACAATGGCATAATTTTATGGCTATGAGAAAACTTTTAACAATATTAACATTTGAAATATCTTATAGAATGTCAATTGGTTAGACTTTTACCAACATCCTATTTTCATACTCTAAAGGAACAACCATCTATTGAGTCTTTTGTCTCATTATCTTTATGAACTGTCTTATGATGCAATGATTTATCATCATTTTAAAAGCTCTTAAATACATTTTATTGCCTTCTTAACATTGCCTTTTAGTTTATGTTCCTTTTAAGCCTTTGAATATTACATAGGACAAGGAGAAAGAATGCAAAAGTTTTATTGGATTGAAGACCGATAGATCTATTCTCAATTTCCCAGAAGTTTTTGCAGTCAATTCAACTTCAATGATTGCTTCAAAAAGATGATTTGATTAAATTTCCTTCTAATCAAATCATCTCTTCAAAGCTTTTCAGGGGACTCATATGTATTTGCTGTTGCTTCAGTTACCCTTCATTATTGTCCAGATTCTCTTTGTGAATAATATTGTGTGGGACAATACTCTTTCTAGCAAAGCAGCAACTGTATTTTTTAAATTCATGAATCACACTCACAGTTTGCTTGATCAATTCACATTTCAACTTTCCTGATTTTGTTCTTCTAATACTTCATTCTCCTCTTACTTTACAGCATATTCTGCTGTTTAATTTTATTTATAAGGAAAATATTTTTTTTCAATATCTATTAGCCTTTCTTTAATCAATAACTCATATAACATCATTTTCTTTTCCTTTTTTTTTTACTAAGGGAATAAATGAATACAATATATTATTTATATCTTCATTAGAATGATATTTGGTAATAATAATATGTGGGCACGTGTATATTTAAGTGTTAGTATATTAAAGACATCATACTCAGTTCTTTTTGACCTTATTCATATTCATATGCTTTATATCTGTCCAGTGTTACTCACAATAATTGTGTTGCTGTTGTGCCTAAGGGTAAGGGTAGCATAGAAGACAGAAATAAAAGAGGAGGAAAAGATGACTGTGATAAGATTGAACCACTTTGCTTCTTTCAATCCTGATGCTT
The DNA here is from genome assembly GCA_015471245.1 of Laticauda colubrina. Taxonomy (NCBI): domain Eukaryota; kingdom Metazoa; phylum Chordata; class Lepidosauria; order Squamata; family Elapidae; genus Laticauda; species Laticauda colubrina. Next base: position 11,462,955 of record BLBF01000039.1, on the reverse strand, counting down.
TTCAACTTGCCAGTAAACTGGGGGAGGGGAAATGGAATGTGGAAAATGTATGCAAAGAGCGTGAGAACATGAAGCCAGCAAGGCCACTATTGCGGCCACTTGAGAAAGACATGGACAGTTCTCATAACAAAATACCACCTCATAATTGGACAATGTGATCAAGTAAGGGTGGGGAGAAGGAGAAAGTATTGTTTAACAGGGCAAGCATTAGCAGGAAACCAGACCTGGTTTTGTTTCTTCAGTACCAACATGGGGTATGCCAATGAACTGGGGGAGGGGAAATGGAATGTGGAGAATGTATGCAGAGAGCGTGAGAGAATGAAGCCAGCAAGGTCACTATCCAAATGTTTTCTGAGAGAGACCTCCCCAGGTGGGCATCTCAGTAACCAGCCATGGGAAATGTCTACAAGTACTACTTCAACAAGGACAAAATCTTCCAGCACTACAACTACATTAAAGATAAGCTGGAAAGAGACGAGGAGTCTCCACTGACTCCCACTGCCATTCTCATCATTGTGCTCTGTTGCTTCATTATTCTGAAGAACCTGCTGGTGCTCATATCTGTCTAGAGGAACAAGAAATTCCACTCTGCCATGTTTATCTTCATTGGCAACTTGGTTTTTTCAGACCTCATGGCTGGCTCAGCTTTCATTACCAACATTACCAGCCACCTTTCACCTCACTCCGATGCAGTGGTTTGTGCGAGAAGGCACTGCTTTTACCACCCTGGCCATGTTGGTCTTCAGCTTGTTAACCATTGTGATTGAATGACACGTGGCTATCACCAAGGTGAAAGTCTACAGTAATGACAAGAACTGCAGGATGCTGTTGCTGATTGGGGCCTGCTGGGTCATCTCAGCCACCATTGGGCATCTACCCATCCTTGGCTGGAACTGCATTTTGGTTCTCAAGAAGTGCTCCACTGTTCTTCCCCTTTATTCTAAAAGCTACATTATCTTTGTGGTTACCATTTTCACTGTCATCCTCTCCATTGTGGTCCTCTATTTTTGTATCTACCTCATTGTCCACTCCAGCCATGCTGAGAAAGCCAGCTCCCAGACAATAGCCTTGCTCAGGACAGTTACCTTTGTCCTGGGGGCCTTCATCATCTGCTGCCTGCCTGCCTTCACCATCCTCCTGATAGACGCTTCATGCACCAGGAAGTCTTGTCCTATCCTTTACCAGTCAAGATATTTCTTTCCATTTGCTACCTCAATTCAGCCATTAACCCCCTCATTTATACCCTCCGCAGCAAAGACATGAGGAAGGAGTTCCTAAGGGTGCTTTGTTGCTGGGGGATGATGGGGCAGGGAAAGCCAGCAGAGCGTTGCATGATCCCTCTGCAGAGTTCCAGTTCCTTGGAGCAGTGCACTCCAAAACAGGATCTTCCCACTTTATCTATCATGATGGAGCATTCCATATTTGTGTGAAAAAGGACACATGGAAAGGAACTGTGGATCAGCCAGGCAATAGCAAAGGATGATGGGTGGGATTGGACCCAAGAAAGCGGTACAAACCTGATGAATATATTGCCCTGGTGGTCAAATCAACCTGCAATGGACTTCAATGGAGGTATGCATTTGTTCACTAAGATCTGCACAGTATTATGATTTTATGTTAGGAGTGTGTGTGAGAGACATAGTGATTGGCTGCTGAATGATGGAGTGACATGAAGGGAGGGTGGGTAATGGCTTGCACTAGACTCTGATTTGGTACAATTGTCCTCTTCTATAAAAGTTGCCCTTGCCTGTGTATAGACCCACTATTATTATTGCTGGTGTTGTTATTTTGGTCCTGCATCTTGGAGCCATTCATTCTCCTCTTTGCACAAAACATTCAGCCACTCTTCCCTGGGAAGCAATTTTGCAACTTTAGTTGATTTAAAGCCCATGTCACACTGAACCAGCAGATACAAAGAGATTGTAAAATGGACAAAAAAGCTTGCTATCCGTTGGAAAACATGATGCATCCATTGTGTACTCACTGCGTACGTGCTTCATACACTCGATCCGTCAAACATCCGTCTACTGCTATTTCATTCACTTAAAAAGTTTTGAGCTACACAAAACTTTTTAGCGGATGAACTTTCTGCTGTGTACGATCTACATCCACGACACATACGGGCAAGAAACGTTCTACGTCTGTTGTCATCCGTTACACATCCGATGTATCCTCTCAGCATCCTCTAGACATCCACACAACTCACATCCACTCCAGCGGAAAGAGGGAGGAAGCAAAAGGTACACAGAACGTCCACACAGCGTTAGTAGCATGGACATAGAAAGGATGAAAGCGGATGCAGCTCGGATATAAAGCATTAAAACAGACAAAACATTCGTATATGGGACGTATCTCGGATATTTAGGATGTTTGGAGGATGTCAAGAGTATGTGGAAGGACACCTAGAGGAAAACCAACATTTCCTATAAAAAGGGGGGGGAAATCACTTGGATCTCACTATCAGTCCAGCAGCCGTGGTGTGCAGATCTCTTCAGCCTTGCTCTTGCTCTTCCACATCATCCATTGATCTCCACCATGGATCATCGCACAGTCCTTTTGGTAGTCACCATCATTCAACACCAGAACCAAGCCCTCTTCAGACTGTTTCACCTTTTCTACGCAAAGAGGAGACATCCAAGAACTGTCTGGATCCAACGATGGATCAGGAGAAGAGTGGAGTTTGGACTCTATGACAAGCTGATGGTGAAGCTGAGGAATGAAGACCCTCATGCATTCCAGCACTTCATGAGGATGCCACCAGCCATGTTTGACGAAGTTGTGGAGCGGCTGAGACCCAGGTTGACAAAGGCAAACACCAACTTCCGGCCCAGCCTGGACCCTGGACTGAAGGTGGCACTGACTCTGCACCACCTGGCCTCTGGGACCACGTACAGAAACATGCAGTATGCCTGGAGGGTGCCACACAACACCATCAGCATTGTGGTCAGAGAAGTGGTGCAGGCCATCATTGAAGAATACATAGAGGAGCTCCTCCAGTGCCCCACCACTGAAGAAGGCTGGAGGAAAGTTGCAGAGCAGTGGTATCAGAGGTGGAACTTTCCCCACACCATTGGAGCCATAGATGGGAAGCACGTGGCCTGCAAAGCTCCAGCCAACTCAGGGTCCAATTAGTTCAACTACAAGGGCTTCTTCAGCATCATCCTCTTTGCCATGGTTGATGCTGACTACAAGTTCATGTACATCGATGCTTCAGGCAACAGGTCAGCTTTAGATGCCCAGATATACAATGCCAGTGACCTCAAGGGTTGGCTGGAATGCAACCTCATCATGGGTTTCTACCTACCCAACGACACACAAGATGTGCCCTACTTCATCGTAGGGGATGACGCCTTCTCCCTCAGAACTTAACTCATGAAGCCCTACAGTTCAAGATACCTCACCCGTGAAGAGAGGATCTTCAACTACAGGCTGTTCAGGGCAAGACGGGTGGTGGAGAATGTCTTTGGCATCCTGGCCAACAGGTTCCAGGTACTTCTCACCACCATGCAGCATCACCCACAGACTGTGAGGAGCATCGTGGAAGCTTGCTGCACCCTGCACAATCTCATGCGCACCCGCTACCCAGTGTTGTAGAACAGGCTTGTGGACTGTCAACAAGGCAATGGGGACATGGAGCCTGGTGAATGGAGGCAAGGACTAAACCTGATAGACACTGTAGATGTGTAAGTCCCCAACAGAGGTTCATGTGGAGGGAAGAAGCAGCGCAACCTCCTGAAACACTGGTGCAACTCCCCAGCTGGAGCAGTGGAGTGGCAAGACAGGATGGAAGATGCTTAATGGATGCTTCTTTCAGCCTGTCTCATCACACTGATGAGATTGTGCAATGTATGTTGAGTGGCCTTACAATGAATAGGGCATTAATAAAGAGTTTTGTTTATGTTTAAATGTGTTGATCAATGATTAAATTGTTATTGATAATAAAGGGCCATATGTGTGGCAGCTGGGAGGGTGGACCATACAGTCCCACTATGCTTGCGCTGGAGGTTTATCTATCCCACAACTATCCTTACCAATCCCACAGCTATCCATCCCACAGCTATCCTTACCAATTCCACAAGCATGCAAAGGCTTAACCCTTTTTTCAAAGTTTTCCCCAACACTTTATTAAGTAAAAAAAACGAACTGTGTGTGAAGCAAAGATAACCTTTATTAATAACAAACTGTATGACTTTATTAAAAAGCAAAATGACCCAAGTAAAGTGTCTTTAAGCAAAGATAAGATGAACAGATAATAACTCAGTCTCTGGCACTCTTTTCAGCTCTGAGGCATGCCCATGGTCTCAGATATAAAGGGGCCAGGGACTGTGGAGTTGGCTGTTGCTGGAGTGCTGGTCTGAGGCGCCATTGGGGTGCCTGGCCCCGAGAGTACAACAGGAGATGGTGTGTGCAGGAAGCTCTCAGAGAGCTGACTCAGTCCCATGAGGTTGAGAAGCACTTCCTCAAGGACCTGGGGTGTGAGGCCCAAGACTGATGACAGATGTTCTGAGGAAGGGTTTGGCTGTGGGGTGGAGGAAGGAGGAGTGTAGTGGGGCTGTCTGGTCTGCAGATGGGTCAGGTGAGGCGTCTGTGGCATCTGTGGCGTCCAAGGAACCTGGATGTGGAAAGCGAAGGGCTGCCTCTGCTGTGGGAAGTCCTAGTAGTGGTAGGCTTGGTAGGCGAGGGACTGCTGAAATCCGTGGAAGGGTTGTGACATCACCTGGGGTGGAGGAGCAGACCTGGAGTGCGTAGCAGCAGGTTCAGCTGGGCCTGGAGGGTTGTGCAGAAGAGGTGTGATGTTCTCCTTCATCGCCTGGTACTGGGCCTCGGGCATGTCCATGAGGATCTGGCTCACGTACGTGATGAAGGGCTTGCAGTTGGAGGATGGTATGTCAAAGTGGACCAGCTGGGAGAGGAGATCTGTGCTGGCTTTGATTGTGTCCCTGATCTCCAAGAGGACAGTGTGGCTCTGTCCCTCCGGTCTGCCTCTCTGCCTGCTTTCTGTGGAGGTGGAGCTGGGGATGGGTGTGGGTTGGTCTCTGGTGGCTGCCTCTTCTGCTCCATCTGAGACAGGAGATCCTCCACGTCCTCTGGCACGGGGAGTGCAGCTGTGGTGAGGGGTCTCTGTCGCGGGGCCCTCCAAAGACACCTGCCTGAACATGGTCACTGTCTCCTGGCTGGAAGAGGAGTGGCTCTCTGTGGGCTGTCTGAGGGAGAGGGTTGATAGAGGGGATGCTCCTCAGTGGCGGATCTCACCCACTAGGAAACTGCACCTGGCCATGACATAGGTCTCCCGGTCAGTTAGCTTGACAGCGGCCTGCCCGGATCTCTTCAGGTGCAGTTTGCCATACCAGGTGTGCATATGCTTCCACCACCCCAGGAGGACATCTGAAGTGTAGCCCAGGCTCTCCGCCTTCTCTCTCCATGCTGCCTGCTTCCACTTGGTGTCGCGATAGAGCCTGTGTCCCTTCCTCCAGAGGTACACGTTCTCCCTCAGCCATTCCAGCACCTCCTCCTCATGGTCTTCAGAAATGGAGTACTGTTTCCTCTCCCCCTTCTCCTTGCCTTGCCTCTTCCTCTCTCTGGCAGGGGCTTCAGGGCCTTCAGCAGCAGGGCTTTGAGGGCCTTGGGGCTGGTCCATCACAGCAGCAGCAGCAGGAGAAGCAGCAGCAGCAGCAGCAGCAGGAGAAGCACCAGCAGCACCAGCAGCAGCACCAGCAGGAGAAGCACCAGCAGCAGCAACACCAGGAGCACCAGGATCACCAGGAGCACCACCAGCAGCAGCAGCAGCTTCAGAGTCAGCGCCAGGGGGTGGGATGGTGGTTCTGTCCTTCTTGCCAGGTCTGGCAGGAGTAGGCACAGGCTTCCTCTTCTTCCCCATGGTGTTCTCTCAAGATGTCTCTGGCAGCAGGTCTTTCCTCTGAATGGTGACCTGCTTGAGAGCTGCATCCTTTTTTATCCGTGGAGCTTACACAACACATCCTCCCCACATGCGCAGTGAACGCTTTGCATCCGCTAGGCATCCGCTAGGCATCCTATAGGTGTCCGTGATGCATCCGCGTCATCCGCTACGCATCTGTTACGCATCCGTTCCTTCCGCTACGCATCCGCTTCGCTGTTCTCCCCCGGAAGCCCTGCGGATATGTCATCCGCTTTCATCCGCTTCCATCCGCTAGGCTTCCTACGAACGTCCGCTTTACATCCCCGCTACATCCTCCCCACATCCATTCCTTTCCGTTGTTGTCTGCTTTGTTAATGCAAATTTGGGGCACTTTTGAGAGCGGATAACAACGGATGGCAAATTTGCTCATCCGCTGTGTCCTTTTTACATACGTTTTGCATCCGTCGGTCAGTGTGACCTCGCCTTAAACCAGTCTTCAATCTGAGGCACACAAGGCAACAAGGGCTTATAATTCCAACCCCTTGAACCTGGGTTACCTGTCCTTGACTTACAACCATTCATTTGGTGACTGTTCAAACAACAGCACTGAAAAAAACATGACTTATGACCTTTTTTCACATGACCCCCAGAGTCATGGGATAAAAATGTGTATGTTTGGCAAGTGACTCATAGTTATGATTGTTGTGGTGTACTGGGGTCATGTGATCACTTTGTGACCTTCTGATAAGCAAAGTCAATGGGGAAGCCAGATTCACTTAACAACCATGTTATTAACTTAACAACTTAAGTATTCACTTAATATCTGTGGCAAGAAAGGTCATAAAATGGAGCAAAATTAGCTTAACTGTCTTGCTTAGCAACAGAAATTTGGGACTCAATTGCAGTCATAAGTCAAGGACTACCCACAGTGACTGAAGTTGAAGACAATCATATCTTTAGAAGCATAGAGGGTATTTTCATTATACTTCTGCTGAAAATATGAAATATCTGGCTCTATACTTTCTGAGAGGGATGCAAAGGCTGCTTCCAAAGATGTATGTAAATATTTTGGGATACATATCTGCTAATGTCTATGACATCACAGATGCCAAACTATATGTTCCTTTCATCCTCGCAAAGACACTTTTATCAATGTTTTTAAAAGTCTTCTTCCTCTACTGTAGCCTGGAAGCCAAACAAGTTTTGAATTTTTTTACATGGCAAAAGCTATACATATTGATTAAACAAATGCAGAAAAATGCATAACGAGCTTTTGTGGATACTGAAGAGAGATAATTGGAAAATTATCATAATCCCTACTAAATTTGTTCTTTCTGTTTTTCATATTTTTCACTGAAACAGAATGTATCTGCAGGACAGGATTCACTTCTGGCTGTAAAAATGTTTTCAAAAGCAATAACAAAGCATTTCTCCACCTTTCAGTAGCCACCCCTTTCCCTTCCCATCCTGAAGTAGGTTTCCGATTTCCTTCCTTAGCCTTGCCTTTTTGAAGCTACACTGAGATTTAATCATATGAGCAATTAAGGGGATATTTTTCTGAAAATATCACATGCACAAGCAGTCTGGATCTGTATCAAATAAAGTTTTACTTTTGGGAATTCAATTCTCCTGAAAGTATTTCCTTTTGGGGGGTTTGCTAATTGACAGTTGACAGTCTGTTTTTCATGTACAAAAGAGTCACTGTATTATTTTTCATCTAAGATCTGAGTGGTATATGAAGTGTGTTAAGCTATTAATAAATGCGAAGGCTTAGATAAAATTTAATTCAGCAGGTGGAGAAGGAGATGGATCTTTAAGCAATCTGTAAACATTTTCCCAAATTGCTTTGCCTACAATACTTCTGTTCTTTTGCTTTGTTTTGTGTAAAATTTATATTATATAAAGATTGCTTCCAGTGTTAAGTAGTATTGAGGTCAGATATAGTGAAAAATATTCATGTATACTGAAAAATAAACTGAATCATTGTACTCTGTGATTTGGATTTTTTTTAGTGAAAAGTTTCGTGCCCTGGAAGAAAAAGATATATTATAATGAAGAGGTGATATATTTACTCCAAAGAATACTGAACCCAGTATTTCCAATAATAGGATGCAACTTCTACATGTGTCTTTTTCTGTTTACCATAATGTTGGCTGAGGCAGGTGAAAGCAAAACAAAGGAAAGTATATTCTTTGTTCTTAAAAGCAAAGAGATATGTTGCTTCATGCAAACCTTTGTCAAAGTGAAGAATTTTAAGATCAGAAGAATCATAATAATTGATTTTATGTGAAAATATAGAACATTATTGTGTTGTTTGTTTAATAAAGAATATGTTTTGAACAGTCAATGAGTTTCTACTTACAGTCAAGTTCATTGCATGACCATATTACTAAAAATAGGCAAGGGAAAAATTCTATTTACAATTTTTTGGGAGGAGTAAATTTAGATATTTTTCTTCCAGGATATACTGAAGAGAAAACTGCTAACTAGAACCATTTTGATTTTCAATATATATGGGTGGTCCATTCAATATTTTCTTAATAGCCAATATTTAACAAACTTATGGCATACCCATTCTTAGATGATCACAATATTCTATTCCATAACCTTTTGAATGGTCAAATGAGTCTGACATTTCTATTACTTTTAATTCAAAGATCAGTTCAGAAATTTCCTGAATTAGCTATAAAAGGAAGTATGTAAAACATGTTCTAAGAATGCCTGTGCAATGGACGCCAGGAATTCTGAGTTACATTAGAGAATCACTGTAACAATTCAAAATACAATATTTAAATTTATAGAAAAGTCAGATTATTGAAAAATCTAAAGAAGACCTAGATCTTCAATAAGATAAAATAGAATTCAAATAGGACAAATTTGTCTGTTCATAGCTCAGAAATTACCATGAAAACATTTGTCTTTGTACCTCTCATATACCACTAAAAGACTTGATATCTTATTATGTCTGCTTCTATCAACATGTTCTATTCTGAAGATCACAGTAATGTGATGTTATGCGGGCTGTGACATATCAGTGACACTTAAAATGCTTTCACATTCAATAATTGTCAGAGATGGAGTAAAAGAGTTACCTTTGCTGGTTTTCTCATGTCACATTTTGCTATGTGACTAATGAGAAGTAATGTATTGTTAAATGCAGGGAATATTGTACATAATAAAATTGCAATGAACAAGTTATAGTTAAGAGTATGTGAAATAAAGGACACTCTTTTAAAAATTGCCAACTATTTGAAATATAATATGATACAAGTGATAACTACTGTAGTGACATTTCCTGGTGCAGATGAGGCCAAAACTGTGTATTTGCTTGTTTGTTGGAGTCCCAACTATTATTATCTGGAGTTGGAATAAAAGACAGACATGCAATTTCAGGAACGTCTTTTTTTTTTTTTTAAAGTATTGGAGTGGAATGCATTTCAACACTTTATTCTGCTCAGTATTTATGCTCAGGATATTTCAATGTAGATAGGGATCAGGAGGCTGTGTATTTGCCAAGGCCCTTAAATAGACCTTATTTCTCATATTCAATTATTTCAATCAGGGAAAAAGAAAGGATTTAAATCAACAAAACAAAGCAAAAGCCTCTGAACAAATAATAAGTATCATCTCCAGCCTGAAACCCAAACCCAGTTTTTAAAGCTTTCTGAAACTCTAGGAGAGAGGGCACCATCCTTTTCTCCAGAGGTACACTGTTTTAGAAGATGGCAGTTGCAACAAAGAAGGCATGCTTCCCAGGTCCCACAAAATGTTTAACTGAAGTAATTTGGAATGTACCTGTTCTGTTGGATCATTCTGTGCTTGAGTGACATCAATCTGGCCATGTCCCCAAACAACCCTGATGCAGCCCTCAATGAAATTGAATTTGACAACCCTGTTGTAGATTATCATATTGCTAATGTACCTTTAAAACTATTCAAAAGTACAAAAATAATAAAAAATATCAGTGATATTTCTATTTATACCTGGTACATTTGCAGGCTTCAAAATTCATATGATTTTAAGTATATTAAACTGAGTTGTTTGAAAGTATAAGCTAAAAATGTAGATATATTGAGAGGAATTGGGGAAAAAAAAGTTGATACATGAAAGATAATATTTCTAATCTCAATATGTCAATGCTTTCAGGTTTTTAAAAATATTAAATATCATAAATTGAGAATAATTAGTCTATAAACATACATATTAAGCAGATCTCCTCAATAGCTGCCTTTAATGGGTAAATATTTATTTTCCTAAATTAAAAATGTAATAAATTTGAACATTGATTAACACTTTTGATTTGTGATGGTTTCATATTAGGGTATATATTTTCTATACTGTAAATTAGTTTTTATCAAGGGGTTTCAAGTTTAAATATGTTAATGTGTTATTAAATTATATTCCAAAAATTAAGTGTATATATTTCTAAATATATTTCTAGAAATAATATCTCATTCCTGGAGTGCTGCAAAAAACATTGTTCTGGATTCTTTAAAATGTACTTATATGCAAGGTTGCTTGATGAAATTAAAAAAAAAAACAACAAACCTGAAGAGTATGATTGCATGTGGGCAATCTTTTGTTTAAAAAGTGAGTTTGTATAAGGATGTACAAAAAGTGTTTTACTCCCTTTTTGCACTTTTTGCAATGCAGCTGTATTAAATAAAAATGGCAAGAACTATCACAGAATATAAAAGGTTGCAGAAAATTCTAATCCTTTGCTTCAATGTGGTGGTCATCCAATTTTATTTTTTAGCCCTAGGATGTGCAGATTTTTGAAAGCAGCTCAAATTTCCCTTGCTGACTGTGAAGCCTTTTAAAGCCAATTTCTCACCTGTGTTATACTATGAACATGCCAAAAAATAAAAACAAAACCTGCAAAAGAGGTCTTCTTTGCAATCTCTGCAAATGCCACTGTGAGAGAAAAGGTTAATTTCCCCCTTCCCTCTGGGCTCTGAGAGGAAAGGCAGACTTTCTATCTCCCACTCAGCATGAAACACAGGATCTTTTCTCTTTCTGACATCCCAAGGATGAATGGAAAACTCAGATGAAGATTTGCACCACACTGGGATTGGGTAGTCAGTCATATTTACTTTCTGATTTTCATGGATTTCCATCAGTGAAAGTTTTCCGAGCTCATGCTATGTATAGGCATGCTTGCTGTGTTGCTTGTAAATTTTCATTAATATAAAAAAAAAAACCTCTTTCCTCACCATTCTTCAAGATTATGTCTGGTGTCTTTCCCAGTTCTATAATTCATAAAACATATCCTGAGTCATAAGTACAAAATAACAATCTGAAGAATGGTATGTTTTAGTCACCTTAAATTATACACAATATCAAACAAATGTTTATCGTGCAGTATTTCATATGCTGATGAATGTCATCATGTTCTCTGCAATATCTATCAATACATAATTCATCAACAGTGGCAGAATTGATAAAGATGTAAAAATGCAGAACAAATTGGCAAATATATATATATATATAAGTAACAGGCTAAAATCAAATGAAATAGAGGAATAATTCAATCTGCAGATCAGCCTCCAGAAAAGAAAGAGCCTAAAGGACATTTTAAATCAAATCACAGAATATTTGTTTTCAATCATGTTTCATTTTTGTTTTTTCATATCATTTTGTTGTAGTTTGTTTTTAATTGATGAAAAAATATGAGAGTTTCTGTTCCTTATGTTAAATAAAAAATTCAAATAATATGCATAACTGTCATAAGCAAGAAATCACCTCCACTTCAAATTACTTATATAAAATAATGTCCAAGGCACTGGACACTTTTTCCAATATACAGGAAGGTGCTGACAAGGTACTGGTGATTTGTCCATGTAACTAAAATGAATGATGACTTATGTCACATTTATAAAAAATATTTTTGCAAGTATTTTTTTTAAAAAAGACATCATGAGCCTAAATAAAACTTAGCACATGAAAATAATGCTAGGGCCAAATTGTTGTATTGTATACTTATCAAACAATATGTTATCACCAGAGCATGGAACAAATTGTGACAAAGGAATTAGTTTAATTTGGTTTACATTGCTTTAAAGGTGCCTGCTGCAAACACCTTACAATTGGACAGTTGCAATACAATATACTTGACATGGAACTGTCCTTGAAGACCACCTGGAGGTCACAGCTGGCTCAAAATGTAACAGTACAATCAGTAATGGCTCCTCTCAGTGTGCCTATATGTCATCATTCCTATGTAAGTAATGCATTGGCTGCCAATCAGCTTCTGAATACAATGCAATGTATTGAAATAGGCCTGGATATCTGAGAGCCCAATTATCCATTTTTGGCCATGATGGCCCTCCTGGACTCCGTTTTCAGCTACGATGGCCTCCTGCAGCCCTCTACCAGCAAAAATGGAGCTCAGGAGAGCTGTGCACTGCCCTCCCTTTTGCTGGCAGAGGTACTGCAGGCAAACCCTTCACTGTTTCTCGAGTGAGCCCATGGACCAGCCCCCAGGCCTTGAATTTGATACCCCTGATCTAGAATAGCCTCATTTTGGCTGATCATTTAGTGAAAAAAACCAACTTTCCTTACAATTTTGAAAGAAGATGTAATTCATTTGTCCCAGATCATCTGAAGCTGTTCCATGAAAACTCCTATCACTGTATTTTAAGAATGATGGAGAAGAATTGTTTCATAGATCTGATCAAATCTCTAAGGTGCTACAAAATATGGCTGCATACTGGATACTGAGTTTTCTTGTGTAAACTGATACAAATTTTAAATCAAGAAAAAATTTTTTTTTCATTTTGAACATAGTTGTGCTTATGAATCAACATTGAATCACCACTAAAAGCTTTGTCACTTCAAACTTCTGTGTAATAATAAAATATCTCAAAAGGTGTATTCCAGACATCAGCGTGTCATATTATTTCTTTACTCTCAATATAATATTTAATGTGTCTTGAATAATGAGTTCTTCCTTTATGTTTTAATAATTTTTTTGTAAAGTACTATTTAATGTAGCCTTCTTGTGTCTTTTAGGATGACAGTTTTTACTGCCTAAATTTCAATCGAAAAGTAACCCTATTTTTTTTTATCCATTATTGGTGATTGTGGCAATATTAAATAGGACTGTGTATCCATGTCAGCTTGAATTCAGTTGTTCCAGATAACAGCTTAATCATTTCAACTAAATCAGAGGTTGCCTTTTCAAGTCTGCTGTCATACAATGCAAGATTCAATAAGATGAAGTTTTTGGCTTTCAGTTGATTACCATGGAAGTCACATTTTTTTCACAAACTGAAATGAAGTCTGCAGGCACATCAGTTGATTTTGACATAATGTCTTCTGCTAAGTTTCAGAATAAATAATTTTTAGATCTAGATTTCAGACCCTTCATTCTAGATTATATCCTATCAATTTTCTTTTCTTGGATGAATTAGGTAAAATTATTAAAGTTATTTGTGCATTCTGTGTAGGGAAATTACACTGAATAACAAACTCAGGTTTGAAGACCAAGTGTCCCAGTAGGAAGGAGGGATCAAGCAGGGAATTAGTCTGGACTCCTTATATAAACACAAGAGGGCAAAGACTGAGCCCACTTTCAATGCCTTTTGAGCCTTATTCAGTCTTCCCCAGACAAAAGCTGCCAGTCTGGGGAGATTCCTGTGAAATAGGCCTAGAACACTAAAACAGCAAATTTAAACTCTATCCATATGGGTCTATGCCTGACATACAGTGGAGACAATGTAAAAATGTGGCAGGAAGAAAAATACTTCTTAAAAATCAGTGTTCTTGGGCAATACTATGAAAGCACAATATTTTTAATTACTTATTCTTGGTAAGTAATCTGTCAGATTATGCATGGCAATTTAATTATTTCCCTTAAATATTATTTATCTGAGTATTAGGCTTCAGTTGATAGTCCACCCTTTTATAAGGACCCACATTTGTTTCATCCAACCTATGTATCTGATCTTTATATGCTATTATCAAATACAAGAGCAAGGCAATAATGAAAAAAACATCAACTTGATTGCATTACTGAGAATATTATTCAAAATGTTTCCTATGCCAGGGCAAAAAGATTTGCAAGTTCAAGCACTTTTTAAATACATAAAATAAAGAAAGCTCAGATATTTTGATGCAGAATTAAATGCACCTTCTGCTTTAAATAAGGCTAGTCTTTCTATAACATTTCTATTAGCCCCTTCATTTGCTTACATTGTTGTTGTCCTGAAAGACCTACCTTTTAACTTCCAAATGCTTTCTCATTACATGGATTTCTGAACTGTCTTCTCCCAGGCAGAACCAATTACCCCCTGAACTCTCACTGCCCACTTGAGCCCTTGCCAGGAATAGATTCTCCAGCTCAGGCAAACAAAACACAACCTAGAGCAGAAACACAGACTTCATAAGCAACCTCACCTTTCCACTTGAAGTATTTCATAATACAACCAACAAACTCCAACTTGGCTTTTCAAATATAAAAATAATTAGGTCCTGAAAGGTGGTGCTTCTTAAGAATGACAGCTTTAGAGAGATTGCAAGCTGTGTGTTTTATACCTGCAGACCAAAGCAATGAGAAGACAACAGTCTTGGCAGAGTGCTGCCTTTTATAAAACAAAATACAGAGAGAGAGAGAGAGGGAAGATCTGGGGTTGAGAAAGAAATGCTAGAAACCAATTCTTTATTAAGAGAAAATTGCTTACTCTGCTACCACTCGTATTCAATTATGCCAAGAGCCATCATTTCTTTGTAGGTTGCTGTCCAGATGATTTATATTGTCTTGTTTTAATTTATCTACATAGTTCTCTTTCTCTCTTTCTCTCTCTTTACATTTATCTACCCACCAAACATTTTTTAAAATATCAGTTTATTTTAAAAGATATTACATAATAATCACAATAAAATACAAAGCTATAAAACAACACTCACAACTCTTACAGCAGGCAGCCAAAGATACAACTTTTAAAGGAATGCAACATGGTATGAAACATTTGCCACCCTCTATCCAAACCAAAGAATATTAAAGACTGTGAAAAACTGCCCAGAAATGAAGGGAATTCTACTAATTCCAAGGCTTCAGGAAAGCAAGTAATACTTTTCTTGCAGAGTATACCACCTAAAGCTACACAAAAATAGTATACGCAAGTTCCACTGCCTGGAGGCAGCTTAAATATTGAAAGTATTATGGTTGATGTTAATTCTAAAGTGTCCAGAGTAAACTTTATCCACAAAGTATAGAAATAAGTGTAAGTAAATAAATAAATGGTGTTAGGGATAACATTGTTCACCCTAACTGTTTTAGGTGAAATACTAACTATAAATCATAGTTAGTGTATGCAGCTTTAAATGTAAAATAGCAATTGTGGGTGTGGTTATGAAAACCATATAAAAGTAGCAAGGCTACAGCTTGCTCTCTCTCTCTCTGGCTTTGATGATCCCTGATTACTGCTTGGAATCAAGACTGCATTGCTCGAACGGGAGAGACAACAACGGACTGATTTATGTGAACTGACAATAGGATATTCTACATGGACTTTGCTACCTGAATATCCCTGAATGGACTGACTACATGGTAAATGAATATTGGACTGTTTTTGACTATGCTATAAGCTTATACTGGAATAAAATATATTCTTGATAGCACAAGCGTATCTGTTATTTTTACTGTATGTTAATAAACATACAAGCTTAGCTCACTCATTTATCTGTGTGCCTATCTGACTAACGCTGCACATTCTGTTTAGCTTGTCTACCTAACCCTGGTTGGGGAACCCAGGCTTAACAAATGGTACTCAATAACAGAATATCATCAGAGTAACAAGTAGTCATTAAGATTACAATGTCATTTTCTGTTCCAAAGGAAATCATAATCAAAATCATAATAAAAAGAGCTAGAAATAAACTTTATAAGGAAATGGAGCTGGGATTTTTATATTCTCCTTGAATAGTTTTTAATAACTCCACCTCATAACTCATCTTGCATAATAACAATTATTATCAGGAAGAGGATGTACAAATGTTATAATTATTTTAGGAAATGTTTTCCACAGTCAGTATCTTGATAAGGAACCTTCAGGAATTTCTATGGATACCATCATAAGCACAAGGTACAGAATGAAAAAGTTAATGAATGACTCTAGAAACATTTAAATGCCCAATATATTTGTATCATATTAATAGTTGGAAATTTTCCATTTTGCTCTTTAGATTTCTATAGTAACCAACTAATTGATAGAATAAGGAAAGCAGTACTTTCATAAAGATAGTTTTCTACTAGAACTGGGTATATGTACTATATGTATGCATGTACAGATAGACATAGATAAAAACATTCACACATGCATATTGTAATTATCCATCAAACTATGAACTGATTTGATAACCATCTCTAAAGTTCACAGAATTTGCAATATTTTTTAAACACCAGGCTGAAAAGGCTTAGGTGTTGTAGCCTCTAATCACTATAGAATTCTTGCCTTTGTACAGATGTGGGACCAGAATTATAATCCATGCAATTGCTACATTTTCATTATGTAAGGAAATTAATACAGAAAAAAAGTATTTAATTACTTATGAAATAACAATAAGATAAATCAAATGAATATTTGATGTCATTAAGTGGTTACTGGGAAAACAGGATGCTAGATTACAGAGACCTGTCTTCCACAGTTAACTGTTCTCCAAATATGTTGAGTTTTAGCTAGATAAATAATGAACTAGTCTTTTTTTATTTGTTGTCAAAATGAGATGTATGTGGAGTTTTTAAGTCATGGAAAGTCACTAATTATTAAAGCCACAGAAAGCAATAAAGAAGAAAATAATGGAAGCTTTCCTTTCCTTTTGCCTTTTCTTTTTAAAAATACTTTCATTTTTGTATTACAGTATAAAAGACAGAAGAAAGAGTCAAAGAACAACCAGCAGGGAAAAAGAAAACCCTACATCTGATTTTCTTTAGAAATTACTTGAATAAATGGGAACATTCTGAAAAAGGGAATGAATACAAAGTTTGTAAGCTTGAGGTGAAATAAGATATTAAAAAGAAGGAAAATTTTATAAAGCAAGTATCAGGAGACATAAAACAGATCAATTATAAAGTAGAAATGATGATTCGGTACTTTTTTTACAAATAATTAATAGATAGTAATAGACTTTGCTGATCAAAGTTGGGAATTTGATGGACAATTGGAATGGAGTGATCTTCCAACAAATGGATAGGACTTCTAAGAAAAATATTAAATATTAAAATTACTCAAGGTAAATTAACAAGAGTTTGTTTTATTGTAGGGAAAATTTAGTGTTGGATGATACTGTGTACGGAGAAGAAAAATTACAGTTCACTTATTTCTCAGAAAGACATGATTTGGATTTCCAGATTCTTGGCAACTGTGGTTTCTGTAGTAAACATTCTACCAAATACTTTATCAGATCATATTCCTGTGAGTTTAGCTTATAAAGGAAATACAGACTTTTTAGATGGAGATCAAATAAAGCATTGTTGCAGAAAAGATTACTGTAAACTGTAAAAAGTAACTGTAAACTGATTACTGTAAACTTTTTAAAACTATGATGAATTTTATTCTACAGTGAGGAAAGATGTCGAAGACTTGAAAGGAGTTAATATACCATTACTATCTAAAAATGGTTTAGATGTGATAGCTAAATTAATGTGTTTGATTGAAGAGAAGACAACAACATTTATTGCTGACTGGAAACCCTTTGTAGAATTTACATGAAACATAAAAAATGAACTTTTGATTTGTGGTTTTGATGATTAAAAAATATTAGATACTAATGAACTGTTTTCATTTTTTAATTATGCAATCATACTTGCATTTGCTGCAGAAGAAATCAAAAGCTTCCTTCTATTTCTTTTATTTTTCCTTTATGCATCTTTGTTCTTCCTTTTCTTCCTTTCTTTTATACCTTTCTTTTGTTTTAATTTTTGTTAGTTTTTATTCTTTTTAAAACTTTTATTAACATTTATACATCTCTCCCATAGAAATAACTAAATATATCAGGAGAATATCCTTTCTTTATCATCTTTGTGTTAACTTTTTATCTTACGTGATTCCCATGATAGGGAGCTCTGTTTCTTCTATATTTATTATCGGTGTGAAATACTTCAATCTGATGAGCAAAGTGATGCTTAGAAATCTTTCTAAACAAATCTCTTTCTAAACAAAGAAAGAAAAGCTGTCACCTTTGAGGATCAATTGGAAAGGCATGTGGGCAGAACACTATGGGCAGCACACTATGTACACTGATATTTTTGATAAAAACTATTACCTTTGGGAAGAAGGTGCCAGTCTCCTTCAAATTAATGGCAATGCCTTGATTCCAAGTGCTTTTACTCAGTTACCTAGAGAAAATTCTCTCTTTACCATTGCTTCAGTGCTATATGATAAAGAATTCAAGTATCACCTCACATATGTTTTCATAATGTTATGTTGGGAAAGAAACTCTTAGTGCTCCCTGGAGAGAAAAAAAAAGGAGTGAATTATAATTGTAAAAGGAAATATATTTCAAAATTAATGTGATGAGCAGTAAGTAAGAATAAATGGGGCCATAATTAAAATTCAGTACACCTTCTATATTACTTGACATTTACCAAGGTATTGTACAAATTATATCAATCCCAATACTCTGGTTCATTTGCAGGTATAGTTTTAGGTATACATTTAGACATCATAAAGAGTATATGAAAATTGTAGAATATAGTTCAAGCATATTAATCTCCTAAGGGAACACCTATGTTCATTCTATCATCATGTATTACAAGAATTTGCACACTTTCATTAACATCTGTGTAATTTTATAATTGTTTAAAATACCTTAAAGTATAAAAAAGATATGTGTATAGTTGTAAACTTCCTGCCAATAGAAGTTTAAAGCAGGAGTTATTGCACTTTCTTTATGATTTGCATTTAGAATAAATTTCTCAGAGACCAGATTTTGGAAAAAAATTCATTGTGTCTTGGTTTTATGGAACATTTGAGTATAAAAGAAACATATTCCTATCAGAATGTACTTCTTATTCCTACTTTTCTTGACTTTTTAAGTGGCTACCTTAAGAGATAATGTTAGTACTTTCAAGTATTTTGTACAGTAGGCCAAGAAACAATAGACCAATCAATATGTAGTGTCAGATAAGATCAAACATCAAAAGTCCAATTTTGATAAGAGTTATGACATCCTATGGAGGAAAATACTTGAGCTCTTCAAAACTAAAAGTTGATAATTTTGGCAACCTATAGTGTGTTTCCCCAAATATTTTCTTATGAGTTCAAAAATAAGCACTAGGGTTCATTTTTTGGAGGGGGGGAGTGTCTTATATTTTTCACCTAGAGGAAGTAGCAAACATAGGGCCAACAGGAGTGAGAATGCTGCTCCCACCAGCCCAGCCCTCCATTCCCTTGTTTATTTGCCTGCGATCACAACATACCAAGCTCTTGGCATGTCCCGGCCTCCGCCTGCCCTGCCTCCTGGCTCTGATGCTGCTGGGACACTCAAGTTGAGATCTTGCTCAGATTGTTATTATGGTATGATGAGGCAGAAGGCTCAGGATCATCTCCCCCCTGCTTCAGCCAGCTGCTGGGCCTGCTGCTCACCTGCTGCTCCTGGCCCCACAGGGGCTTTTTGCCCTTCTGGCCATGCCACTATCAGCCATCCTACTGAGCTGTTCCTGTCTGTCATGGTCAACTCACCCCAGATCTATGACCCTTGGAACATCTCCCCCACCGCCAGCCTGCTAGTGTCTCTTCGGCAGTGGTTGCATGCCCCTCCCCTGTTGAATTGTGCATCTTGTTCCAGGGAGAGGGGTGTGGGCCAGGGGCTTGGCAGCCAGGGAATATGGGATTTGTGGCACAAAGGAGGAAAAAGTGCCAGGCAGGAACAACCCATCAGTGTGGCTAGGTGGGTGAAGAGCCCTTGTGAGGCCAGCCCAGCAGCTGGAAAGGGTGGGGAAGCCATTACCACACCATGTGGCCTTCTGCCTCATTATACAGTAGCAGGAGCCTGGGCAAGATCCAGGCCTGGTAGACTGCAAACTGTAGTAACCACCTGCTGCAGAGCCATAAGTTGAGCTACAGAAGAGAAAAGCTCTCAGCTGCAAAGTTGCCTGGCATCCCAGGGAGGGCCGGGATTTGCACAAGTGTACCAGAAACACCTCCAGGTTTCTGGGGAGACAGAAAGAGACATAACTCTGTACCCACACTGGCTCAGCTAATCCACTGGACCATGATTCAGGGACTGAGTTTCATGAGGTGACTGAGGAAAGAAAGGAGCCACTGTGCCTCAAGGATCACTGCCCAGAGTAGCCACCCCCACCGTCTGAACTGTGCTTGTTTTGGGAGGATGGCTTATAGCAGGCACATTCTTAAAAATAAGACTACAACTTATTTTTTTGGTAGGGCTTATTTTGGGCAAAATATGGCATAACTTTTTCTGAAGTGTCATATGTGTCTTTTGTCTCAAAATCCAAGATTCTCCACAAACTTCTCTGGTATATTGTGGTTGTTATTTCCATATCTGCTTTTAGGTACTAATATCAGAATGTTCTGAACATTCTGTTCCTTAAGGCCAGGTAACATCGGCCGACGGATGCAAAACATATGCAAAAAGGACACAGCGGATGAGAAAATGTTCCATCCATTGTTATCCGCTCTCAAAAGTGCCCCAAATTTGCATAAACAGAGCGGACAACAATGGAAAGAACGGACGGGGAGAGGACGTAGCGAGGATGTTAAGCAGATGCTCCACGGAGGCCTAGCGGATGGAAGTGGATGGAAGTGGATGGAAGTGGATGACACATTCGCAGGGCTTCCGGGGGAGCACAGCGAAGCGGACACGTAGAGGAAGGAGCGGATGCAGAGCGGATGCCTAGTGGATGATGCGGATGCATGACGGATGCCTAGCAGATGCAAAGCATTCACTGCACACGCGGGGAGGATGCATTGCGTCAGCCCCACGGATATAAAAAGATGCAGCTCGCAAGTAGGTCACCATTCAGAGGAAAGACCTATTGCCAGACACATCTTCAGCCAACAACCATGGGGAAGAAGAGGAAGCCTGTGCCTACTCCTGCCAGCCCTGGCAAGAAAGACAGGGCCACCATCCCACCCCCTGGTGCTGACTCTGCTTCTGCTGGGGCTTCTGCTGCTGGTGCTAACTCTGCTGGTGCTGGGGCTTCTGCTGGTGCTGCTCCTGGTGCTGGTGCTTCTGCTGGTGCTTACTCTGCTGGTGCTGCTCCTGCTGCTGGTGCTTCTGCTGATGCTGCTCCTGGTGCTGGTGCTTCTGCTGATGCTGTTCCTGGTGCTGCTGGTGCTGCTGTTCCTGGTGCTGCTGCTGCTGCTGCTGGTGTGGTGGACCAGCCTCTAGAACCTCAAAGCCTGACTGATGAGGGCCCAGAAGGCCCTACCAGAGGGAGGAAGAGGCAATCACGCAATAAGGAGAGGAGACAATACTCCATTGAAGAGGAACATGAGGATGAGATGCTCGAATGGCTGAGGGAGAATTAGTACCTCTGGCTGAAGGGGCACAGGCTCTATCAAGACATCAAGCAGAAGCAGGCGGCTTGGAGAGAGAAGGCGGAGAGCCTGGGCTACACTTCGGAGGTCCTCCTTGGGTGGTGGAAGCACATGCACACCTGGTACGGGAAGCTGCACCTCAAGAAGTCTGGCCAGGCTGCGGTCAAGCTCACCGACCGGGAGACCTACGTGATGGCCAAGTGCAGCTTCTTGGAGGGTGAGGTCCGCCACAGAGGAGCAGCCCCTCTGTCTACCCTCACTCTCAGGCAGCCCACAGAGAGCCAGTCCTCTTCCGGCCAAGAGTCAGCTTCTCTGTCCAGGCAGGTATCTGTGGAGCATCCCATGACGGAGACACCCCTGACAGCTGCACTCCCCATGGTGGAGCGCGTGGAGGACCCCCTGATGAAGTTGGAGCAAGAAGAGGCCACTGCCACCAGAGACCAACCCACACCCATCCCCAGCTCCACCTCCACAGAAAGCAGGCAGAAAGCCAGACCGGAGAGACAGAGCCACACTGTCTTTCTGGAGATCAGGGATACCATCAAAAGCAGCGTAGATCTCCTCTCTCTGCTGGTACACTCTGACATACCATCCTCTAACAGAAAGCCCTTCCTCACCTATGTCAACCAGACCCTAATGGACATATCCGAAATCCAGTACCAGGTGATCAAGGAGAGGATAACAGGTCTTCTGCACCACCCTCCAGGCCCAGCTGAACCTGCTCTGACCCAGTCCAGGTCTGCTCCTCCACCCCAGGTGATGTCACAGCCCTTCCAAGGCTTTCCACAGCACCTCACCTACCAAGGCTACGGCTACCAGGAGTTCCAGCAGCACAGGAAGCCCTTCCCAGTCCAGGCAAAGGTTCATCGCACACCATAGGTGCCACCGATGCCACCGATGCCACCGATGCCACTGATGCCACAGATGCCACTGGTGCCACTGATGCCACAGATGCCACCGATACCACTGATGCCACCGATGCCACCCATGCCACAGATGCCACCGATGCCACAGATGCCACCGACGCCTCACCTTGCTCAGCTGCAGATCAGACAGCCCCACTACACCTCTCCTTCTTCCACCACACAGCCAAGCCCAGCCTCAGAAGATCTGTCATCGGTCTTGGGACTGACACCCCATGTCATGGAAGAAGGGGCTCTCAACATCACAGGACTGAGCCAGCTCTCTGAGAGCTTCCTCCACACACCATCCCCTGTTGTCCTCTTGGAGCCAGGCACCCCAATGGCGCCTCAGACCAGCATTCCAGCCACTGCAACCTCCACAGCACCTGGACCCTTCACCCCTGAGACTATGGGAATGCCTTAGAGTGACTGAGAAGAATGCGAGAGACTGGGTTGTTATCTGTTGACTTTATATTTGCTTGGGACACTTTACTTGGGTCATTTTGCTTTTACAGTTTGTTATTAATAAAGGTTATCTTTGCTTCACACACTTGGTTCAGTTCTTTTAGTAAATAAAGTCTTGGTGGAAATTTTAGAAATGGTTTAAGCCTTTGCATGCTTGTGGGATGGGTAAGGATAGCAGTGGAATGGGCAGGGATACCTGTGGGATGGGTAATAGCTGTGGGATGGGTTAGGATAGCAGTGGGATGGGCAGGGATTCCCTTTGGTATGGGTAATAGCTGTGGGATAGATAAGCCTCCAGTGCAAGCATAGTGGGACTGGATGGTCCACCCTCCCAGGTGCCACACCTATGACCCTTTATTATCAATAACAATGTAATCATTCGTCAACACATTTCAACAAAAACACAACTGTTTATTAAATGCCCTGTTCATTGTAGGGCCACTCAACATACATGGCACAATCTCATCAATGTGATGAGACAGGCTGAATGAAGCATCCATTAAGCATCTACCATCCTGTCTTGCCACTCCACTGCTCCAGCTGGGGAGTTGTACCAGTGTCTCAGGAGGATGTGCTACTTCTTCCCTTCACGTGAAGCTCTGTTGGGGCCTTGTACATCCACAGTATCTATCAGGTTTCACCCTTGCCTCCATTCACCAGGCTCCATGTCCCCATTGCCTTGTTGGCGGTCCACGAGCCTGTTCTGCAACACTGGATAGCGGGTGCGCATGAGATTGTGCAGGATGCAGCAAGCTTCCACGATGTTCCTCATGGTCTCTGGGCGATGCTGCAGGGTGGTGAGAAGTACCTGGAACCTGTTGGCCAGGATGCCAAAGGTTTTCTCCACCACCCGTCTTGCCCTGGACAGCCTGTAGTTGAAGATCCTCTCTTCACGGGTGAGGCATCTGGAAGTGTAGGGCTTAATGAGGTAGGTTCTGAGGGAGAAGGTGTCATCCCCCATGATGAAGTAGAACACATCTTGTGTGTTGTTGGGCAGGGGTTCTGGATCTGGGAAGCCCATGATGAGATTGCGTTCCAGCCCCTCCTTGAGGTGACTGGCATTGTATACCTGGGCATCTGAAGCTGACCCGTTGACTGAAGCATCGATTTATATGAACTTGTAGTCAGCATCGACCATGGCGAAGAGGATGATGCTGGAGAAGCCCTTGTAGTTGTGATAAGTGGCCCCTGAGTTGGGTGTACCTTTGCAGGCCACGTGCTTCCCATCTATGGCTCCAACAGTGTTGGGGAAAGTTCCACTTCTGATACCACTGCTCTGCAACTTTCTTCCATCCTTCTTCAGTGGAGGGGCACTGGAGGAGCTCCTCCAGGTATTCTTCGATGATGGCCTGCACCACTTCTCTGACCACAATGCTGATGGTGTTGTGTGGTACCCTCCAGGCATACTGCATGTTCCTGTGCATGGTCCCGGAGGCCAGGTGGCACAATGTCAGTGCCACCTTGAGCCCAGGGTCCAGGCTGGGCCGGAAGTTGGTGTTTATCTTGGTCAACCTGGGTCTCAGCCACTCCACAACTTCATCAAACATGGCTGGCGGCATCCTCATGAAGTTCTGGAATGCACGAGGGTCTTCGTTCCTCAGCTCCATCATCAGCTTGTTATACAGTCTGTACTCAGCTCTTCTCGCGATCCATCTTCGGACCCACACACTTCTTGGACGCCTCCTTTTCCTTGCGTAGAACAGGTGAAAGAGCCTGTAGAGGGCTTTGCACTGTTGTAGAATGATGGCGGCTACCAAAAGGAGTGTGCGATGATCCATGGTGGAGATGACTGGATGCTGTGGAACAGCAAGAGCAAGATGAAGGCTGAAGAGGTCTGCACAGCAGGGCTGCTGGACTGAAAGTGAGATCCAGGTGATTTCTCCCCCTTTTTGTAGGAAATATCGTTTTTCCGCTAGGTGTCCTTCTGCATCCTCTAGACATCCTGCAGACATCCTAAATATCTGAGATACGTCCCCTATACGAACATTTTTTCCATTTTAATGCTTTATATGTGAGCTGCATCCACTTTCATCCTTTCTATGTCCATGCTACTAACGCTGCATGTCCATTCCGCATCCGTTTCACTTCCTCCCTGTGTCCGTTTTCCGCTGGAGCAGATGTGAGTTGCACGGATGCGCAGCGGATATCTAGCGTATATAGCGGATGCGTAACAGATGACAATGGACAGATAATGGATGTTCCCCGTATTCGTAGCGGATGTATAACAGACACATTGGATACTTTATCCGCTCAAAAAGTTTTGTGCAGCTCAAAACTTTTTGAGCGGATGAAATCTCAGAAGACAGATGCTGGACG
Source organism: Laticauda colubrina (assembly GCA_015471245.1). Taxonomy (NCBI): domain Eukaryota; kingdom Metazoa; phylum Chordata; class Lepidosauria; order Squamata; family Elapidae; genus Laticauda; species Laticauda colubrina. The sequence continues at coordinate 11,437,891 of BLBF01000039.1, read as the reverse complement.
GATAGAGTATGAAAAACGTTTGCAGGGAGTACAGAACGGATGCATCGTATTAACCAACGGATGGCAAGTGTTTCTCTCCGTTTTACATCCTCTTTCCATCCATTGGTGCGGTGTGACATGGGCTTTATGTCCAAGATTCTACACGCAGTTTTGACTAGTGATATATGTTCTACTTCACAAGGCTCTCCAGCTGCAGTTTCAGTTTCTATATTCAAATAGCAATAGGTACAGAATAATATGGAATCAGGAGAAAAACTACTGTGTGTGAGAAACAGTGTGTTTGAATCAGTGTTGACTTCTGACAACTGTCAGGACAAGTCCATGAAATTTGATTGACAAACTTTTGGAAATGGTTGACATTGTCTTCCTAGTCCGAGAGAGACTGATTGGGCCAAGGCCTCCTAACTGGCTTTATGCATAAGGCAGAACTTGAACTCACAGTGTTCTGTTTTCAAGTCCAGTGCCTTAACAAAAATACCAAACTGACTCTTATGTTGGATATAGTCATAACTAAAATTAAATTAATTAATTATGATTATCTCTGAGTATTAAATTATTTTATCTTTCTGCTACATATTTTTTTTCTATGGTATCTAACCTGGCTCATGTTGTGTTACTTCTTCATGATGGTTGGGAGCAAACAACAGGAGTGTATGCCAACAGTATATACATAAATATTCCTTGACTTACAACAGTTCAAACAGTGACCATTCAAAGTTACAACAGCGGTGAAAAAAATGACAATTTTTCATTCTTACAACCATTTGCAGCATCCCCATCATCACATGATTAAAATCAGGACACTTGGCAATTGATTCATATTTATGACATTTGTAATATTCCTGGCTCATGTGTTCCCTTCTGTCAAGCAAAATCAACGGAGAAGCCAGATTCACTTAATAACCATGTCACTGACTTAACAACTGCAGAGATTCACTTAACAAATATGGCAAGAAAAGTCATAAAGTGGGGCAAAACTCACTTAACAAATGTCTCACATAGCAACAGAAATTTTGTACTCAGTTAAGGTCATTAGTTGAGGACCACTTGTATTTCCAGAAAGTGCACATTATTTTAAAATGGAAATATGAAACATCAATAATCACAATGTGCTGATGACCTACCTTGATAACTAAAAATGTAAAGAATCTGCAAGGGGCATAATAAAGGTCAAGGGGCAAAGTGAAAAAAATAGAACTAAAATTAAATATAATGAAGACCAAACTTATGACAATAGGTAGAACAAGCAGCCTTAGAACTGACAATGAAGATTTTGAAGTGGTTGGTAAACATTTGCTTTTCTGGAACAAGCAGGCAAGAAATTCACTGCTGACTAACACTCGTTAGAATACCCATGAAAGACTTGGAAAAGCTATACAAATTCTACGAACTGCCTATACCTAAACAGTTGAAAATTATCCAGGTCATGATATTACTGCTGACATCATAAAACTAAAGATGAATTTTGAAGCAACAAGATAGGGAGAGTTTTGATTCTTATGAATTTGATCTTAAGAAGACTCCTGACAATACCAAGGACAGCCAAGAAAATGAACAAATGGACCATCAAACAAATCAACCAAGAATTCTCACTCAACATACAAATGACCTAATAATTTTTTTATTTGGATATATTATGCAAAGATCCAGCTATCTAGAGAAGGCTGTGCTGTTGGGAATTCATTTACAGTGGTGATGTGTGCATCATTGGAAGAGCTGAAGGACCAAGTTAAGGAAAGAGAAAGTTTATGCATGTGGCCACTAGGAGTTGACAAAAGCTGGTGGTACATAATCCAATGTATAGCAACCTTTGAAAGAGCTCTTAGGGTTATAGCCAAAGTGTTATGTGGTCACAAAATATTTTCCCCTGCCCTAAAACAAGAGGAAAGGTCCTTTTTTTAAAAAAAAATATACAGTGTTAAAAATAAAATAATAAAAGAATTATGTGATCTTCTCAATGTCTGCTGGTACCGTCTTTCTTCTTCCTGGTGACAGTAACTTATTCTAGCACTTTACCAAGCCATCAATGCTTACCACCTTGGCTACAAATAAGCAGGAAAAGAACCAAGAGTAATTATTTTATACTAGTAACATTATTCACGTAGCAAGCTTGTTGGTAATTAAGGCAATTAGTGACTCCATATAACTATTCACTAGTGACATAAAGACATCTGTCCTAGCTGTTATGTCTTTATTTTTAGGACATTTAGTACCAAGCTTTTAGACATTATTTTCAGCATGTAGCCTGAAAATAGCTCTGGGTATTTTGGCTCCATCTACCTATAGCAGCTTGGAATTCATCTGGATAATTTTATCCCCAATAAAACTGAGAATACAACATTTTGGTGAGATTTGGGGGTCTTCTACTTCCTGGTTATTCTCTCTTCCCAGTTCTTGAAATTTTTTTCCATATATAGTTTTGGTACTTTTATGCATGTCTGCTCAGATGAATATTATGTTGATATGCTATGGCTTATTTTTAAACAAAGTTTGTGCATAGCTGAATTAAATCAAATAAATTTTTAAAAAAATTAAAGAAAATATCTCATATCTTTTGTCCAGCAGTGATTTTAGGGTGATGTTTTTAAAGTAGTTTTTCTGAGTTATGTTGTTCTCTAACATCTTCCTTGGTTATCCCAGAGTTTTCTGCTCCCAACAATCTGGCTCTTCATTTTACTGATCTCAGAAGGATGGAAGGATGAGTCAACCTTGAGCTGGTCGGGATTGAACTCCTGGTTGTGGGCAAAATCAGCCTGCAATAATGCATTCTAACCACTGCACCTTCACAGTGATTTTCCCCCAAAAATATGGTTCTTTGCCAAAAAAATTAGAAACTTGGAGGGGAAAAAAAAAGAGAGAGAGAGAGAGAATATCCAAGGCCTAGAAAATTTGATGATTCTTTCTGCTAAATATATATTTCATTATGCCTCCTTGTTCACAATGGCATTTTAAGGATAGATTGATTTATATTTATAATTTATGTGATGTATATCTAACTTATTTTCAATAAGTTATTATTATATGTTATTATTATAATAATTATATATAATTATAATAATAATTATAATAAAATTATTATATATAAGTTATTATTATAACTTATTATTTAATAAGTTATAATTACACTACTTATTTTTCACAGTTTAATAGGTGTCAGATAGGAGATTTGGAGTCTGGGGTATGTGATATAAGGATTTTATTTTAAAAATGAAGACATAAAAAAAGAATACGTACTTGGTCTGAATTATATCTCATTTGCAAATCACAGAAGTTAACTTGATAAAGTATAATACTTGAAGCATTGCCTTCTGAACTACTATAGTCCTTGAAAGCAAGGTGCTTAAAAAGACATTGGTTATTTTGTATACTTATCTATAGTAATAGATAAGCAAACTGTAATTCTCAAAGCAGCAAATTATACATATTTGAGAGTATAGTATGACAGCACACTATGTGCTGCTACAAAGGTCTTATCATAATCCTGGGATTTTGTTTAATTTACAGGTTAAGAAGACAGCCTGATTGCAATTGTCAAATAATCGAAATAATAACCTCCTTGGAGAAACAAAAGTCACCAACAACAGGAAGAAGAAAGAAACCAAGTTACTTGTTAGAACAGATTAAAATAAATCTTTAGGTATTAGTCTCAAATGTTCCCACCCAACAATGATTTGAAATGCTCTTATCACTCTGATTATTTTCTTAGCACACTGTGCTAAGAAATGCATGCAACATTATTTACACATACTCACCACACACACGCACACTTTTGATATGAAACTTCCAAGTGGTTCAATATTTCATTGAGGCAACAAGTTTCATGACACAGAAACACTGAGAGGCCCAGAGCACAATGATATATGTTTTTATTTCAATTAAGAATTTCCCAATTTTCTTCTGGTAACCTAGAATTATTTTTGGAGACAAGTTACCATCATTCTCAACCAGCAATTTTTGGGACAGGAATGATGGGATTCTATTCCAAAAATGTCTGAAATGCAAAAGGTGATTTTTGGCTTTCCAGTGTGCTTCAATTTTAAATGGATCTAATATAGAGGTATAGGCTTTCACAGTTAGTATTTGTTGAATTTCAGGGTTTAGTGACTTGGACAACAGATTTCTTAAACTTTTGCCATCAATTGCAGCTCACATCTTCAGAGACTAGGTAGACAACTGCAAATAAATTGTCAGGAAATCTATTGTCTTTATGAGATACAGGTCCTATTCTGATTCAGTGAAGGAACCACTTCAGTTTTTCAAATATAATTTCACTATGCAGTACTCCCGTAACACTAAATGCAGACTGTTACAAATAAAGAAAAAAAAAAAGAATTAATCATGAAAATAATATCTGTAATTGCATGACAGTCTGACACCTGCTTTTACTCACACTACAACTAGACAAGGCAGAAGCAACAAAAGGTGTTTTGATTCTGATATTTTGATTAATATCAGTTTGAAAAAACAAAAATATTTACATATTAAAAACATTGAAATATAAAGACTAACTTGTATACAAAATGTTACATCCAGACATTCTTCTGAAATGTGGATGTTGCAACCTAGGAACGAAAAGCAGTTGATGAGATAAATGTTGAACAGGTCTATTTGTCACTCAGTTGAAAACTTTCAATTCCCTACTTTATACATAGCATAACTAAAATGGCTACCTGTCATTACCCTGAGAATTCTCAGGAAAAGGTGCTAACATGTTGTGATTTTGTTATATCTCTATTGCCACAAACAATTTCATCTTCTTGGCATCAAAAAAATCATTTTGTAATTTGTTTTTATACAGCTATATTTGCATACTGTCAGTTTATGAATGAAAATATAAGAAAAATGTTTTTGGCTAGATGAAGATTCATCTTGACAAGGTCAAATTCTTCTTTCTTTGGTATATGCATCTTTGTGAGCATCTGTGAGGTCACTGCTATTTTTATTCATCAAATATAAGCATCAAATGCTTTTAAAGTTGTAGCAACGTTTGGGCAGAATCTCATCTGCCATCTTCAGGCTTCTGTATTGTGTTCATCTGAGTCAGACTTTCACAGCCATTTCTGTTTTAAATTTGGGGCTAGCCTCCACTGTGCCAGAATGGTTTTTTCTTCATCCTGATTGGTTGGGAGTCTTGGTCTGTGTTTATTGGTCTTGGAGTTTGCTGTGTTCTGCATGATTGGTGTTTCTAATATCTTCTGTCTGTTTTGTAGCTTTTTTTATGTCTTGATTGGCTGGCAATATTGTGTTTCCTGTATTGGAGGCTTTTAGTGCAGCTTGGCTCCAAGTAAATGTACGGCTATCATTTATTAGGAAGCTAGGTTTCATCTGGGTGCCTGGTTGGTGTATTTGCCTGGCTTTGGTGTGGAGATTTTTTTTGTTTGAGAGTGCTTTTTGTTTGAGACATATATGAACACATATGTAGAACAGCCAGCAGACAATTTACATAAAAAACATGCATATAATGCATACAAAAAAAGCAGAAACCCAAGCCTACATTTGAAAGAAAATTGACCAGTTGAGAAAAGAAATATTGGTCAATGTATCCCAGTCCATTTTTCTGAAACAATATATTTCCATGTGTTTAGAAAGAAAATCTAATCATTTATCATTTATCATTTATCATTTATCTTCATCTTATCCTTCCTTTATCTTGTGAATTATGTCTGGTTATTTGCAGAGATTCCAGCCTAAAAATTCAAGGCCTTCTTAATTGTTTTAGATGCTAGACCAGCATAAATTTAATGTGACTATTTGCAGAACACATACCAAAAAGCAGAAACCCCAATCTATATTTGAAAGAAAAATTGCCACTTTTTCAGCTATTCTACCACACAGTATTTTCTATTCTTGCAGTTTTCCCCGTGTTTGTAATGCACCACAATACACTTTGAAATCATCCTCATTTTCTTCCAAAACTGCATAGATAGGTTGTGAAGGCTATAATATATCTAATGTCTCTCTCTCTCTCTCTCTCTCTCTCTCTCTCTCTCTCTCTCTCTCTCTCTCTCTCTCTCTCTCTCTCTCTCTCTCTCTCTCAGCGTGTATGTCTCTTCCCCCACCCCCATGTGTGTAAAAATATAAATGTTTGGGACTGATATAGAAATGTTACTAATAAAATATATTTTATTTGAATTCATATTTTTGTTCTTTGTCAGGTTTTCTTCCTTCCACTTTGCTGTCCTAAGATGGATAGTTTTGTACATATAGCTTCTTAATATTTATTTAATATTGCAATGTGATATGTATGACCTATTTTGGAAAAATGCAGATTTTGACATAGAAATTCATTCTAATTCATATATAAAGCTTTTTGTGTATAGCTTCAGGATGCCTCCATTAATATTAACAACTTTTTCTACTAAATTAAATGTCATTGATTTCAATTAGTCTACTCTAAGGATAGTTCAGATCTGCATCCAGTCTAATTATAAACATTTTGGCACATATTTGTAAATATGAAAAATCCTAAGAGTTTTTTCTTCTTTGGTTTCCTGTTTAAGAATTAAAATACAAAGAAAATAGTTGTTTTATAGAGGTTTTAATAAATAACAGTTCCCAAGAATCCTTACTACCAGGTGAAATAAACTAAATTCTCATTTTATGTACTTAAATTTAACATTTTACTGATTTTTGTTTTCCAAAAGTTGAAAGGCAATCGGTGTTTAATTAGATAAAATACATTTATTTTATCATACCATACATGTAAGTACCCACAAAAACTTAAGAAACAAAAATACATTTAATAGATATATATTTCATAAAATATGAAATATACTCAAAAATGTTTCTTTAAAAATTAAAGACCCCAGTGAAATTAAACAGACTTACTATATAAACATGTGAAAAAGAGTCAGCCTGGAATTAGACTGTCCATATCTAAAATCCTATGTGTAATCTAACCACAAATCCAAAATGTTTCTTTCAATCAATTTAAAAAGGAGAAGTGAAAGGAAATTTAAGATAATTGTTTTGTGTCTTCCAGCAAAACAGTGTCCAGATAATACCATGCATTAGGGTTTGTTTTATACTGTCATAACATAACCAACAGCAGCTAGATTTGGATTACTTAGACTTAAAATATTGGCAAATAACAGTAGATCTTTCTTATGGCAAAATGCCACAATGCCATCCAATTTCTGATAAGCTGTATGGTAATGGCACAGCCATCTGTTTGCCTTGATATTCTTTTCTTGGCAAACCTTACATCCATATGGGTTATTGGTGCCCTCATCTGTGTATTTCATGAACAAAATAAAATAAAAACCTACCATTTCCCCTGAAATTATACTCTGAATGATCACACTGAAAAAGATCATTTCAGTCTTATGCTTTTCTTTGTCACTTTTGGTTAGGGGCACATCTGCCTTTTGTTCTCTTTCTACATCCATAGGATTTCATTTCCAGATTTCTTAAAAGTCTTCATACTAGCTGTCAGGTTTGAGACATCGTAATCATCTCAAAGGACTGATAGCTTCTGCTTTGTGGATTTGAAAATTCACTAAAAAGATGGAATGATCTCTTTAAATAGTGACAAGCCAGCAATTTTGTCAGCCAGCAGAAAGATGAAGGCATTCAGACAACAAGGCCACATTGAATAGATGTGGAGTCCTTTTGTGTTTTTTTGACAGCAGCTTTCAATATTATTTGAAATATTTGACATGCACTATTTAGAATAATGGTAAGTAACTGAAAAAAAATATCTTCCAACTCAGTATATAATTATCAGTCTGAATTAAGCCATCTTTAATAGTTCATTTAGAAATCTACACATTTTATTTTTTCACTTTAGATAAAATAATAGTTGTAATGTAGCAGCTTACCCCCCCACACCTATTTCTCAAACTAGATAAACATTTTCATTCAGACTGACTCATTAGCATTACTGGCCTCCCTTTCTCAGTAGTTGAATATATTGTAGCAGACACCAGACAACATGTGAAGTTCCTCTGGACGTGTCATACTGGCTATGTGAAACATCTAAGTTATGTTCATAATGAATTGGTTTGTATCTCCTATCTGTGTGTTGAGTAATGAAACATATTGATTTGTTGCATTCCAGTTGTTTGTAACTAAACTTATTCATGAAAAACAAGAGCTGATTTGGCATGTTTATTGCTCTGGGTATGAATGATTTTATTTCAGTATAGCATATTGGTTACATTACACATTGCACCATTTTATGATGTTACAATTGATTATTTCGCATTTAAACCACCGTTGTTTGGTCACTGTTTCTGTTTTTCTTTTAAACCAAAACCATATTATATATTATAATATTATAATATTATATTATAATTATAATGGGATATATTCCTTATTTCACTGAGCTGACTGATCGACTGTGAGGGATTTTAATAAAGTTATTCACAGTGCCATGATGTCATAGTTTGGTTTAATTATAAACCAATAGCAAACAATAATCTTTACTTTCACTACTTAACTAATTCATTGATTAGAAACGTCATTAATCTTGCACATTATAGATCAATCTGGCTTTTACAAATATTATTATGCAGTGGCCACGACATGGCTCAAAGATTGGATAAATTTGAACAACAAAAGAGTGCTAACAATAGAGGATCATACAGCTTGATTGGCACACCTTTATCTGGGAACGGAAAAACAAATTGCATTCATATTTCCAGAAATATCAAGTAAGCAATGACTAATTATTTGTTTGGGAGAGAATATAGAAAAACCATTACATGAAAATTCCAACCTGGTTATGACTGTAACTTTGTTGCTTGTATCCTTACCATTTATATTGACTGTTTCCTAGTATGATTTGATTGCTTATTGTACTCAATGACTATTATAAAGTGTTGTACCTTATGATTATTGACTCTTTTCTTTTATGTATTCTAATACATAATACTTCATATAATAACCACGGCCAGAATCGCCTTTGCCCAGAACTGGAAACAAGACAACACTCCTTCCGATATAATGATAATAAAAAAGGTTTTAGAATGTGCAGAGTTGAATAGGTTATCGATGGAATTAAAGGACAGAAAAGAAATGGAGTACTAAGAGATTTAGCATTTATGGTACATTTGGTCGGAAGGTAGGCATAAAGCTGATAGATAAAAGGGATGTAGGTATAGTAAGTTGAGATAAATACTGTTTGTAAGCCTGTAAATATTTGGTTTATATTGAATGTAAAAACAAATATGTGGTATATAGTAGCAACCTATATAATTAGATAGGATGTCAATGTGAATGAACACCGATATCGAAACACTGTAATGAGTGGAAACGTGTTTTTATGATAAAAATATTATATATATATATATATATATATATATATATATATATATATATATATGTTTTCTTAGGCTTTCACGGGTACTTACATGTGTGCTGTTTAGCTTCCTTTGGGTATTATCCCACGTCATTGTAGTTCTGTTAAAGTTGTAGCAACGTTTCAGCAGAATCTCATCTGCCATCCTCAGGCTTCTGTATGGATATGGGTCTTACAGCTCCTGGTTTTAAATTTGAGGCTGGTCCATTCTGATTGGTTGGGAGCCTAGACCTGTGTTCATTGGACTTGGAGTTTGATTGATTGGTGTTTCTGGTTTCTTCTGTCTGTTTTGTGGCTTTGATTGGCTGGCAACACTCTGTTTTTGTGTTGGAGGCTTTTAGTGCAGCTTGGCTCCGTGTGAAGGGACGGCTGCTCTTCATTAGCAAGCTGCTCTTCATTAGCAAGCTGGGTTTCACCTGGGTGCCTGGTGGGGGGGGTGCTTGGGTTGGAGCTATCAGAGGGAGTCTGTTTTTGGCCAGGTGTTTGCCTGGCTTGTGGCATGGAGATCTTTCTATTTGAGAGTGCAGGCTTCCAAATGATTGACAGTCTGGTGGAATCATCTCTTCTATTCATGCTGTCAGGTCTTTTTTCAATCTCTATGGCTTCTCTGATGATTCTGTGGCTGGGGTTTTCTATAGTGGCTAGGGTTTTAGTGCCATTGAAGTTGATGTTGTGACCTGTGGTTTTCATGTGTTGGACTAGTGAGGAGGTGTGTTCCAGCTTTTTTACTGCATTTTTGTGTTCATCTGGGTGGGTACTTATTCTTCTATTGGTCTGTCCAATGTATGTGGCCGGGCATGATGTACAGGGAATTTCATATATGCCTTGGTTTTCCAGGTCAATTTTGTCTTTGGGGTTCTTCAGGATGGCTGCTATTTTTTTGTCTGTTTTGAAGGCAGTCTTGATGTGATGCCTGTGTAGTATCTTACTGATTTTATCTGTGGTACCTCTTATGTAGGGCAGGACAGCTGTTCCATGAATCTGTTGATCTTCTAGGTCTCTGTTATGTCTTGGTGTGTTTTTGTGGATCAAGTTGGTGATTTTGTTTTGTGGAAGCCATTGGCTGTCAATATTTCAGTCAGGGTGCTGAATATTATTTCAGTCAGTCTTTATATGTGTCTTATCTGCCAGGCATTTGGTTCTGGTAATTAGTGTTTTCGCTACGGAATTTATCTGTGCTGGGTGGTGGTGGGATTGGGCGTTGAGGTAGCGGTTGGTGTGTGTTTTCTTTTGGTATATGGTGTGTCCCAGTGTGCCATCTGTTCTTTTGTAGATTAGTACATCTAGGAATGGTAGTTGTTTGTTTATTTCCGTTTCCATGGTGAATTTGATTTTGGGGTGTGTGTTGTTTAGGTGTGTTAGGAAATTGTTTAGGTTGTCTTTTCCATGGGGCCAAATCACAAATGTGTCATCGATGTATCTTAGCCATAGTTTGGGTTTGTGGGTGGCATTAGCCAGGGCTCTGGATTCGAATTCTTCCATGAACAGGTTTGCAATGAC
>BLBF01000039.1:11372126-11417126 GCA_015471245.1 Laticauda colubrina | reverse complement strand
CCGCCCCCAGCCCTGCCTCCGCAGAAAGGCAGAGAGCCGGACAGCAGGAGGGGCAGAGCCACACTGTCCTGCTGGAGATCAGGGACACCATCCGCACCAGCATAGATCTTCTCTCTCAGCTGGTCCACACTGACTCCTCAAGCCCTTCCTCACCACAATCCCTTCCTCACCTATGTCAACCAGACCCTCAAGGAAATGGCGGATCCACAGTACCAGCTGGTGAAGGACCGGATCACCGAGCTGCTTCACAACCCTCCAGACCCAGAGGAACCTGCTCCCACCCAGTCCAGGTCTGCTCCTCCACCCCAGGTGATGTCCCTCCCATTCCAAGGCTTCCCACAGGCGCTCACCTACCAGGGCTACAGCTACCAGGAGGTTCAGCAGCACAGGCATCACCCCTTCCCAGTCCAGGCACAGAGTCATCAGGCGACACCGTTGCCACCCACGCCAATGATGCCACCAACGACAGCGATGCCACCCACGCCAATGATGCCACCCACGACAGTCCTTACCCAGCTGCAGAGCAGACATCCCCACTACACTGCTTCTTCCTCCACCCCACAGCCAAGCCCGGCCTCAGTACATCTGTCATCAGGACTGGGGCTGACACACCATGGCATGGAGGAAGGAACTCTCAGCATCACGGGGCTGAGCCAGCTGTCTGACACCTTCCTCAACACACCGTCCCCTGTTGTCCTCTCGGGGACAGGCACTCCAGCACCACCCACCACCACAGCACCTGGACCCTTCACCCCTGAGACTGGGCACACCTCCGAGTGACTGATAAGAGTGCCAGAGACCAGGAAGCTGGCTACCTGTGGACTTTATTTGGACACTTGACTTGGGTCATTTTTCTGTTACAGCTTATTGTTCAATAAAGTTTATCTTTGATTCACACACTTGCTTCATTTCTTTTTTTCAATAAAGTCTTGCTGGAACCTTTTAGAAATGGTTTAAGCCTTTGCATGCTAGTGGGATGGGTTAAGATAGCAGTGGGGTGGGCAGGGATACCTGTGGAATGAGCAGGGATACCTTTGGGATGGCTAATAGCTGTGGGATAGATAAACCTCCAGTGCAAGCATAGTGGGACTGTATGGTCTACCCTCCCAGGTGCCACACCTATGGCCTTTTTTATCAATAACAATGTAAGCATTGATCGACACATGTCAACACAAACACAACTCTTTATTAAACGCGCTGTTCATTGTAGGCCCACCCAACCTACATGGCCCAATCTCATCAGTGTGATGAGACAGGCTGAAGGAAGCATCCATTAAGCATCTACCATCCTGTCTTGCCACTCCACTGCTCCAGCTGGGGAGTTGCACCAGTGTTTCAGGAGGTTGCGCTGCTTCTTCCCTTCCTGTGAGGCTCTGTTGGGGCCTTGCACATCCTGAGTGTCGATCAGGTTTCGCCCTTGCCTCCATTCCCCAGGCTCCATGTCCCCATTGCCTTGTTGATGGTCCACAAGCCTGTTCTGCAAGACTGGGTAACGGGTGCGCATGAGATTGTGCAGGATGTAGCAAGCTTCCATAATCCTCTTCATGGTCTCTGGGCGATGCTGCATGTTGGTGAGAAGTACCTGGAACCTGTTGGCCAGGATGCCAAAGGCGTTCTCCACCACCCGCCTTGCCCTGGACAGCCTGTAGTTGAAGATCCTCTCTTCACGGGTGAGGAGTCTGGAGGTGTAGGGCTTCATGAGGTAGGTTCTGAGGGAGAAGGCATCATCCCCCACGATGAAGTAGGGCACATCTTGTGTGTTGTTGGGCAGGGGGTCTGAATCTGGGAAGCCCACGATGAGGTTGCCTTCCAGCTCCTCCTTGAGGTGACTAGCGTTGTATATCTGGGCATCTGAAGATGAGCCGTAGCCTGAAGCATCGATGTACATGAACGTGTAGTCAGCATCGACCATGGTGAAGAGGACGATGCTGAAGAAGCCCTTGTAGTTGAAATAAGTGGACCCCGACTTGGCTGGAGCTTTGCGGCCACGTGCTTGCCATCTATGGCTCCAACGGTGTGGGTGAAGTTCCACCTCTGATACCACTGCTCTGCAACTTTCTTCCATCCTTCTTCAGTGGAGGGGCACTGGAGGAGCTCCTCCTTGTATTCTTCGATGATGGCCTATACCACTTCTCTGACCACAATGCTGATGGTGTTGTGTGGCATCCTCCAGCCCTACTGCATGCTCCTGTAGGAGGTCCCTGAGGCCAGGTGGCACAGAGTGAGTGCCACCTTGAGCCCAGGTTCAACCTGGGTGTCAGCCGCTGCACAACTTCGTCAAACATGGCTGGAGGCATCCTCATGAAGTTCCGGAACACACGAGTGTCTTCGTTCCTGAGCTCCACCATCAGCTTGTTGTACAGTCCGTACTCTGCTCTTCTCCCGATTCATTTTCGGACCCAGATGCTAATTGGCCACCTCTTTTTCTTCCTGTAGTAGAGTTCACAGAGCCTGTAGATGGCTTCGCACTGTTGCAGAAGGATGGCGGCTGCCAAAAGGACTGTGTTACGATCCACGGTGGATATGACTGGATGCTGTGGAAGAGGAAGAGTCAGATGAAGGATGCAGAGGTCTGCACAGGTGGGCTGCTGGTCTGAAAGTGAGATGTAGGTGAGTTGCTCCCCCCTTTTATAGGCAGTATAGGTGTCCCTTTGCATCCTTTAGGCATTCTCTAGGCATCCTGTAGACATCCTTAATATCCAAGATAGGTCCCCTCTGCAAATGTTTTTTCCATTTTAAATGCTTTGTTTCCGTGCTGCATCCATTCTACATCCATTCTGCATCCGTTCCGCGTCCGTTCCGCTTCCTCCCTGCGTCCGAGCGGATGCGAGTTGCACGGATGTGCAGCGGATGCCTAGTGGATATAGCGGATGCGTAACGGATGCGTAGCGGATGCAGAACAGACAAACTGGATACATTTTCCGCGGAAAAGTTTTGGGCAACCCAAAACTTTTGGAGCAGATAAAACGTCAATAAACGGATGCTGGACGGATAGAGAGGAAGCAAAATGGAGGCAGTGAGTACATCGCATTTTCGAACGGATGGCAAGCTTTTTTGTCCGTTTTACATCCTCTTTGCATCCGTTGGTTCAGTGTGACATGGGCTTTAGCTGTTGACATAGAACTTGAGGACTCCCCCCAGCTATGAAAACCCATAGGGAAACTTTGGGCCAAATATGTGTACTTTATTTTCAAAATTTCTTGCAGTATTGAGTGGTAGATCTATATAATATTTTTAGAAGAGAATATATAATGTTTAGGATTGTATTTACATAGTTTAGGGAATATATGTAGCTCAGAATTGGAGTACACAGTTATATTTACTTTTAAATGAATTGGATGACAATACTTCTTTCTCATCACACACTTAATAAAGCTTAATAAAGTTCTGTGGTTACAAGAGTTAGTTTTGATTCAAACGAACTAGAACTCTTATTGTTTACCTAGGTCTGCAATCTCTTGGCAAATGCCCAAAGAGGATGTAGAGAAAGGACTAACCTGCATAACCCCTTGGCTAATGTATTTTTAAGGCTCTACAATTTTTAAGGTTTTACCAACTTTCCTTTTGAAGATAAAAAATGGCCCAAGCTTTTTTCTTCTCACTTCAGGGAACTCTGGAGACTCTGCAATTCAATAAGAAATACAAAAAGCATAATATATACTTTCCTATTTCATAGGCTGGTACTCAATTTGTCTTTTGTGGGGAATGGCATTTTGGCCTAATCAAATTGTAGGAAACCTTAAGTAACAATTTCATGATTGAACTGACCTTCAAATGTTAATTTTGGCAAAATGTTCTTAACATCTTTAATTTTGGACTGCTCAATTTAATCACGAACATCTGGAGGTGTGTTTAGTATTTTATTAGCTACTTGGAAGGGCTTTTTAGATGTTAGGCTTCTGTAAAAGAAAAGAAGCAATTTTCTTCCATTTGCTTTTTATGATCTTGTAATATGAAGACATTTTGCTCATTTTGAAGTTTTCTATTGTGAATAAACACAGTAATAAGATTATGATATATCAGGTGTGGAGCCCCAATCTAGGGCTTGCTATACCTGGGGGTGGGGAGTGGGAATATACAACCAACAAAGCAGCACACAGCCAAGGGAGAGATGGGAGTGGTGGATGGGACAAGAGCTGCAGCCATGGGACTTCCAGATGCTGCAATGAACAGCCACTCGCCAGCTGACCACTCAACAGGTGATTGCTCTGATGGTCAGGCCTCTGGTCAGGAGAGAATGCTGCTGCTGCCAAGGGTGCTAAGGGCCTGAAACATGCCTCTGGCAAGGAGACAATACCACTGCTACTGGAAAGAAGAGAAGGCAACCTCTGGCTATCGGATGTTAGGTAAGTGGTGTGTGTGGCCAGATGGCACAAGGGTGTGGTCCCTGGACTATAAAGTGCTCTGGAAGGCAAGAGCTTCCAAGGATGATTTTGTAAGGGACTTTGTTCCCTACTCACTGTGTATCAAGGCTCTGTACCATTTTTGAGGAATAAAGTTTGGTTTGCTGTTCCTTTTGATTACTGAGCATATTTGCTTTGGTCCTAATCTTAGACCTTTGAGAGAAAGTCAGTGCTCCCTCTCTATTTTTTTTTTCTTTCCCCCTTTTCACTTCCACAGCCTCTGTTGAGGTATTCCCCATTAGGAAAATGAATATTCATTAGGAAAATGAATACTCAGGGAAACGTAGTGTGCGTGATGTTGAATAACACACGATCAGCATACAGATACACTGAATAGTAAAATGTAGGTTTTACTTCCAGTAAATGGGTAAACAAAGTCCAACAAACAGTCCAAATCATACACAGTTAAAGCAGTTAGTATCAATTCAGGGTTAATCTAAAAATGAAGTCAAGTATCATTGTTAGGAATGTAAGTCACCTAACATTTGGGTTGGAAAATATATAAACCAGGATAGACATTTTAATACTGTCTGTTTAAGGGAATGCTAAAATTGTAATTGGGTGTGGTTCCTCAAATGGCCATAAGATGGAGCCAGAAACCTGAGTTGTTCTGTTCTGTTGTTGCTGAGAGTGTTGTTGTTCCTGCATTTTTCCCTATTGACTGTTACTGATCATTATTATTCTTGATTTGATGTAAGTCTATTACTGAACTGTTTTTGATGCTGGATTTTGTTATTGGATTATCCCTGGACTGAAAACTGATTACTTTAACCGTGAATGACTTGGACTGTTTGCTGAACTTTGCTTAACCATTTTATTGGAAGTAAAACCTACATTTTACTATACGGTGTATCTGTGTGCTGTTGTGTGTTATTCTTCACTACTCCCACTACGTCTCCCTGTGTGTGCTCATTCTCCTAATGGGGAATTACTTCAACACTGGTTATGGGCCCAGGCCATACCAGGCTCAGATTACTGAGAGTTAGTGTGAATACACAGTACCATATACAGACAGCTGTTTACTGTTTAATTGTGGATTACTATCCTGATAAAGATGGCACAAGGCCTGTCAATAAGTCTATCACTGATAACCTGGTTGGATGGAACAAACTATGTTTCCTGGTCTATGAAGTGCAGTCTACTTCTGTGTAAGGAAGGGTTATGGACTGTAGTTCAAGACCCACAGGATGTAAATGCTTGGGATCCAGATAATGAAGATGATGCCAAGAAGATTGCTGACTTTAAATGGAACAGCAAATGAGCTCTTTTTATAATTGGACTAACACTGAGTGACCAGCAGCTAGTACATATTCATGGAGAAGAGTCTGTTGCTAGGTGTTGGAAGAATTTGAAGAGGATTTATGTTTGTGACAGTGTAGGTGCACACATACATCTTACATTTACATATGAACTGTTTAGAGCACGTCTTCTGAAAGGTGGAGATATGTTAGCTCATTTGAAATTCATGAAGAGAACTTTTCAAGAGCTACATGAAAAGGAACTGGTATTTTCAGAACTGCATCAAGTTTACATCATTCTTTCCTCATTGGATGAAAGTTATGATGATTACGAATCTTCACTGGAAGTCCTGCCAAGAGATAAACTGACATTGACTGACATAACCGGAAGGTTGTTAGAAGAGGCAAGAAGATGGCTGGAAAGAGTCCAACTGAGGAAGAAACAACCACAAGAAGAGGATTTGTGTTCAACTGCCAATACTGTTAAGGAAATGCTTTTTCTTGTGGGGTTAGGGGACATATAGCTAGATTCTGTAAGAAGGGAAAACAACAGAATCACCAGAAGGCTAAGAAGAATGTTAGTTTAGCCATTTCTAGCAATTCAACTGTAAACCATGATTTGTGGGTTGTTGATAGTGGAGCATTCCAGTGCCTTACCAAAAATAGAGAGAGGTTTGTAAAGATGTCCACAAGTAAGCAACATGTATCATTGGCAAATGGATGGAAGATGAAAACATCAGGTGAAGGTACTGTATATTGTTCTTGTGTAAATGAGCATTTAACTATGTTATATGTACTTAAACTGAAATTTAATTTGTTATCAGTAAGGGCTTTAGTTAATACTGGTTATGTAGAAACCTTTGGGGGAGATAACTGTATAATAGAGAAAGAGAGTAAAAGTGTTATTGCTGCTTTAGAGAATGATTTACATGTGATACACGATAACATATAAATCATCAGTTGAAGATGACTAACTCAACTTATAACAGAGTTAAGCCACATGAATGTATACATTTACTACTTAGATGTCTGGGGCACATTAATTTCAAAATGCTCAAACAAACTGTTGAATTGTCAGAGGGAGTAAAATTCATACCCTGTAGCAAGTATTTAAACTGTAATGCCTATAGTCAAGAGAAAAGCAAGGTTACTCCAGCAAACAGACTAAATGGGTTTAAGACCAAAGAACCTTTAGAGATTATGTTTTCTGGCATAATTGGTCCTAAGAAGCCTAGTTTGGGAGGTGCCTGCTATGTTTTGAATATAATGGACCATTACTCAAGGTACAGTTTCTGCTATCTCATGAAAAACAAAACAGAAACATTCCAACATTTCTTTAACTGGCTTAGGTTTGCAGAAAGAAAAATGAAAAATCGGGTAATTACTTTAGTTACTGATAATGGGACTGAGTTTATTAACAAGAGTTTCCAAACAATGCTGAAATTGGCTGGTGTCAAGCATAAACGTTCTGCATCTTACAGGACACAACATAACTCATTTGTAGAATGAACAGGGCAAACATTACAAGCCTTGGCTTGCACTCTGTTATCTGATTCAGGTTTGCCTGAAACACTGTGGGGTGAAGCCATCATGTGTAGTAACCATGTTTTAAACAATATAGTTAATGCAACAACTGGAGAATTGCCATTCACTCATTGGCATGGCAGAAAACCAAATTTACACACATTTGGAGCTCCAGCATTGGTGCATATTCCCTCACAAGTAAGACTGAAAGGACAACATAGGCCTAAGAAATTATTTTTTGTACGAGGCCAACCATAGATTGTTTAGATTTTGGGATCTAGGAACAGCTAATATTTACTGCAGTGCTAGTGCTAAATTTCTTGAGTGCGTTGGGTGGGATAAACTGGAACAGAAATCCAGCAATGATATTATTATTATTGACACCCAAAAAGTCCCTAAAGATGAAATAAGTAAACCACAAATAGCCATTAAAGAGGAAGAACAGGGACAGGAGGAGATAGGAGAACAGGAGCAGGTGGCACAGTTGATTCCACCAGGAAACTTTGTATTATCAAGACGTTCAACCTGAGTAATATGACCACCTGACAGTTATCAGGCAAGTATTGTATGCCAAGTGAATACAGTTCCTGGTAACTATAATGAACTGAAATTGTATCCTGCTGAGGATCAGGCTGCTTGGCAGGAAGCAATGGATAAGAAACTGTAATCATTAAAAAAGTTGGAGGTGTATGAAAATGTTAAGTTACCATATGGTAAACAAGCCATAGGATGTAAATGGATTTATAAGCTAAAGACAGGTGTGGATGGGACCGTTACTCATAAAGCCAGGTTAGAAGCACAAGGGTTCAATCAGACAGCAAACGACAACAATGAGATGTTTGCACCTAGTCTGAAGGCTACTACATTACGGGCAGAATTAGTGTGGACAGCTACGGAGAAATACATTATAAATCATTTAGATTTAGAGACGGCATATCTGCATGCACCATTGCAAACGCAGTATATATTTAAAGAAACCTTTAGGTATAAAAAATGATAATACAACTGATTTCTGGAGATTGAAAAAGAGTCTTTATGGATTAAAGCAATCAGGATATGAGTGGAACCAGTGTATAGTTAAGGAATTAACTAAGACAGGCTTTGTAGCTGGCATGGCTGATCCATGTTTGTTGAAAAGAGAAAGTAATGTTGTAATTTCATTGTTGTTATTATTTACTGATGACATTACATTCATCACCAAAACTGAACAAGAAGCTACTAAAATAATCTCACTGTTAGAAAAGAAATTTAAGATAAAACAGTTAGGGGAAATCAAACAATATCTTGGTTTAAAGATTGATAGAACAAGGGGAGGATAGAAGATCTCACAGGCAGATAAAATTTACCCAATTACTAAAAAGTTTTAAAATGGAACTTTGTAAACCAGCTAAGACACCAATGAGCCAGGAGTTTAGCCATAGTGATGTTCAAAGTCCTATTTTTGATAAAAACATTTATCAGTCCTTGATTGGTAGTTTGGTAGGTATCTCAGTAATTGGTCAAGGCCAGATATTGCATACTGTGTTTACTAATTAGCTAGATTTAATGCTGAACCAACTGAAAGGCACTGGTAAGCTGCTAAGCATGTGTTGAGATATCTGAAACAAACAATGCATTATGCATTATATTTGGAGCCTAAAGATGAACTAAGTCTAACTGCATATGCTGATGCAAGTTTTGGTTCAGACGTAAATACATGTAAATCTACATTGGGTACTGTTGTATTATTGGGAAAAGTGTTGATTGGATGGAGGTCTATTCGACAGAAACATTTAGTTTGTCAACAATGGAGGCTGAATTCTCATGTTTGTCTTTATTATCTATGGATTTAATTTGTTATAAGCAACTATTGATTGATATGGGAAATGATGTAACAGATTCTATTGTTGTTTCTGAAGACAACCAATCAGCAATACAAATGGCTTCAATTCTTACTGTAAAGACAAGATCAAAACACACAGATTTAAGATATTTAAATGTGAGACAATATGTGCAAAGTAAGATGATTAAGCTGGAATACTGGATGTCAGAAAACAACATAGAAGATTATGGACTTAGAATGTAAAGTTGTATATATTGTCCTACCCAAAGGGGAGAATGTTAGGAATGTAAGTCATCCAACATTTGGGTTGGAAAATATATAAACCAGGATAGACATTTTAATACTGTCTCTTTAAGGGAATGCTAAAATTGTAATTGGGTGTGGTTCCTCAAACAGCCATAAAATGGAGCCAGAAACCTGGGTTGTTCTGTTCTGTTGTTGCTCAGAGTGTTGTTGTTCCTGCATTTTACCCTATTGACTGTTACTGATCATCATTATTCTTGATTTGATGTAAGTCTGTTACTGAACTGTTTTTGATACTGGACTTTGTTATTGGATTATCCCTGGACTGAAAACTGACTTCTTTAACCGTGAATGACTTGGACTGTTTGTTGAACTTTACTTAACTGTTTTACTGGAAGTAAAACCTATATTTTACTATACGGTGTATCTGTGTGCTGGTTGTATGTTATTCTTCACTACGTTCACTATTTCTCCCTGTGTGCGCTCATTCTCCTAATGGGGAATTACCTCAACAATCATAAACAAAGTTCAGTAAACGGAGTTTGCTAACAGTTGCAAGACTCACAGCAATTTCAGCAGAATGATGGTCAGGCAAAAAGGCAAAACAGGAAATTCAAGAAGAAAGAAACCAGGTTTCTGGCTCCATCTTATGGCCATTGAAGGAACATCAGCCAATCACAATTTCAGCATTCTCTTAATGATACAGTATTAAATTACTATCCTGGTTTATATATTTCCAACCCAACTGTTAGGTGACTATCGTTTCTAACAGCCTTTTTGGGGGTTCAGCAGATAGGAGGAAGGAAGCCAGTGAGATGGCTGAACAGACTGTGCTAGAGTTGGGCAAGGTGGAGCCTGCTTTGGAGGAGGAGATGACCAAGCTGGAAGTTTTGGAAGAAAGTGCACAACCAGCTGTGAGTCTGAAGGAGTGTTAGGCACATAGTGCAGCCAGCAGAGGCTTGGAAGGTCCTGGAGGCTGTCTAGGGCCAGGTGCCCACAGAGGAGCAGTGGTATAGTTCATCAGTAACTGGGGCCACTGCGAGTGCCAACCCCCCCCCCTTGTGGCACTCTGTTGGGTTCTTTGATAGCAGTGTTTCAATATTTGACAGACTACCACAAAGAGGAAGGGGTCAAGCTATTTTCTAAGGCACCTCTAGGCCAGATAAGGAATAATGGTTGGATATTGAACAAAGACAGATTTAACCTGGAAATAAGGATACATTTTCTGACAGTGAGAACAATCCACCAATGGAACAGCTTGCCCTTGGGAGTGGTGGGAGTTTCATCATTTGAGACTTTCAAAAAGAGATTGGACTGCCATTTGTCAGAAATGGTGTAGGGTTTCCTGCTTGGGCAAGGGGTTGAACTAGATGCCCTACAAGGTCCTTTCCAATTCTGTTAATCTGTAATCACCACCATGGAGGAGCACACCCAATGGCAAGTATTGAAGAAATTGTTGATGGCAAAGTTATATGTGAAACTATCCAAATGTAAGTTTCACCAATAGCTAGACTATTTGGGCTATTGCATATCCAGCATTGTGGTGAAAATGGATCCACATAAAGTTCAAGTCATTTTAGTGTGGCAAATGCCAAAACCACATTGACAATGTAGAGTTTCCACAGCTTCGGCAATTTTTATCAGCAATTCATCCCAATCGTTTGCCAGGGTGGCCTTGCCATTGACTGACTTGCTCTGAACAAAGCACATTTTCATGAAACCTCAACCTGGCCAACCACTCCAGTGGATGATGGCCCCAAACTGGCCCCAAAATACCTGGGCCCATTCCCAATTGTTAGGGTGATAAATCTTGTTACCATGGAGTTGAAACTGCCATCTGTGCTGGGAAGGGTTCATCCCATGTTCCATAGCAGCCTACTGAAACTTGTGGAGGACTGCAACCAGCCATTTCCCCTGCCACCATGTCTGGGGGGGGGGAGACCAGTACAAAATAGATCAGGTATTAGACTCATGATTTTGTAGGGGTAAACTCCAATACCTGGTATGGTGGAAAGGTTACCCTTCCACCAACGTCTCATGGGTGACAGACGTGATGGCCCCATAGTTGCTTAGGAAATTCCACTGGAAATATCTTCACAAAACGGGGAGAGATACATGCTGTATTGCTCTGCCTAATGATTCTGTCTTTCAGGTATGGTCCTGATAGGAGGGAGAGCCACCCGTTGAGCCCCAATCCAGGGCTTGCCATACCTGGGGTGAAGGTGGCCATACACAATCAACGAAGCAGCATGAAACTGAGGGAGAAACAGGAGCAATGGACGGAACTATACTTGCAGCACCAGGAGTTCTGGGTGCTTCAATGCACAGCTGCTCATCAGCTGACTGCTCAACAACTGATTGACGAGGGTTGGGCCTTCCATCAGGAGGGAATGCTCTGCTGCTGAAGTTGTGAGAAACATGCCTCCAGAAGGGAGGGAGTGCCACCGCTGCCAGAAAGAAGACAAAGCTGCAACCACTGGCTATCGGATGTTGGGTGACTGGTGGGTGTGGCTGGACGGCATGAGGGTTTGGTTCCTGGACTATAACTACCAGTGCTTACTTTGCAAGGGACTCTGTTCTCTACTCACTGTGTACCGAGGATCTGGACCATTTTTGAGGAATAAAGTTTGGTTTGCTGTTCCTTTTGATTACTGAGCATGTTTGCTTTGGTCCAAACCAGGTCTGCCCTTGAACCTTTGAGATCAGGTTCATATGGGGGTACCTTCAATTTATTGATCTATTTTCTAAATTTTAATTTGTTTGGAATTGGTACAGTACAGCAATTCTTATACATTTGTAACTGAGGGTTTACTAATATTATTTTTTTTATATTTTAATTTGAAGGCAAAAAAATCACAAAAGTTGTCATGGAATTATTGTCATTGTTCAAATCATTTACCTTAATTGTAAAGATTTAAAATATATTAAAACAAAAGAGATTAACACAATTTAAGACCATCAAATTTTAAAAATCTGCAAATTCGTCATCACTATATTTTTTATATTACCTGAAAAGTCTCAAGAAATATTTTAGATTTCAGAAAACCTTTGGAAATTGTTTTATAATTAAAAGGGAAATGAATGAAAGATGACAGTTGCTTTTTCTAATTCTAAATAGCAGAAGCTATTTCTAAAACTAAGTTCCTTTTGGATCAGGAGCTCTTTAATTTATGAGACTGATACTCAGAAGGCAAATCAGATTTTATATTCAAATTCCATTTGGAAATGTTCAATACCAGAAGATATAATAGACTTGGTGAGAAACATGAAGTGTTTATAAATAAAGAACATATAAATGAAGAGTATGAAGTTAACAGAGACAAGACAGAAAAACAAGACAAAAAAAAAAAAATTCATAAATTAAACTTGAATGTCTTCTTTACCAGAAGAACAGAATGTCAATACCATATCTTTGATTTCCCCATTTTTTTCTTTCTAGCCTGATATCATAAAAGAGATGTGTAACGGATATAAGAAGATTGAAACATGAATATTATCACATTTAGAGTTTTATTGGCAGTTTTTAAAGACTTTAATGTGATACAATGGTAAATTGATAACTTTTGATTCTTTGTAAACATGACTAGAAAGATAATTGATGATGAATATATTTTGTGGTAAACTTATCTGCTCACTGAAAAATATTGGAAAGGGATCTAGTGACAAGCAATAATGCTTTTGTGTCTCAAGGACTGATTAATTACTTTGTAACTGTCACATAAATAAGAAAATTCAATTAGGACTAAATGTAATAGTTCAGTCTTGAAAGATCAAATACAGAGATATATGAATTGTGTTATATATCATCTATTTAATCTCAAATTAAATATCAAATTATAACAGGAAATTATAAAATATTTTGTTTATATTCTATGGGTAATTTTCTATTATGTAGATTATTCTATACATACATCTGTTTACTGCAGGTTACTTCATTTAATTTCTATGCCTTAATGAATTAGACAATATTTAAAGATATTTTCAATAGAAGATAATATACATAGTGTGCTATTGCCATTATTATATTATTATCTTTCAAAAAGTACATTTCTGCCTATTGGATTTTGTTAAAAATTCAATTCCTCTATTTTGACCAATAAAAGTCTTGCCATATGAAATGTTATCATATGTAATCTTTTTCATTGAATGATGCCTTAGTTTGGGATTCCTATTACTGCTATTGATTGCATCATATATAATTTTCAATTAAATAGAGTCTATAGACTTTGGGACTTCCCTTTTGTAAAGAGAGGCAACTGTATCAAGATGAGATGTTTGAAGGCAGAGAATAGCTGAAAATGTTGAATAGTGGAACTATGTGTACTGATAAAATCTTTATGTGCTCTGTGAGAAAAAATACCCCAGAGGGCTTTGTTATATTAATAACATTATTTTCCTTGTTTCAAACAACAAGCCTTCTTGGATCAGTCCTTTGTAATTTGATCAGATAACAGTACAAGCCTTTCAGGAATAATTAGAATGAATACTTACTTTTATTTAAACAGGTATCAGTTTACCAAGCTGACTATTATAAAATAACATCACTTTCCATTAAATGTTCATATTTTATTACTGAAAAATGAATTTCCAATGTCATAAGGTGCTTTGATGTGTCATAAAGTAGAGTAATTTTAGTGCAATTATTTTTAAAAAACTTTTATTAAAAGTATGCATGGAAGAAAAATACATTATGACAATGCACAGGCAAATAAATGAATATTTTCTTAAAATTCTATGATTAATTTACTAGATCTTTGATTTATCTCCCACCCCATATCTCAATTTCCAGTTCCCAAGAATAAATCAATGTAGGAAATGTTACACAGCACACATACAAACACACACACACACACACACAAACACACACAGAGAGAGAGAAAGAGAGAGAGAGAGAGGGAGAGAACATGTGGGTGATGGGTTTTCTACTTGGTCTCTGCAAGATAATAAGTTTTATTATTAGAGCATGTTGTTAGGGGTGTCACAGTAGAATCGGTCAATATTTCTATTAACTCAGTTTCAGGGCTATTTTAGCTTAAGGATTGTGTTCTGAAAAAAAGTGGATAAGATGTCACAGCACTTGTGACCAGCTGGAAGCCAATGTCAATATGTCATGCTCTGATATAGCAAGTGAAAGAAGTACCTACTAAAAAAAGTAAAATCCACATTCCCCAAACAAATCATTAAATTGTATACAGGCTAATTATAACATGTCTCATAGTCAACATCTTGATAATTTTATCTTTGAAAGTCCAAATGGTATTATTGAATGGGCTTAATTTGATAGGAATTAGTTTAAAGGGAAGAACTGAAAGCAAGAAAATATAGATGCAAACAGACAGCTAGCTTCTATGCTTGATGTTAGCTTTTTTTTTTCCTTCTGAAAACAACATTACCACTAATCTAAACATTACCATCCCTAAAGTATATGATGAATTCATCTTGTAATTTCTCAGCATATTTCTCAGTTGAATGGATATTATATGTAAAGAGTTATAATATTAAATTTGAGAGTGTGGGATTTGGATCTGTAGTGTGACACACACACCACAACATAGTGATAAGATGTGCATGAAGATGAGAGAAGGTCAAGGAAAGATAGCAAGCAGAATTAAAAGCAGTAATATTATTGCCTTTTTGATCCCAGTGAAATACTGGAGGAGATCTACAGATGGTTCAGGATGCACTACCAATGACTACATCCTCAGTTATAAAAACAGAGCAATGATTGTACAGTGGTGATCTCTGTTCCCACCACTCCTAGGTAGGACTACTAGGTAGTCTGTCCCTGTTTGAGAAGTTATGGAACAGACCTACACAGATACATATTTTTTTAGGTAGAATAATGAATACATATCTTCTTAACTCAGTGAGCTCTATTCAGCATGTACTTGGTTCAATATTTTCATTATGATGACATGTTCACATACAGAATTGAACATTGCAGGTATTATTTTTTATAATATATTATTCTTAAAGTGCATTCTTCTTTCTAACATATTACCAAATTGGGAAAAAAGTGCAAGAGGAAATCCTTCCAATCATAAAAATAAAAGAACATTATATTAAGCAACAAACTATGGATGAATGTGCAGAGTTTTCCAGATGACTTGTTTCAGTATAAGATATTCCTATTCACTACATGTTGCTGGATTTCTATCATGTACTTTAAATGAGTTAGGATATCCCAACTCTCTGGAGCATATCTGGGATAGAGGGAGGAATAAAACTATGTTCCATGGGAATGGAAAGGATGGCTATTAGATACAACCTATGGTAGGCATAGTTTCCTCATTAATATTGTTCATATGAATATTAAAATAGGTGAACAGAAAATTGGCATAGCTTATCTGAAAGAAATAACAGATGGGTGCTAATTATATCTCCTTCAAAGGTGAACTAATGGACCATTTGAAGGGAGAATTAAGCTAACCTCATTCCAATATTCATCCAGCTAATTTTATTAGCACAAGGTAAAAAGCTATAGATTACATTTTAGCATATACCCCTTCTTTTGTTACATACTCTTTAATAAAAAGATTACTTTCAAGGAAAAAGATAACATTTCCTTTCATGGAAATGAAAGGAACATTTCCTTTCAAATTTATTTGACCGAGTTTCATTTTGGAGCTTTAGAGCAAACTTGTACTATGGTTCTGATCCAACTGCTATATATTAGTTTTAATTCATTGATTTTAATATGAAAATAAATAAACAATATCTCTTTTCTGCTTTGGCAGAATTAGGTAAGTATTGCACTTCCAGGGAACAATGGCAGACTGAAGATAGCACTGCTTTCAGAAAGCCAATGTCTACAGTAGGATGAGCACCTAGCAAATGGATCAGAGCCTCAAATCCCTTTATGAATAAAAGAAAGGACCTGGGATCACCTCCAAGTGCTGCATATGAAGGTCCCCGTGAAGAAACCATGAAATAATGGTCTTCAGAAGCTTTGATAGTTTTGGGAACCAAAGAAAATTCAGCTTTGCACTAGTTATTATTTAGAGGGTTCAAACAGATACTAGGTTTGGTAACTTCCTTTCTTAATTACTTCTAGAATTTGCTTGTTAACTGCTTTTAACATATTAAGACCCTTCAGAGTGAGTGATCCTTCAAGTTTCATCACACCAGGTTCTACTCCTGTGGACAAGACAGATGGAAGAAAGAGTGGCAACACATTTTTGAAAACAGAAAAAAATGACTTCTTAAATTTTTGTGACTAATGTTTTTATTCAAATTTCAAATTAATTCAAATTTATTTGGTATATATTGTAAGAAAATGTGGCATTTAGAAATGTAATGACTTAAGTTCATCTTAGAAACAAAGGAAATGTGAAACAGATGTTCTTGTTCAATACAGTTGTTGTAAATAAAACAGATCACTAAATATCTCTATCTAAAAACAAGTTGTTTAATTAGAGGAAATGTTAGACTCTGGGGAAAACAAGTTTTAAAATACAAAATTCAAACCCCAGCAATTTTGCCTAAATATTTATAGTAAATCCATCTGCTTGCACCCTAAAATAGCCTACCTCTTAGATGACAATGGCATCTCATATAGTTAATAGACATTATATCAATTAATCTGCTAGGTCTTGAGTCACCCATCCAATAATTTTATAGCACGTATAATTTTTGCATAATATACATAATATATAGAAATGTTTATTTTCCACCAATTTTAAGTATGATTGTGGTTTATACATCAGTTTGGAATTAAAAATATATGCAGTATATTGTTGATATTCAATTATACATTACCTGTAGTGAATTAAGCTATCCTGTAGCAATCCTATCCTGGTGACTGGAGGCTAAGACAAATCTGATTGAGGAACAACAGCCTTCAACTGACCCATAAGTGATTTTTTTGCACCTCTTTGATTTGGAACTTTACCATTGTTGGTACTGAATAAGACTACATTGCACAAAATAGTTCCTATATGCATTTTGGAGTCTTCCTAGACTCATGACTCTTGCTCAAAGATCAGATGATGGTCATGGCTAGGAGTGCCTTTGTAGAACTTTGTATTATGTGCCAATTGTACACCTTTCTAGATCTGGGGCACGTATTTATGTTTACTTGTGTCCTGGCCCTCTTCTGGTTAAATGATTTCAATGTGCTCTCTTTGTGGCTGTCCTTGAAGAGTAAGTGTAAAAAAGTCTACATAAATTACTGCAATATGAGCAGTTACCAAAGAATGAAATGCATGTTAGAACTCTGTTCTGTTGAGCCCCTGTCACACTGCACCAACGGATGCAAAGAGGATGTAAACCGGACAAAAAAGCCATCCATTGGTTAACGCGATGTATCCGTTCTGTACTCACTGCCTCCGTTTTGCTTCCTCTCTATCCGTCCAGCATCAGTTTATGGACGTTTTATCCGCTCAGAAAGTTTTGAGCTGCTCAAAACTTTTGAGCGGAAAATGTATCTAATTCGTCGGTTCTGCATCCACTAGGCATCTGCTAGGCATCAATTCTGCATCTGTTATGCATCCGCTATATCCGCAAGGCATCCGCTGTGCATCCGCGCAACTCGCATCTGCTCGGACGCAGGGAGGAAGTGAAACGGACGCAGAATGGATGCAGAACGGATGCCTAGCGGATGCAGCATGGAAACAAAGCATTTAAAACAGAAAAAACGTTTGCAGAGGGGACCTATCTCAGATATTAAGGATGGCTAGAGGATGCCTAGAGGATGCAAAGGGACACATAGGGGAAAACCTATACTGCCTATGAAAAGGGGGAGCAACTCATCTGGATCTCACTTTCAGAACAGCAGCCCTGCGGTGCAGATCTCTGCAGCCTTCATCTGACTCTTCCTCTTCCACAGCATTCAGTCATGTCCACCGTGGATCGTAACAAAGTCCTTTTGGCAGCCACCATCCTTCTGCAACAGTGCGAAGCCATCTACAGGCTCTGTGAACTCTACTACGGGAAGAAAAAGAGGCGGCCAAGAAGCGTCTGGGTACGAAGATGGTTCACCACAAGAGCAGAGGACGGACTGTACAACAAGCTGATGGTGGAGCTCAGGAACGAAGACACTTAGGCATTCCAGAACTTCATGAGGATGCCTCCAGCCATGTTTGACAAAGTTGTGCAGCGGCTGACACCCAGGTTGACCAAGGCAAACACCAGCTTCCAGCCCAGCCTGGAACTTGGGCTCAAGGTGGCACTCACTCGGCACCACCTGGCCTCAGGGACCACATACACGAGCATGCAGTACGGCTGGAGGGTGCCACACAACACCATCAGCATTGTGGTCAGAGAAGTGGTGCAGGCCATCATCGAAGAATACATGGAGGAGCTCCTCCAGTGCCCCTCCACTGAAGAAGGATGGAAGAAAGTTGCAGAGCAGTGGTATCAGAGGTGGAACTTCCCACACACCATTGGAGACATAGATGGCAAGCACGTGGCCTGCAAAGCTCCAGCCAACTCAGGGTCCTCTTATCACAACTACAAGGGCTTCTTCAGCATCATCCTCTTCACCATGGTCGATGCTGACTACAAGTTCATGTACATCGATGCTTCAGGCAATGGCTCATCTTCAGATGCCCAGGTATACAACGCCAGTCACCTCAAGGAAGGGCTGGAACGCAACCTCATCATGGGCTTCCCAGATCCAGACCCCCTGCCCAACGACACGCAAGATTTGCCCTACTTCATTGTGGGGGATGACGCCTTCTCCCTCACAACCTACCTCATGAAGCCCTACACCTCCAAATGCCTCACCCGTGAAGAGAGGATCTTCAACTACAGGCTGTCCAGGGCAAGGCGGGTGGTGGAGAATGCCTTTGGCATCCTGGCCAACAGGTTCCAGGTACTTCTCACCACCATGCAGCATCATCCAGAGACCATGAAGAGGATCATGGAAGCTTGCTGCATCCTGCACAATCTCATGCGCACCCGTTACCCAGTCTTGCAGAACAGTCTCGTGGACCTCCAACAAGGGAATGGGGACATGGAGCCTGGGGAATGGAGGCAAGGGCGAAACCTGATCGACACTGAGGATGTGCAAGGCCCCAACAGAGCCTCACATGAAGGGAAGAAGCAGCGCAACCTCCTGAAACACTGGTGCAACTCCCCAGCTGGAGCAGTTGAGTGGCAAGACAGGATGACAGATGATTAATGGATGCTTCCTTCAGCCTGTCTCATCACACTGATGAGATTGTGCCATGTATGTTGGGTGGGCCTACAATGAACAGGGCATTTAATAAAGAGTTGTGTTTATGTTGACATGTGTGGATGATTGATTACATTGTTATTGATAACAAAAGGGCCATAGGTGTGGCACCTGGGAGGGTGGACCATACAGTCCCACTATGCTTGCACTGGAGGTTTATCTATCCCACAGCTATTACCCATCCCAAAGGTATCCCTGCCCATCCAACAGCTATTACCCATCCCAAAGGTATCCCTGCCCATCCCACTGCTATCTCAACCCATCCCACTGCTATCTTAACCCATCCCACAGCTATCTTAACCCATCCCACAAGCATGCAAAGGCTTAAACCATTTCTAAAAGTTTCCAGCAAGACTTTATTGAAAAAAAGAAATGAAGCAAGTGTGTGAATCAAAAATAGACTTTATTAACAACAAGCTATAAAACAACAATGAGTCTCTGGCACTCCTCTTGGTCACTCTCAGGGGTGAAGGGTCCAGGTGCTGTGGAGGTGGCTGGTGCTGGAGTGCTTGTCTGATCCCCCGCATCATCAGCTCCTCCAGAAGCAGAAGCAGCAGAAGCGCCAGCCCCAGAAGAGCGAGCCCGTGCTGCAGAAGCCCCAGCAGAACCAGAGTGAGGGCCAGGGGGCAGGATGGTAGCCCTGTCCCTCTTGTAAGGGCTGGCAGCTGATGGCTGAGGCTTTCTGTTCTTCCCCATGGATGTGGGGTTGCTGGCTGGCTGGGAGGCTGGCAGGAACCAAGGCTGGCAGGAAGGCTGGCAGGGAGGGTGGCACCAAGGCTGGCAGGAAGGCTGGCAGGCAGGCAGGCACCAAGGCTGGCAGGCAGGAATAAACCAAGTCTGGCAGGAAGGCAGGCAGCAAGTCTGGCAGGAAGGCATCCACCAAGGCTGGCAGGCAGACTGGCTGGCAGCAAGGCAGGCAGGCAGACAGCAAGGCTGGGTGGGAGGCTGGCAGCAAGGCTTGCAGCAAGGCTTGCAGCAAGGCTGGCAGCAAGGCTGGCAGCAAGGGCAGGCAGGCATGCAGGCAGGGCAGGCAAGGCTGTCAATCCGTCCGGCAGCAGGTCTTTCCTCTGAATGGTGACCTGCTTCCAAGCTGCTTCCCTTATATCCGCGGGGCTTATGCAATGCATCCTCCCCGCATGCGCAATTAACGCTAGACATCTATTAGGCTTCCGCTCTGCATCCGCTTCATCCATTCCACGTCCGCTTTGCTGAGGCCCCCCGGAAGCCTAGCAGATGTGCCATCTGCTCTCATCTGCTTCCATCCACTGCGCTTCCGTTCCGCATCTGCTTTCCATCTGCTCTGCGTCCTCCGCGCGTCCGTTCCTTTCCATGTTATCTGCTCTGGTTATGCAAATTTTTGCCCCTTTTGAGAGTGGATAACAACGGATGGAACATTTTGCTCGTCCGTTGTGTCCGTTTTGCATCCATTGGGCAGCGTGACAGGGCCTTTAGTTGCAATGGTTTCCAGTTTTTCTGGATCTAATTCAAGGTGCTGATGTTGTCCTTGAAAATCCTTCATGCATGGTATAAAGTTTTCTGATGAATGGCCTCTTCCTGAGGCCTTTTCATCTGTCCAGCCTATAAAATCCAGAAGAAGTCATGTTGTGGGTTATGTTGCCTAGGCAGTTACTTTTGGTGGGCTGCAGTGTCCACACTGTGGAATATTCTTAATCTTCTTCCTGAGAAGTTGCCTTTTTACTGTAGAGCTTCCAGAGACCCCAAATATGTGGTTATATTAGAAAGCCTATGAACCCTAGCAGATAGGTGATCTAGTGAGGTGGCTGCTGATTTTATTATCCCTGCATCATTGTGTTTTTTGTTTTAGGTGGTGGGGTGGTTATATATTTTAATGCAGGGATCCCAAACCCTGGTCCGTGGCCCAATACTGGTCTCTCGCCTGTGGGGAACAGGCATGTAAGTGGTGGATGAGTGCATGAAGCTCCATTTGTCAAGCATCAGGCATGCATGTGAAAACTTCCACTCCTCCCCAGAAAGGCTGGGGATTGCAGCTTTAGTGTATTACTTAAATGTTTTTAGCTCTGTTGTAGATCACCCAGAATTGCTTGTTGTTGAGATGGTTGGTTAAATAAATAAAACACGCACACACAAAAGATAGCTTGCAAATTTTTCTCAATGTTCATTCTGAAACATGCATTATTGTATGCAAGTTTGCTCTCATGTTTATATGAAATATTTGCATAATTTAATGTAATGTTTTATTACTTTTTGCAAATGTGCACATTTTTTTTATTAGAGTCACAGATTTTAAAGAACTGTGAGTTTAGAGTAGAATTCCTTTAATCTCAAATATTTATTTTAGAATATATGAATTGCATAGATATACATTAAAATGAGTATTATTATTTTTTTTTAAAAAAAAACCCTGCATCAGTCTTGAATTGCTTTTGGTTAGAATACAGTATTGCAGGCTAACTCTGCCCATTACCAGTAGTTCAGTTCCTGGTGCGGCTCAAGGTTTACTCAGTAATCTATCCTTCTGAGATTGGTAAAATGAGAAACCAAGATTGTTGAGGATAATATACTGACTCTGTAAACTTCTTAGAGAGTTCTATATATCACTAGGAAGCAATATGTAAATCTCAGTGCTATTGCTATTGCTATCCTTAACAAATTTTATCATGTGTAGAGTTGTTTTCAATTGTCAATCACATGGGAAAACCAGTATATAACAAACGAGGCTCATGTGAATATGCTCTTTTTTATATAGTTGTGATCATAGCATATTATGCAATTGGATATTGACATAGACTACAGCTATTGGTTGACTACTTTTGCATTCCTACTTACAATTCCACTTAAAATTTGCTTAATGATGATTCTTGCCTTACCATTCATCAATAAATCATTCTCCCATGTGTTTTAAGCTACTATTTGTCATAGAAATTCTGCTAGAACACAAATTTGTAAGGCTTTACACATAACAGACTGCTACATTAATTCAAAATATATTTCATTAACTTGCTTTCTTCCATAGTAAATTGATTTCCAGCTGTCTATAGACAAGAATAATGAAATGAGTTGCATTGATCCTACAAACTGCACTGATCTTACAGGTGGTTTATCTGTATAAAATATGTACAGCCGTACTCTACATCCTAATGGTGAATGTATTCAGAATCGTGTGATTTCTGATATTTTATAATAAAAAAATATTCTTCTAAACTTTTTTAAAGTGAAAGTGTGAATGAAAGAAAGCCACTTGAATCAGACTTGAATAGTTCATTGTTCATTTTTATTTCTTTGAATTCAGAAAAATCATTCCATAAGGTTAAATGTTTTGATAAAACTGAATTCTTTGGCTAAAATGTTTATCAAACAGTATATTTTGCTTACTTTTTAATAGTTAGTCTGCTCAAGATATTCAAATTCAATGTTTATTAGAGAAAAACAATGAGAATGAAAACTAGCTTGCCTGGAAACATTAAAATTAGAGTTTTAAGTCCTAAAAGAGAGAAAGTCCTATTGTGATGAAAAGGGAAGTGGCAAAATTTTATAGGTAAATAAAATTCTTTCAAAGAATGCAGTATGATAAAAATTGCATGGTTTATAATTTGCAGAAGGTTTACAATAGCAACTTGTTGCATGGATAAACTACTAAAATTATCAATCAATGTTTGTTAAAAAGACAATATGTTATGATAGTCTTTTGAAAAGTCATTTCTATCACAAATATGCAGTGTTGTGCAGATTGGGTCAGATCCAGATTTCATGAATTGAATTTGACTCAGTAAGCATCATATATGTGTTTGTGCATATATGTGTTTGTGCATATTTGTGTGAAATATGTATGTCTACAATTCTTTGCTGGATTATTTTCAGTTTGAATTTATACATCAATTCAATCGTAATTCTGAATCAGATTTCTGAATTGTTATCAGATTGATTAGGGTTCAGTTAAGAAAGTTTACCTGATATGGAGAACTGTATTTATGCATGGAGAAAGTAATTGAAACTTTCCAACATTTGTTTTCTTAAAAGTCTAGACTAGATGGGCAAGACACTTACAATACTTACATTGATCATCATCCTGATGTTATGTAAATATTTTATTCTATGCAGCCCATTAAATTGAATGGCATTATTCTTTTGTACTATTCTTCTGTATAAGTTTAGGCCTACACTAATTTTTGAGTATGCTTCAGGATGATCATGAATCTGAACATTTTTAAATACTTGAGTATTGTAAATGCCAACTGAAATGAATGTGGAACTTATGCTGAAGTCAAAGATTACTTTTAATATTGCTTGTGCCAGAAGCAAAATGGTAGCAAATTACAAAATCAGACATGCCACAAAATAGGTCCCAGAGTGTTTATTTAACAGTTCTTTCCATTTCTTTTTTTATGTCAGTACAAATACTTGGCTGTTGAAAGCAGCACAATAATAGGATTTAATTTGATTTGCTGTTGGCTCAAAAATGTAAGCCACTAAGGATACAACATGTTTGGCCACAATTCTGAGTGCAAAGTGTTGCCTTTGTTGGTATAGTTTTGGCAAAGATATTTATCAATTTTGAGTAGAATTACACTAGTTATGGACCATCACTAAACCAATATTGTGGCTTGTTATGTCTTTAATTTTTCCATTTTCATTTTTACTATCACAGGTACAAATACAAAAGAGATGTGTCATATTGCAAACTACTGCACCAAGCTGTATTTATGAAATAAAAGTGTAGAGACAGTTAACATACATGCTTGATCTTGATTCTCATTCCATGAACAATGTGCTTCTCATCTTTCTACATCTTTCTTCCCCAGTTTCCATTTTGTTTTCTTTGTATATCACATACTTTACGATACACGAACGCTCAGTTTTCCTGAATTCATAGAAGCCCATTCAGCTATAGTAGAACATTCATTATACTGAAACTTAAATGGAATTACAGCTATTTCTATTCAATGAATAGAGTTACTAAAGCAAAACAAAAACAAAAAAACCCAACACCGACTTAATCTCTTGCCTATATATCTCAATTCAGAGGTGCCACATATTAGAAAAAAAATAAAATGGGGATGTTCACACAAATCTTAAATCATTATGTAGTTTATTTGGTTTTGGCTAAGTGTATTGTCTGAAGCTGGTCAATTGTGGGATTTTCAATAAGGTATACCAGGTTTATCTCAAAGCACAAACTCAGGAATAAAATTGTTTGACATAAACAAGAAGTGCAAAATATTCCATGAGGGAATAATCAGGAATGTTAATTATTATCTTGGAAAAGGCCAATTTGTATATTTCAATTTATGGAAATGGAGTCCCCAGAAAAGGAAATGGTTAATTGTTCTACATGTAGTAGATCTGTTCTGGAGGAATTTTTCATGTTCTTGATCATTCCCATGTGGAATATTTACAAAATTAATACAAACTAGCTTTCCCCCCACTTTATTTAGCCTTTATGATATTACATAATATATCTTTATGATATTTCATAATCTACCACAACATTAATACAAACTAGCTTTCCCCCCACTTTATTTAGCCTTTATGATATTACATAATCTACCTTTATGATATTTCATAACCTGAATGTCACAAATTTATTATTTCATTGTTCCTGAATGGGCTAATTTAATAAAAAGCTGAGTACTTAGGCTAGATTGGAAGAAACAAAAATGTTTGCCACCATACAAAGACCTGACAAGGAATGATCTACCTACTAAAATCATTCTGCACCTATATAGATTACATCTTTTGGTATATATGCAAAACAAAGTTAATGTTATTTGGGATGAATCTTTTTCCTTTAAAATACAGTAAAGTCAGTCTTATTATATTTAGAAAATAAATTTTGCTTTATATTAAAGTATTAGAGTAAAGTGCTAACATTATTAAAAAAAATTGGAACCTTTGGTCCAATATTCCTAGTATGTGTATCTGCCAATCTATATATCTGTTTATTGGAATAACTTTTCCCCCTTTT
Source organism: Laticauda colubrina (assembly GCA_015471245.1). Taxonomy (NCBI): domain Eukaryota; kingdom Metazoa; phylum Chordata; class Lepidosauria; order Squamata; family Elapidae; genus Laticauda; species Laticauda colubrina. The sequence goes on along the minus strand of BLBF01000039.1, from coordinate 11,391,775 downwards.
GAGAATTGACATACTGTTGATCCTTATCTCCATTAAAATACATCTAGAAAAAATATATTTTCAATATTGAACAATCATTTAGTATGTGGGTTTATTCATCAAAAGTTTTTGTATTGAAGTGGTTAATAAGTGAATAGGTTTTATTCACTGCCAGGATCAGGGCATTTTTCATACAGTTGCAGTTGTCTTACAGAAAGAAGGCATATAAGTTGATGTCTTAAGTATTTCTGCCAGTGCCTACATATCTTGTCAAATGATAAAATAAATATTGTGATTCTCATTTTTCTCTAGAAAGAAGTGATTGAATCTCTCACCCATTTAACTAGGGGAGGGTTTTTGTTTTTTGTTTTTTTTCAGCTGGGATTACTTTCGTTTTCTAAAATATTTTGGCTGCAGACTTTGATCAGTGACAAAAAAGACATATTTGGATTGGGCTGAAGAGTGAAATCAATGCATTAAGCATTGAAAATATTTAACAAGAATATACCCATTTCACTCCTTTATTTTAGCCTGCTCTCCCCCCCCAAAAGAAGGGAAAGCAGCAAAGCAGATACAAAAAATCTGCACATATGGAAATATAGATATACAAAGATTTATACCAATTTGTTTCTCAGCAAATTTTATGTGTGAGAATCTACTAAGTTCTGTGTTGTAAGCTATTTTTGTAGTTATGTGGGATTGTCTATATATTTGCAGTTTTTCTTTGTTACAAATATTAAAATTTCTATTTTTGAAAAACAGGTTTGCAAGGAAGGGGAAAGAATGATACGTCACTTAAAATCTACTCCACTGTTTGGAAACTCAGAACCAGACTTTGTTTAAAGTGAATTGCAAATGTCCTGTGGAGCAGAGTTCCTCAATCTTTCTGGCTTTGCGGATGAGCGGCGGGCAGGGGATGATTCTGTGTGAGTGGCAGGTAAGCAGTGTGCATACGAGCAGGTCCCTTTGTGCACAGGGTGCGCAAGCGCACCCATTACTCATCCAAATTTCTCATCCATTGCTCATCATCATTTTCTCGCCCACTGGTCATGCAAGTGGAGATGCGCACACGCGCACAATCACCCACCGCTTCTGTGGCCCAATTCCAAGAGGCTCAAGGCCCAGTAGTAGGCCACGGCCCAGGGATTGGGGACCCTTGCTGTAAAGAATTCATTTGAAAATGTATGGTGACCAGCTTCACAAGTCTTGAACAGTTTCCTGTTAAACCAGTGGTTAATGTAAGAATAGTTTTCAGGTACATCTGAAGCTGAATACTCACATATTACTGATATTTTTCCCCAAATGTAGACTATCTAAGCCAAGTTTACAACTGTACAGATTTCCAGACCCAAATAATGTTTTCTAGTGGGGATCATATATTTGTCTCCTTAAGGTGGAGAGGGAGGGTCATCATGTAGGATAATTTTTGTTTCTAAACATCTTGTTCAGCTCCGAGATAAGAAACTAATTTAATGTTCAGTAAATGATTATGGGCTGAATATATTTCTTAATGAATTGACACTAACATATCAAATTTATGAAATAGGAAACTACAAATTTGTCAGACACCTGAGTGGACCATTTAATTCTGTCTCCTACTCTTGCAAAGATGTGGACTGCTATCAGTCTAAAATTTATCACATATAAATCTGGCAAAAAAACAAATGGGAAACTTTGAAATGATTTGCCTTGCCAAAGATATTGAAAGCTCCGAGTACAAAATCCTGGAGTGCCCCAATACCATGGTTGAAACCAGTACAACTAGCACCACATGAAAGAAATTAGGCAGTAAGTTGAACAGTTCACCAGTAACCACACACAGCAACATTCATAAACAGAATACAGGAAAATTCGGTCAGCAAAATCAAATTCTGATAAACTATGGCCACTCTACCTCTATGTTCTTAAATACTAATATACTATTCCACAGAATAGCCCATTGAATAAAATTGTGAGTGGTGTAGTATTCCTCTTCTATTAGCCAGATCTCTATTTTCTAACTCATTTTAAAAAGGAGAGTGAGAAATAAGAGGTGAATTCTTCCTATTTTAGCATGATTAGGACTTATATCTCTTTCTCAAACAACTGTTAATTAAAAAGAAAAGTCCCACAGCTTCTGTTTATGAATTGATTTATGATACATACTGAAGTTAAGGGACATGCTGAATTCATTTAAATAAATATCTTTGGTCTTAAAGAAATACACTACCATAAAGACTATGACTCCATTGACAATTATTTACTGAATTTCTAGATCACCAAGTAATCAGAATTCTTTCTGCAATATACATTACAATTAAAAGTATGTCAATGAAACATTTTATATTATACATAAACATAGCTAACACAATAACAAATTAATAAAAATCAACAATTTCACTAATAGTTTTGTTCTCTTACATTTTGTAAGATCTTTGAATGCTACATAATAATTTGCTTAAATTTTATTTTATTTTAATTTGGAGGAGGTAGGGAAACATGTCATATAACAGGGAAGATTGACCTAAAAACTAGTTAGGAAGATTTTTTCACCCCACTCTATCCTGCTGAAACAGTACTACCACAACTCCAAAGATTGAATTCCAATTGGGTTTTTATTTTAGGTAACTTTATTGTCACTATCATCTTAAACGATCAACCATCTTACCTTGTGAGTTATGAAGAATTATAAATTGTTAACCATAACTAATTTAGTATTTGATCAGCCATATATACACTTTCAGGAAAAATTATTAGAGGTATACGAAAGGTGCATATGATTCATATTTAATGAACAGTTGCTAGCTTGTGTGTGCATATATGTATCTTTTGTATTAAAAAACCTCAGCAATATGGAAAACATTTGATATCATTGCAAACCAATAAGGTGTTGGAACTAATTGTTTCGCCAATCTCACAGACCTTTCATATTGATGACCAAGGCTTGTGTTTGAAGACCATCACAGCTGGAAAATATCTTGTTAATTTATCGTTTAATGTAGTTTCTTACTAGCTTCACCCCCCCCACCCCCAAATCCATGAAGATCTTATGTGAAAGATTGTATGGAAAAAATGATAGCAGAATTCCCCTCCATCTCTTTGTTCCCAGTGCTGAATGCTTAACTAAGAGATCCAGACAATACTTTTCTTTATGTAATGAATTTTGTTGAAGCTACTTAATTCTCTTTCATAAATTATATATGGAATATTTCTCTTTTGCTCTTTGCAAACAAAGGCCAATAAACAGTTTCTGTGTCACTTTTAACTGCTGAAACTGAGCAAGTGATTTCCTCATTATCTTTTGAAATGACAAGTGATAATTTCATTATACAATTCATTTTAAAATAGAACATTATAAATACATATTCACTTAATTATAAAGTGGGCAATTTATCAAATGCATGAATATTGACTGAAATTTTGTTCCAAGAATTTAAATGTAATAAAACTAAGAAAAGCTAAATCTTGTTATTTATTTCTATGACATCAGAATCCTTATCCAAAGAGAGAAACTGCAAACTAACTGTCACTCTCAGCATAAATGACATATACAGATGTCCCTGAAGTCAATAAGAAATGCAGGCATATGTAGTTATGGAAAATGCTTAATGTTAGCTTGCCAAAGAGACTTAATTAAGGGGTCTTCAGAGGGTGATTTGTTGCTGGTTAGAATACATTTCTTAACCTTGATTTCCCCAAACCCTCCAAAATTATTTTTTTAAAAAGCCAAACATCATCAAGTTTAAGAAAAACTAAGACAATACCTGACTTAGAATTATATACTTAGATTGATATACTAAGTAAAATGTTGTGTAATATTTTTTTTTCATTTTATAAAAATATTGTCTGCTGTGATCAAGCCAAAATTCTTAGGGTACATCCTACACACAGGTCACAATTTTACTGTCTAAGGCAGTGGTCCCCAACCTTTTTTGTACCAGGGACCAGTTTCATGCAGAAACACTTTTTCAAGGACTGGCAAAATCAGTTCTTCTCCAATAGTAAAGGGCTTCTTAGCTTTAACTAATATAAAATATATATTTTAATCATGATTATTCATTCTTTGCGGCCCGGTACAAAATGATCCACAGACTGGTACCGGTCTGGGGCCTGGTGGTTGTGGACTCCTGGTCTAAGGGAACAACAAAAATGCTACCCCCCCCACTTTAAAAAAAAATAAGCATAGTTTTTACTGGAACATCCTCTAAAAGACTCCTAGTAACGTTAATTATGTACACTGACTGACTAACTTATTTTAAATTGCATTATCATAGCCCAGAAGTGACAATCCATTAGAGGAAATTAACATTCCCAAAGTCTTCGTGGATTCACTTTCCCCACATGCGGTTACATTAAATTGTTTTAATTTCTGTGGATTTTTTTGCAGTGTGGAATAGGTCTCCTTGTGGAATTTTGTTCTGAACCAGAAAGCATCTAAAAACATCCTTATTTTTTTTAGCTAGTGAGACTTTAACAGACCATCATGTGTCTATTTTAGTTGCAATACACAAAATGCATATATGCATTATAATTGGTTAATCTTTAGGTTTGCTTTTTTAAAATAAATAATTAATGCCACTGATAGAAAAACTGTTTTTTCCTTGGTTGTGTTTGTCTATCTAAATGCATCAGCTCTATTCTTTTGTGACTCTACAAATTTCATACATAAATTAAATATAACAAATGACCAATAATACTTGCTTAATGGAAGAGAAAAAGTCAAAATGCTACAAAGCAACAACCAAAAGTGTTGTTCTTGCATCTATCCATGTTTTTTCTCTGAATTTTATGCTATTAACATAAAAACTTTTTAATATTGGCCCAAAACAATGAAAATAAAGCAGCAGAAATTATATAGTTAATTGCAATTAGTAACAATAAGGAGGATTGGAACATATTGGGAAGGGGGACCAGGGGAAGGAGAGAAAGAAAAGGACAATCCTTTATTCTGTTGCAAATGATAGCTCTGCTGAACTAAATATTACTGTACATTGTAGCTGAGAATGCAAGCCCTAAATTTGTCTTTCTCTGAAATGTGTCATATTTCCATATTAGGCAGTAAATGTCAATGTATATGAGCAGTTAAGCAGTAATACTGCAGAGAGACCGTAGAGGTAATAAAATATATGTCTGTCTTGAAAGGGTGAAGGCCAATAGATTTCATAAGCTAAGAAGGATTATTGTTTGCATGCCAGAGAATGTTTTACCACAGCTATATTTTATAAATAAGTAAGCTAGATTAAAAAAAAATATGCTTTTTATATGAATGCGAGATTTTAAGTACCACATTTGCATAAACTGTATATCTATTCCAAACTGAACCAAAAATCAGTAATCCACATATGAGACCTTTTCAGTCAATCAGATAGGGCTGGTCCCATATTTTGTTGTATCTAAAAGAGATGGAGCAAAATAATATTTATCTCACTTTGTTTCTCTTAATCAATATTGTATTTCTTTAAGAATATTCCAATATAACTGTTCTTAAATTAATCTGGTCTCTTCATCTATATTGGATTACAAATCTCAGATTTATAGATCAATATATTTGAAGGACTCAGACTAAAACAAGTCTACCATATAATGTGACACTGTAGATACATATTAAACCGTGTATGACTCAGACTTCAGACTGTGTGATGAAAGTCATGTACGTGTCTAAGATTACATTTCCATCTTTATATCTAGAATAGATATAATTCAGAAAATCAGTTTGATTTGAACATTCAAATTGATTCATCAGGTTTAATCTGGTTTCATCAAATGTAGATCAGTTAAAATGATAAAAAAGGAACCATTCCATTTGCAGTTTTATTTACAGGTTAGCATATACTTCAATTTCATTTTCCACTTACATATACTACTTCTTCTGTGATACAATTTCTTTACTCTTACAGTTGACTGTTGTACAACTATGATACTATAAAAGATAAAATATATACAATGATTCCAGGGCAGAAAAGCATTTGCTCCATAATACTAATGGTATCATAGAATTACTATGGATTCTTGATTTGAACATTTGAACAAATGATTTTTATAGTATGCATAGAATGTTAATGCTGAAAAGCAAGGAAGCATGCTTATTTCTTCTGTCCAAATCTCTTTTCTTGACCTTAGATACAAAGCATCTAGTGTTCTGTGGTATGATTTCAATATTTCAGTATTTTTAAGGATATAAAAAGGTATAAAATCCATATGAAGATAAGACATGTTCTTTTCTCATAGCAGTCTTCATTCCAGCTCAATCACAACTAGACTTTTGAAAGCCCTTACCACACACACATATACCAAGTTCTAACTCTATAATGGTACATTGATTTTTATTTATGTATTTATTTCACATGCTTCTGTACTCCAATTTTTAGAATTCAGAATAGTATTCAAGAAGAAAAACCTGACAAAGAAATAATACAGAGAATCTTTTATAAAATAGTGTAGTACAAAAATAAGCATTGTTGACCAAGAATCATACCATGGGCCAAAGTCCTCTTGGAACAAACTAGTCTGCAATGATTTTCTAAGTTAGGGTCAAAAATAGCCATACTTCTGAGGATCAAATATTCCAGAGTTCAGCTCGTGTTAATGACAAAACCTGTCATTTTATCCCTATCCCGTTGATTTATTTGTGGGTGGCATCTTCAAATCACCTTTCCTGATAATCACAATGAAGAAACTGAATCATGTTTAGATGCAAGTGTTTTGATATATGTTTCTCATTTCAAATTGAAGCCATTAACTTTGTTGTGCTCACATTATCTATAAAGGCAGCTATACATAGAACTTGTTCCAATAATCTAGTCATGTGGAGCTCAAAGCATAAAGTACTAGTGTCAGAGTAACAAAGAGGAAGTTCATTTCATTTAAAATTATTTTTTTCTACCCAGATCTTTAGAGCAGCGGTCGCCAACTGGTGGGCCACGAGAAAATTTTGGTGGGCCGCAGAGAAATCTCTCCCCTAGAGCACCCCCGAAAGCAATTAATTCAGGCTGCACAGAAACAAAGGCTGAGCCATCCACATGGCCTGTGGGAAACCTCCCCACCCACTTATTCTTTATCTGGAAAACTTGCCTGCTAAATTGTTATTTTTCCTTTTTCCAACCATCAATTATTCTGCTGTGCCTGAGATTTAGATTAGCTAAAAAGCAGGAAATGGTTGGATTTCTTGCTTTCTAGCTAGTCTTTAGAACTTTGGCTCTGCTTTTAAGCACAGCCGAACCTCCCTTAGGACTGAAGGTTCTATTATTCAGTGCAGACTCATGGCAAGCAAATGTTATGTGACAGACTGAGCTAGCCAATGGCAGATAGATAGATTATTAAATGATTCTGTGAGCAACTCAATCTACCTGCCTGCTTTGCCTGATTTTGGGTAAAAGTTGCTCTTTTTTAATAAAAAAAATCAATATGTATATCAATATTTATAATATTTACATACAAGCCATGCACAGTCAGTCATATGATCACCAAGCCATACCCACAAATTAGGCCACACCCACAGAACTGGTTAGTGGTCCCTGGGATTTAAAATTATGAGTTTGGTGGTCCCTGAGGTCCAAAAGGTTGGCGACTCCTGCTTTAGAGTTTACAACAATGATTTAAGAATTCTTCAGCATCACCAGTTAAGCCCAGGGTGGTGATTTAAGTTCAGAATCAGCATATTAGAATAGATAAACAGATAAATGACCATAATGGTAGATAAATGAATAGGTAATTTTTCCTACTAGTTTTATATAGATGTTACTAACATAGGGGATAGGTTCAAATTCTGTGGAACACACACAACCAGTTCAACTACCCATCCATGGGCAGTTGACTATTGACTGGAATTATGCCCTGAGCTAAGTTCACAATCACCATAGACCACTGAGTTTAGACAGAATCACCACCATGCCAACCACTCCCAACATATGTATTAGTCCAGCAGGATGCCATGGACAATGACATTAAATGCTACCAAGAATTCCAATTAGAATATTTCCCATCCAAACAAAGTGAAGATCATTTATTAGAGATAGCAGTATTGTTTCTGTCCCATGGACAGCAAATTATTTGCTTTCTCTAGGATCCTCTATAACTGATTCACTAATTTTTCAAAACACTTCTTCTAAAAGTGAAAATTGGAAATAGGGTGAAAGTTGTCAAATATAATTGAATTGAAATGATATATTCAAGGGAGGTGAAAAATTCCTACTTAAAAAGCAACAGCAAAATACCTTCCCTGTGGAAAAACCATCTCCTGAATCCAGACCACTCATGCTCTATCTGATGTCTAAGTAAGTCAGGAAGACATAGCTCAAGCGTATAGGTGGCAGAGATTCAAACCACTCCTATCAAATTCTGTGTATCCCAGAAGTTCAAAATAACTATCCCACTCATTTTGACAGAACTTATCCAACTGGCACCAAAACCAGAGTAAATATGCATACCAATAAAGTAGAACAGGAACAGTTTTATGTCCAGAGAAAACAAAACTGATCAGGTTCCTTCTTCAAAAGGACTCCAGACATCCAGAGCAAAACCATTTGTTGGAGTTTTATAACAAAACAAAAAAAAAAGTTGTATTGATATCTTCTAAATCTTGGTGCCAGTAAATAGGCTAGAATCTGACTTTTGTTTTTTTCCCCATTGTTGTTTTTTGTACCTTTTTAATTCCTTCTTCAGGCACAACTCTTCAAAAAAAATGAAACTGCCTGGAACAGGCATCTGCAAAGAAGAAATCTCACAAAGAAATTTAATGTTTCAGAGATCTACCACTGCTTGCCAAATTATCAGGAGTACCTTTTGGAAGACTTCAGATCAATAAGATGCTTGGTCTGGATCATTCTGATAGAATGTAGAGTTTAGAGATGCCACAGTCTGCAGTTTGGCAATAAAATTTGACCATGAATCCTTGCAAATGACAGATGTTAATCTTTTCCATATCCAGTTCATATATGTCTAAGATTAAAGACCAGATCAAATGTTTTTGTCTATCTGCATCAAAGGTGGAATTATTTTAGTCAAATCTATGGTCACCATGGAGACCTTAAACTCATGAAGCATTCTGATACTCTCTTGTGACATAAAGGTTGACATCACCCAAAACATAAGCCTTGTGAAGTCTACCTACTAGTTAATTGAAGATCATTGCTTAATAACTAAGTAGTTATTAAGCAATGCTCTTCAATGAACCAGTAGACAGACAAGCAAGTGGTTAGTATATCAACAATTTCCATGTTGTTTCTATAGCACAAATGAACATGCAGGTGGTCAAAACCAGTCATCTTCATCTTTTCTGATTTATTTTGTACTACATGAAATTATTAATTGTATGAATGACTTAATATTTATTGTTTCCATTAGCAAGCATAATTATAACGAAATCTACTCCAGATAAACCTCTGGTATTTTATACTGTGTATGGCCTTGGTGTGTTTTGATGTAAATCAGATCTGTGAAGGTACCTGCTTCCCCATCCTAGTAACAATGATGTATATTTGAAACCTTTACTCAAGTTATTTAACTTGCATGCCTTAGCCATTAAAAGCTTAATCAATTTTAAGCAGCATACACATTTAAGATCAGTTCCCCCTTATGCCTACTGGTGACAGTTTAGTTGTGATTTATTGGTTTGTTATAATGTCAATACCATGTATCACTATTTGTCCCTATTTTAGCAGACTTCCCAAAGTCTTTAGTGGTTCAAATGTAACTTGGGGAATTACTCATTCAGTAAGAGTGCATATAATAGTAACTCCATAATATTAGTTACATATTTATATTAGGCACATAAACATGATATTAATAATATTTTTTGTCTTTCCAGGTGACTCCATGTTCTATGTTTTTGCAAGCAATCAGCTGCAGTAGTTGAAATGATAGCTCAGTATTTAAATTTTCTCATTCTCAGAACAGCAGTACTGAAGCACATCTGGAATATCTTGAGAGTAGTGTCCTGGAATTTTTTTTTTAATGGCAGCATGAAGTTTGTTGTTTGTTCCTAATTCATTTAGCAAAAGGACATATATCCTGCCCCTTTGGTAGCTGACTTTCTACTGCTGAGCCTCGAGCAATGAAATACAAGCTTGCTGGGGATATTTTTTTTCCAAACAGTAAATGCAATTCATCTTAGCCTTTTTACAGTTGGATTTCCATTTAGGTCTCACAGATTAAATACTATTTCTTTTTACAGTCAAAATTTAATCAACTCCATATATTCACTGCAGATTACAGGAGAGAAAACTATTAATAGAAATATTGTGACTGCAAAATATTTCCCTTATGGAACATTCTCCCAAAATTAGCTCTACAATAAAAGAAATGAACAGATAATGCCTGTTGTCTATACACTTTGATCTTAGCCTTGGTGTTACTGATGTTCCAATCATGATATTTTGATGCATGAACTTAGTTTTTTCCTTAGCAGATGATCTTTTTTCTCAAAATCTGAATTATATTTCAATAATTATTGAATATTTGCTCATTTTGTAAGTCGTTCTAACACAGAGAATTTGAAATAATACTATACTAACTTAGATTTTAGGTTAGGATCCAAGTTGCAGATGCAGTGAAGCACCATGATAGATAGAAGAGATTTCATTTTACAGTATATTTTATTCATTTGTTTGCACAGAGAGAAGAGCTTTTTTAAAAAGTAAATTTGTGTAATAAAACCAAAGTACTACTTTGTACATCTCTGAGCCCCTGAAGAATGTTACTCTTCTCAACATTCAACACAGTTATCTAAAGCAAAAATTAAAACTAACTCTTATGGGAGGAATCTTACTGTTCCCTAAGCCAACTCTCAATGACTTTTGAATTCCCAGTCAGTATATAAATGAGGTTTTTCTGATGGTAGATTGTGCCCAATAACATAAGGACTCTAGGTAACTGCTTCAGATATAATGAATAGATTAATTAAATAATGCTCAGCCTGTTTCTTTCCTGAAAGATTTACACTTGAGCAAATGTTGAAATATTGATGGAAAAGGTAGAACTCTAGAAATTTTTCTAAATAAATTTATGACCATAGCGTTTAAAAGATGCATGTGCTATGTTAACGTCATCAGTTCTTGCCAGCCTTTATACTTTTTGGTAGCTGAGAAGGCTAGCAATCAGAGTCCAACATTTCAGATTCATATGTATTGGGATACAAAAACAGTCCTGTTCAAACTATTCATTGTGGTTGTTTATTTCATTTTCTCTTACTTTTCTCCATAAAGTGCATTCAGAGTAACAAACAATGAATAAAATGGCCAAGAATGAACAGAGGAATTAGAAAGACTACTTTCATAATGAAACAGTGAGTTAGAATTTATTAGGATCCTTAACTTTATACTCAAAAATTAAGTACAAACCCTGTTTCTTATCACACTTATATGTGTAAAATTGTCCACCAATACAAAAATGTCTTCAGACTTGCAAATTCTTATTGTCTATTACTAATCTATATGTCTTATATTTTGTGTCATGATGATTTCCTTTTATTAGTCCATCCACTAATGGCTGGAAGAAGAATAATTCTTTCTCAAAATAATATTCAGTCTATTAATCAGGTGGACTGGTAATACACACAATGTAAGCCATAATAATATTTTTTAATATAAAATATAACTCCTCAATATTTGTTTGCAACATACTGGCAGGATTATTATTTACATAATAAATATGATCAGGTTGTAACAGCTAACAAAATAACAAAATGTCAATAATAAAATGTCTTTGGTATATCATTCATTAAAAAACAAGAAAAAATATTTCAATAAATGATTATTTGGATCAAAAAGTTTCTCTTTGGGGAGATTATTTGATGACCATAGGGCCATCATTGAGAAAGTGTTGTTCCTAGTGATTAATCATATTTCTGGTAGAACTGAAAAATTAGTCAGAATTTCTTTGATGAAGTTTAATCTTGGACTGGTACATAACATTTAAAAAGAAAATAATAAAAATAATTAAGCCATTAAGGACTATAACATTCAATATCAGCAGTCATTAAAGATTTATAAATATTATGTTATCTTTTACTAGAAGTATGTACTAGAAGTATGTACATTAAAATACTGTAATATTCTATCTATCTATAATCTCTATCATCTGTCTGTCTATCATCTATCTCTTTCCAGACACAAAGAGGTTTAAATAAGGGCAGGATAATCACAATAATTTTGGAACTTGTTTTATTTTTCATGAGCTGAAGTCATAGTTCATGTGGAGTAAATCTTATAACATTCATCCAGTGGAACTTTCTGAATAGGAATGTAAAAGATTTCATTATTGCCTTTCTTAATCATAACCATATGGGTATGGAGGCATGTTGAATGCACCTGAGAAGTCTTGTCTTCAATTAATTTTAGCCAAAGCCATAATAAAGGTTCTAATTTGATCAGCTTATTCTGAAATATTATTTCCCTTAAATGCCAAAACTGCACAATTTTAGGCACACAGATGAAAAATATCTTCAAATATGGCAAATATTGGAGAATTATTACAGGGTAATGTTTATGTGGAAATCTTCCCTTACTTCTTCCCTTATTACTATTTCACCTTATCCAGATGTGATTTTGCACAGATTTTTTTCCAATATGCCTGTAAGGATAAAACTTAGAAATAAGACACAAATGATCTTATTTCAAGCCCTGTCACACTGCCCAATGGATGCAAAATGGACACAACGGACGAGCAAAATGTTCCATCCATTGTTATCCGCTCTCAAAAGGGGCAAAAATTTGCATAACTGGAGCAGATAACACGGACGGGGGGAGGACGCAGGGCGGATGGAAAGTGGATGCGGAATGGAAGCCCAGCGGATGGAAGCGGATGGGAACGGATGGTATATCCGCAGGGCTTCCGGGGGACCTCAGCAAAGCAGACATGGAACGGATACAGCGGATGCAGAACGGACGCTGAATTGATGAAGCGGATGCACAGCAGAAGCCTAGCAGATGCACATCGGAAGCCGAACGGATGCCTGGTGTTAATTGCGCATGTGGGGAGGATGCATTGCATCAGTACCACGGATATAAGGGAAGCAGCTCGGAAGCAGGTCAACATTCAGAGGAAAGACCTGCTGCCGGACGGATTGACAGCCTTGCCTGCCCTGCCTGCCAGCCTTGCTGCAAGCCATGCTGCCAGCCTTGCTTCCAGCCTTGCTGCAAGCCTTGCTGTCTGCCTGCCTGCCAGCCTTGCTTCCAGCCTCCCTGCAAGCCTTGCTTCCAGCCTCCCTGCCAGCCTTGCTGTCTGCCTGCCTGCCAGCCTTGATGCCAGCCAGTCTGCCTGCCAGCCTTGCTGCCTGCCTTCCTGCAAGCCTTGGTTCATGTCTGCCTGCCAGCCCTGGTGCCTGCCTGCCACACTGCCAGCCTTCCTGCCAGCCTTGGTGCCAGACTTCCTGCCAGCCTTGGTGCCTGCCTGCCTGCATGCCAGCCTGCCTGCCAGCCTTGGTGCCTACCTGCCTGCCAGCCTTGGTGCCTGCCTGCCAGCCTGCCTGCCAGCCTGCCTGCAAGCCTTGGTGCCTACCTGCCTGCCAGCCTTGGTGCCTGCCTGCCTGCCAGCCTTGGTGCCTGCCTCCCTGCAAGCCTTCCTGCCAGCCTTGGTGCTTGCCTCTCTGCCAGCCTTCCTGCCAGCCAGCAACCCCACAACCATGCAGAAGCACAGCAAGCCTCAGCCATGTGCTGCCAGCCCTTGCAAGAGGGACAGGGCTACCATCCCGCCCCCTGGCCCTCACTCTGGTTCTGCTGGGGCTTCTGCAGCACGGGCTCGCTCTTCTGGGGCTGGCGCTTCTGCTGCTTCTGCTTCTGGAGGAGCTGATGACAAGCACTCCCACACCAGCCACCTCCACAGCACCTGCACCCTTCACCCCTGAGACAGAGTGACCAAGAGGAGTGCCAGAGACTCATTTTTGTTTTATAGCTTGTTGTTAATAAAGTCTAGTTTTGATTCACACACTTGCTCCATTTTGTTTTTTTAATAAAGTCTTGCTGGAAACTTTTAGACATGGTTTAAGCCTTTGCATGCTTGTGGGATGGGTTAAGATAGCAGTGGGATGGGTTGAGATAGCAGTGGAATGGGCAGGGATACCTTTGGAATGGGTAATAGCTGTGGGATAGGCAGGTATACCTTTGGGATGGGTAATAGCTGTGGGATAGATAAACCTCCAGTGCAATCATAGTGGGACTGTATGGTCTACCCTCCCAGGTGCCACACCTATGGCCCTTTATTATCAATAAGATAAAATACAATAATAGAGCATTAATATTATATATATGAAGAGTTTTTAGGATTGATTTGTTATGATTATATGATAAATTATAGAATAAACTGTTTGAAGTATTGTTATCTCGCAAAGCATGAATGATTAAAGGTATAGTCAGAAAAAGATTTTTTTTATTTTTATTTTTTTTTAGTAATATTAGAATATGGATTGACAATATGAGTGGTTATGCAATATAATTGTAATTGACACTATAAAATGAATGCACAAAACTGATGAACCAACTGATACACCGGAAGTATATATGAGAGTAGATGTTTTTAATGTTTTGTATGTTTGTCTGTTTGTAGAAAATTAATAAAAACTTAAAAAAAAAAAACAATTTAATCATTCATCCACACATGTCAACATAAACACAACTCTTTATTAAACGCCCTGTTCATTGTAGCCCAACCAAACATACATGGCCCAATCTCATCCATGTGATGAGACAGGCTGAAGGAAGCATCCATTAAGCATCTATCAACATGTCTTGCCACTCCACTGCTCCAGCTTGGGAGTTGCACCAGTGTTTCAGGAGGTTACGCTGCTTCTTCCCTTCACATGAGGCTCTGTCGGGGCCTTGCACATCCTCAGTGTCCATCAGGTTTCGCCCTTGCCTCCATTCCCCAGGCTCCATGTCCCCATTGCCTTGCTGGAGGTCCACGAGCCTGTTCTGCAAGACTGGGTAGCGGGTGCGCATGAGATTGTGCAGGATGCAGCAAGCTTCCATGATCCTCCTCACGGTCTCTGGACGATGCTGCATGGTGGTGAGAAGTACCTGGAACCTGTTGGCCAGGATGCCAAAGGCATTCTCCACCACCCGCCTTGCCCTGGACAGCCTGTAGTTGAAGATCCTCTCTTCACAGGTGAGGTATTTGGAGGTGTAGGGCTTCATGAGGTAGGTTGTGAGGGAGAAGGTGTCATCCCCCACGATGAAGTAGGGTATATCTTGCGTGTCGTTGGGCAGGGGGTCTGGATCTGGGAAGCCCACCATGAGGTTGTGTTCCAGCCCACCCTTGAGGTCACTGGCGTTGTATACCTGGGCATCTGAAGCTGACCCGTTGCCTGAAGCATCGATGTACATGAACTTGTAGTCAGCATCGACCATGGCGAAAAGGATGATGCTGAAGAAGCCCTTGTAGTTGAAATAAGTGGACCCTGACTTGGCTGGTGCTTTGCAGGCCACGTGCTTGCCATCAATGGCTCCAATGGTGTGTGGGAAGTTCCACCTCTGATACCACTGCTCTGCAACTTTCTTCCATCCTTCTTCAGTGGAGGGGCACTGGAGGACCTCCTCCTTGTATTCTTCGATGATGGCCTGCACCACTTCTCTGACCACAATGCTGATGGTGTTGTGTGGCACCCTCCAGCCGTACTGCATGCTCCTGTAGGTGATCCCTGAGGCCAGGTGGTGCAGAGTGAGTGCCACCTTGAGCCCAGGTTCCAGGCTGGGCCGGAAGTTGGTGTTCTGCTTGGTCAACCTGGGTGTCAGACGCTGCACAACTTCGTCAAACATGGCTGGAGGCATCCTCATGAAGTTCTGGAATGCACGAGTGTCTTCGTTCCTGAGCTCCACCATCAGCTTGTTGTACAGTCCGTCCTCTGCTCTTCTGGCAAACCATCTTCATACCCAAACGCTTCTTGGCCACCTCTTTTTCTTCCCGTAGTAGAGTTCACAGAGCCTGTAGATGGCTTCGCACTGTTGCAGAAGGATGGTGGCTGCCAAAAGGACTTTGTTACGATCCACGGTGGACATGACTGGATGCTGTGGAAGAGGAAGAGGAAGAGTCAGATGAAGGCTGCAGAGGTCTGCACCGCAGGGCTGCTGTTCTGAAAGTGAGATCCAGATGAGTTGCTCCCCCTTTTTATAGGCAGTATAGGTGTCCCTTTGCATCCTCTAGGCATCCTCTAGGCATCCTGTAGACATCCTTAATATCCGAGATAGGTCCCCTCTGTGAACGTATTTTCTGTTTTACATGCCTTGTTTCCCTGCTGCATCCACTAGGCATCCGTTCTGCATCCGTTCCGTGTCCGTTCTGCTTCCTCCCTGCGTCCGTTTACCGCTGGAGCAGATGGAGTTGGGCGGATGCGCAGCAGATGCCTAGCAGATATAGCCGATGCGTAATGGATGCAGAACGGATGCCTAGCGGATGCGTAGCGGATGCAGAATGGATGCATTGGATACATTTTCCGCTCAAAAGTTTTGAGCAGCTCAAAATTTTCTGAGCGGATGAAACATCAATAAACGTATGCTGGACAGATAGAGAGGAAGCAAAACGGAGGCAGTGAGTACATCGCGTTAACCAACGGATGGCAAGCTTTTTTGTCTGTTTTACATCCTCTTTGCATCCATTGGTGCAGTGTGACAGGGGCTTAAACTACAAGTTGCAATTCCCCTGCATTGCAATATTTAAAGCTCTTTGAAAATAAAAAATAAAGAAATAAGTAACAGCAACACAGTTACAGTAACACAGTAACGGTAACAGTAACACAGTTACAAAACATACAAAAATCTCCTGCTTAAATGAGCAATAATTATGTTGTTACCATTCAGAGACATGTAATCTCTTATTTTAGAGGTTACTTAAAGATTACTTAAGTAATTAGTTGGCTTGAATAACTTTATGCCAAGAATATTATTTATGACTTTAATATTTACTTAATAGGTTCACCTTGAAAACAGGGTCACTGCCATCTTCATTTATTCCTTGGATCAATACTAGGAGGAGTAAGGCCTCCATTTACTTTCTTTCCTTCCTTTCCTCCCCCTCTCCTCTAACTCCTTCTTTTCTTCTCTCCTCTTCCTCCTCCTTCTGCCTCCACCTCTTCATCTTCTTCCTTTTTTCCTCTCTATCTCTATCTCTATCCTCCTCCTTCTCCCTCCCTCCCTCCCTCCCTCCCCCCCCCTCTCTCCTATCTATCTATCTATATTTTGTGTGGTTTCTCAGTGCTGGCAACAATGCACACAATAATCTTTGTGGTTCTTTCATCATCAAGAAAGGCTCATGAAGACATCAAGAAAATTCACACTAACTGAACACAACTAGAAACTTCATTTGTAGTCTGTCACAAATGGCAAACATGACAAAGTCTGAACTAAGGTGTTAGGTACAAATGCAACCAGGATGTCAGAATCAACATTCTAGATTTATAATTAAATGTTACAAATAACATTTGAATAGTTTCAAATTAAAAACTTTCTGGAATAAGCTTATCTCATTTTCCCTGGTCCTAGTTTAAAAAAATAATACAAAAAATAATACAAAAAATAATATTTGATGTCATAGTGTCAAATGTGTAAAAAGGTAATAGCTAATAATGTGCTTCTCAAATTCAGTTAGGGTGTTGCTTTTAAAATTTTTAAATAAATGTTTTATTGGAATAAAAAATGAAAATTAAATTTTAATTGACCAAGACTGAAATCCTATACTCAGTTATTAGCTTCATTGAACATTCTTGTACTTATTCACATAAAACACTACAGTTTAAGTTTATTACTGTTATTAATACCTTACTTGTAATACTGACTATAGACAGTAGTCTTCTCTCTCTCCCCCCCCCCCTCCGCCTCTCACTGCCAGTCTCCCTCCATTTGATGACTTGTTAGAATGAAAATTAGCATCTTATCTAAAGCATGCTTCAGGCTATAATTTTATTATAGTTTTACTCAGACACTGGTACCAGTAAAAAAAAATTGTAGATAATAACGGACTAAGATACCCAGGGATGATAAAATAGATTGCCTGACTGTAGGTGAAAAGTCATTGCTATCATTTATAATAATCAGCAGGAATTCATATGCCTTCACTGTATGCAGAAAATAAATTTGAAGTATGTCCTACTGTGTCATCAAGAAGCCATATATATATAAATTAGCAAACTCTAAAGGAGACATCATTGCCACTCAAAATGAATTATTGCTTACTTTCAACTTAAAAAGTCAGACACAAGAACTTGTGCTAAATTAAAGCAAAACATATTTAATATAGACTCGTACTCTATTAAGCAATGAATTTAACATTGTGGACAAAATGATTTACTAATTTGTCTCACATAGCCCCATGTCTAAGCTTTACAAATCATAAATGAAATGAAAAAAGTGTCTTGAATGGGTTAGAACTTCAAGCACTTGTAATTTGGCTTCTGCCAAAATTATTTTATTAGAACTACTACTGTGGCATTTAGTTTACAGCTCTCTTGCAAGCATCTAGGATGAAAAAATAATAATAAAAATAAAAATAATAATACATAATATGTACTGTTTACATAATATTTAAATTGGTTTTAGACTGTGATCCATCTAGGGTCCAGAGAATAGTCTGAGTAGTTATGCTGCAGGCAGTGATGAATTCCTCCAAATCATTTATTCTTTTCATGGCTTCAGATGGTTTCTGATATTTTTTTGGACTGCAGTATGTCACACAGAAAATTAACATTTCTGCATTAGGACATAAAATGAAAATAAAATGTTGCTCCTGATCCAGGCAAATGTTATTGTTACTGAAATGTTACTGTTATTGAAATGTTGGGTTTGAAACAGGTTTAAAATATATATGTTTTCCTTTGCGGCAGACGATATTTTTCTGTATGTGTGAATATAAAAATTTGTCTTTTACTTACCGTAAAAGAGATGGATGGAGATTTTACAATGTTTAAAAGAATCTTAAAAGATGGCTTAAAAACGTACTGATTTTTTTGTCTAAAACATAATTAAAAACAAATTGGGGATCAATAACTTCTACAAGGTTGGTCTTGTCATTACCAAGATTTAATTAGAAAGAGCCACACTGAAAGTCAATCTGAAATTTGAGCATTTTCTTTTGAAGAAATGAAAAATCATTTTAAGAAGCATGGTAGAATTTCACACAAGGTTATGGACTGCACATTCTTATTGTTTAAACTACTAGTAATACTTCTTACAGATTCCATTGGAAGTATGCAGAATTTTCAGATTATTATTAGTTTCATCTACTGAGTAATAACTTTTCAAATCATGATGTATTAATATTTGTAGTACAAGATTGTTTGCATGGAACCACTGTCTAGAGAAGGATTCTTCATCATTAGATAGTAATTACTCTATTTGTTTTCTTCTGTTCAATCATATTCAGTTTTGGGAAATTGTTCTGGGCAAGTCCCTATAGTTTTCTTGACAAGGTTTTTCAGAAATGGTTTTGTACTGCTTCCTTCCTAGGGATGAGGGAAAGTGACTGGTTCAAGGTCATCCAGATATCTTTGTAATGAAGGTGTTGAGGCCACTTGGAGATTTATCTGTGTCCTCAGAATACACCAACTCAAAGATGGAAGATGAGCAAGTAAAGGAGACATTGATAGTATGGGCTAAAATTTTTGCTTATACAATAGAATTAGATAAGTGGCAGAAACTGTGGGATAGAAATTATAAATTAACAATGTCAACTGTGTATACAGAAAATATTTATAAAATGTTTTATAATTGGCA
>BLBF01000039.1:11344711-11372116 GCA_015471245.1 Laticauda colubrina | reverse complement strand
AAAGCAATATATTGATATAAAACCAGAAATATTTTTGTTGGGCATGTTACCACATAAGTATAACAAGGTGAATACATATTTGATTTTACATGTATTGAACGCAGCCAGAATTATATTTGCATAACAATGGAAAAGTGAAGAGATCCCTTACAGATGAAAATATGATTAAAATACAGTAAATTAGAATGTGCAGAAATGGATAGATTAACGCTTACAATTAAGGAAAAGGTAGAAACTGAATAATTTTTGACTTGAGACTTATTTTGTCAATGGTTAGCTGACAAAAGCAGAAATTAGAAACATGGAAATATAAGAAAAGGATCAATGAAAAAAGGGAGGCTTGTTAAAATGGATAAGCAAGTATCAGTATTACTATTATGATCATTAGGATAGAATGAATATTAATGTAATGGACATTGTTGTAAACACTTTGATGATTATTTCCTAAAACTATTTGTACCCAGACCACACTGTTTAACAAAAAATGGAACTAAAAGAAAAAAAAAACTTTATGCCAAAAGTAAAACACAGAATACACTAATTCAAAACTTGTCCACTCTAAGGATAAAATACACAGATACAATGTGATATGTGAAGAACAATGCAGTGGGCCATGTGCTGATTTGCATTTTGGGGAAATAAAACCATTTCACAAATGCATGGCATAATACAGGAGAACAAAGCCATCAGGACAAGATTCAGCAGGCTATGCATTTAAAAGACAAAGGCCACTCTTTTGAAGACAGCAAAGCCCACATTTTGAACAGAGAGAACCACTGTTTTGAAAAAGGGTTCAAACAGGCTATCTATGTCAAAATTGAACAGCCCTCTCTCAACAGTGAGGGAGGGATACAACATAAGCTATCTCCTGTGAACAACAGTATACTATCAGCAGTTCCATGAGCACTCCACACCCATTTACACTACTAAGGTGATTTTGAGGACACAGATAAACCTCCAAGTGACTTCAACACAGTGGTGGGATTCAGCTGGTTCTCACCAGTTCAGGAGAACCAGTAGGTAATTTTCTGAGCAATTTGGTGAACTGACTGTTGGAAGAAATCTCCTTTCAAGAGCCTTTTCTTTTTCCCATCTTATGGAGTTAATCCTGTCAGGAAGACAGGAAGACAGGAAGGAGGCGTTCTGGTGTGTTTTTTGAAGCTGCCTCTGGCTTAAGTTTTGTCTCATTATAACTGCCATTATTGGTTCTTGGCAGTATGTCCAGACTTTTTATAGGTCGAGTGGCTTCTCTGGAGTTATTTTTCCTCCTTTGTTGGTACTTTTATTCCAGGGCTTGGGAGGAGGGACTGGTTCAGTGGTGGGATTCAAATTTTTTTAATACCGGTTCTGTGGGCATGGCTTGGTAAGCATGGCAGGGGAAGGATACTGTAAATTCTCCAGTCAGAGGTGGTATTTGTCGATTCTCCAAACTACTCAAAATTTCCACTTCCAGTTCTCCAGAACTGGTCAGAACCTGCTGAATACACCTCTGGACTGGTTGGATTAAGAGCTATTTACATAAAAGGTTGGCATAGCCATAGAAGAAATGGCTGAGAAGCAGGATGCAAGCTTGGCTCTCTGTCAGATTTTTTTACTACCTTTCTGAGAGCATGTGATCTTTCCTTAAATCTGGATGATTTCCTTAGGATATCTTGTGAGGTGAGTGATCTTCATCTACCAGTGATCTAGTATCTTTAAGTGGTGCAAATGGATCTAAAGATTGCTTTTCCTGGGAGGGAAAGCGTGCTTTGTCAGTTCACGGAGTACAGGAGTCTCTTCTCAATGGGGATTCTTCAGGCATCCAGGTCATGGTTGTCCAAAGATGGTTTTTTCAAGAGGCAACTGGACTGCCTTGGTTTCCAGAAAATCCAGTTGCCTCTTGAAAAAGCACCCTTGGGAAAGCAGTCTCTTGCATTGCTTTGGAGTGGCCAAGGCACATCATTGCTCACTGATAGTAAGTGGATCCTCCTTCAAATTCATTTTAGTTTTGTCTCACAATAATAAAGCTGTAACATGGTACCAATTGTAGAAGGTTAACACCCACACTTCTCCTAGAAGAATGAAATATTTTGAGAAATATTAAAAAGGAATAATATATTTCTGTGGATGAGAAATGGAAAAATATGTTTTCTTAGAGGGAGAAAGCACCCCCCACCTTCCTTAATAACCCACACCAGGTGTCAGCATTTAATAGATAAAGACATAGATAGCTCTATTCATAGGCAAAAATCCCCTGCAGCAAGGTCTGAATAAGGTAGAATGGCATTAGTCCTCACCCAAGATCCAAAACAGGAGGAAAGACATAAAGATAAAATAGGTATTGCCCAACACTCTTTCAAGACCCATGGATTTTTATTACATCATCTCAGAGTCCAAACTTCAACCAAAATTTTCAGACAACCTACAGAGCCAGATACATGCACAGAAACAGAAAGCTCATATGGTTCTGCTTCTTCATTAAACCATATTTCCAATCAGCTTCCATGTTTCCAGTGTCTTTCTCCCAGTTTGGAACTGAACCAGATGGGTATTTCTTCCAACACAGTCTTGAAGTTTATTGAGATATCTGTGGCATATACTAATTTTTTTGTGGTCCTGACAAGATTGGGAGGGCAGAAACTTGAACCTGGGTCCCCTATATACTTTGTTAATTTGTCTCTTTAGCTTGACATTTTGTAGCCCAAGCATGCCCACCCACTTTCTGGGGAGCTGAAATGACCTCTCTGCTAAAGGGTTTCTGAGCAAGAGTTGGCTGCTCTTCTGAGCAAGAGTTGGCTGCTGATCATTGCATTTTAACTATTTTAATTCCTTAAGATGCTCTGGCACCCTGCCTGATTTGTAACTTTGGGTTGCAGGTATTGCTGATGAAAAGGAGGTATTCAGACAGAATGGTTTAGATTTCCATGATGGCTGTGACTGTCATTGATCTTCAGTGTGTATTCCCCCATTTCTAATCTAATGATTGGTATTTAGGGCAGCTTTTTGCAAGCAAAGGAGCTTTTTGTATTTTGCACAGGTAATCCTTCACTTACAACAGTTCATTTAGTGACCATTCAAAGTTACAATGGCACTGAAAAAAGTGACTTATGACTGTTTTTCACACTTGTGAGCATTGCAGCATCCCCATGGTCACAAGAGGCTGACCAAGGTGAAGCACCCCTCGATGTGAGTGATGTCGAGTTAGCCATGGCCACCCAGTCACATACCAATCTACACCTTCTCAGCTAGACATTAGGGCAGAGAACCAGTTATACATTATTTGAATCCCATCACTGCCTCAACAACTCTCTAAAATGATGCAAATGACCAACAAGAATATAAATCCTTCCATTCCTCACCATCCAGTCAGAGGTGAAGAAGCTTCTTGGATGAGAAGCAAAAGGTCTTCAAAGAAAAACATGAAAATTCACCAGCCTCTTGAAAAAACACTTTTGGGACATCTGCAATTTATTATAATCTCACTTACTGCTGGCACTAAATGTTTAATGAACAATATCCATTTATTTCTCTTTAATTTCATAGGCAAACTGCAATGTTTTCTTCATCTTGAAAATAAAATTATCATACAAAAATATTTTATAATATTATATTTTATGTGTTCCTCTCAATTAATAATATGTCATTAGTTTGCTTATTTTCTTAATATCTAGCTCATGATAGCTGTTGAACTATATGCTAGATGGAACTGAACCAATGTCAAAATCCCAGAATAACTTCTTAGAAAGCTTTTACCAATATAGTTTCAGCTGTCCATTGTCCATCAAATTACAGGTTACAAGCTGCCAAGCCTTTTCACGACAGCAATAATCTTGGGTTGTCATATATTATACTCAGTATAATATGTTGTCATATATTATGCTATGTTTTCTATTTAAATAATAGAAAAATAAGTGCTCTTGAACTAAATTGAACATTTGCTAAAAGATATTGGACACTGTCAATAATGGAGCTCTGTGGCTTTAGAAACTCTCTTGTAATTTGGTATCACAACATATTTTTATCTAATTGTTATTAGATAAAATAACACTCAAAATAACTAAGAATAAAATTCAGATTAAAACAGAACAAAAGAAGTCCTACTATTCCACTACCACCTCCAGTCTGAGAATAACTTTACCAATAAGATAATTTAAACACTGAAAACCTATTAGAATAAAAATATCTTTACTTCTCAAGAGTCAGCTGTATCTAGTTTGGAGAACAGATGTTGACTATAATTCAATTCAGTTTATTGAGGTCATATTTATCATTTATTTATCATATGTGAAAACATGACAGAAGGAAGTAAACATGTACACACAATCATATACACACATAAACATATACACACAAAACATATACACACAAGTTTTGTAATTATATGCAAAACCTCTATGGGGATATGGCAGTGGCTTCATAACTGGATGTCCAATTCAGCTACCCAGCTGTTGTTTTGTGCAGATCTTCTAGGGAACCAGAAAATGCATGCAATGGGCAATCTTGCACAATATATTTAATAGCTTACATATCAACATCACAATCACAAAAAAGGGAAACTTCCCATCCCCACTGATAGAGGGCAGAGGCACTTCTTCCAGTATTACACCTAATTCTATTCCGTTTTGACCAGACAGAATGAATCAAAATCATGTGGTTTGGTAGAGAGATCACAAGATGGTAGGCCACAAGATGGTAGGTACCTTGGACCATTCCCCTCTCCAGGCATTCTCACAGTAAAACTGGGTAGATGTTATGTGAATAGTTGTTTTGCATACTGACCTATTGGGTTTCAATCTTATCATGGCCTGGGCATTGTCCTGGTGAATAGTCAGGGTCAGGAGTGGGATTCAAAATTTTTAACAACCAGTTCTGTGGGCATGGCTTAGGTGGTGAGTGTGGCTTGGTGGTCATGTGACTGGGTGGACATGGCTTGGTAGTCCTGCTATTGGCTGGGTATGGTCAACTCTATATCACTCACATCGAGGCACGCATCTCCTTGCCTGGCCTCTCATGACTGTGGGGATGCTGCAACAGTCGTAAGTGTGAAAAATGGTCATAAGTCATTTTTTTCAGTGCCACTGTAACTTTGAATAGTCACTCCACAAAAACAAAGTACCGGGAAAGGAGGGGGAAAAAAACTCCAGACAAGTTCCTGAGACAGGAAGTCTAGGCCTGCCAAGAATGTAATAAGGGTCAATGGAGAGAGTTTCTGTAAGCAACACCAGAATGTTTCCTTCCTGCCTTCCTTACAGGATTAGGCCAGTAATTTTTTCTAACAACCAGTTCTCCGAACTGCTTAGAATGTGAACAACTGGTTCTAGCGAATAGGTGCAAACTGGTAGAATTCCACCTGTGCCCTCTTCCCTATTTGGAAGAGCTTTGTAGTTTCCGCTGCTTTAAGAAAGTTCAAAACATTCCCAAATATCCTGGGAACCCTTTTTTTGAACTATTACCATCTGGAAAACAGTACAGAATAATAAAGACAAGGACAAATAGACTGAAGAACAGCTTCTGTCCCAGGGCAGTAGCTATTTTTGATTCTGCTGTATAGTGCTGTATTGGTGCGGTGTCGGGGGTTTTAAGTTCAATGTGTATAGTGTGAAGGATGTGTGTTTGTGTTTATTTTCATGGTCATGCTCATGGTCATGATGTGCACTGAAGATGGTGTTTGATCTCGTTGTACAAGGTGCAGTGACAATAAAGTAAACTAAGAACCAGCTAATTAATTAATAAGCCAGCCCCCCCCCCCAGGTGAAGGAAGAAAGTTGGTGATTATTTTTCAACTCTCAGGCCCAGGCCAACCAAAGCCCTTGGTTTGTGACATCAGAGGCCCCTCCTAAGCTCATTGGCTGGAGTTTGCCATGGTATGGCTGGAGTTTACCATAGCAACACCCAGCATCCTTGGTGAATCTGGACCGCAGGGCTGGGAGGTTCTGCTCAAAATCCCTGGAAATGAGTGGATTGGATGGATGGCATGGTGGGCATACTGCCAAGCCCTTCTTTGGGCTTGGCAGAAAGAAGAGACAGTTCCCATTAAAGAAGAACTAAGGGGGCAAAATTGGAAAAGTGGGGTTCAACCCCAGAACACAGATGTACCTATAACTACTGTGTCAGCAGCCTCCATACCTGGGACCAAACACCTGATGCATCAGGCCAAAGGTACATTTCTCTAGAATTGGGAAATTGGCTGGTTCAGGGTGGTGATAAAATCTAGGAAAAAAATTTGGTGTTGGGATATCCCAGTTGGAGAGGCACTGAGACCCCACAAAGCTAAAAAGTCACCTGACTCAATGATTTTGGGAAATTAACCTAAAAAGGGATTCTATTGGCGCAGTGTAGTTATTTTCCAAATACGCATGGCCTGGTGCTTGATGAATTTATTTATTTTTCATTATTATTATTTAGATTGTTATCTACCTTTATTCTTTCTTGAAATAGCTCAAAGCCGTGAAGGCTCCTTTGAACCCACAACAACAAACTGGTGAGGTAGACTACGTCTGAGAATGAGGGATTGTCTCATGGTGACCCACCAAGCTTTCATGCCTTGGTAAGTCCTTGGGGGTGGGGTGGGCCTTTACCTCATTTGAATGGTCACTACTTTTCACTCATATCAGAACCAGCCCCGCAGTGCAGATATGGCTGAATTGATTGATTGTTGATTCTGACTGCTTTGGAGTGCTTTGATGGGAGATATGCCTTCAGAATCAAATGGGAATCAAATGGGAAGTCAGGATAGACTGAATGGAGATCCGTTTTCATGGATTATGTCAATGTTTCTCTAACTGGGCCACTTGAAGGCATCTATGGATTTAAGGCCAGGTAGCAAAATGTCCGCTGAACTGAGAGAGGAAGTGACCATGTCTCTCCATTTTTCAAACAGGTCAGCAAGAGTGAAAAAATGGTCCTATAGTGAACATCCTTGGGTATCTCTCAGAGGCCAGTGATGGTCCCCATCTCCAGATTAAGCAGATGAAAGATTCCTTTGACTTTCAGATCCAGGAATTCAAGAAAGAGGAACAATGGATGAAAGACCAGCACAGTTGTCTCAAGCAGAGATTAGATCAACTTCACAACACAACATAAAAAATGCAAAAACTGTGCGTTGCAAAAAAGAAAGATTGCACCATGCCACCATAGCAATCCATCAGTTAGGCCCAGAAAAGAAATATTTGATGAAACACACTGAAGAACTTGAGAAAGAACTGTGCAAGCCATTATCCAAGTGGCCTTCCTCAAACATGAAAAGGCTGCCTTGAAACCTTTGACAAAGTCCTAGAAGAGGTCTGGAAACTTCTGAAGAATGTAAGAAGCACCTCAACAGTCTTCAGAATGAATTGGCTGAAATGAACCAATGTTCCTATGCTGAGATAAACCAGCCAACTGAAGGAGAAACTCATCCCTATTCTGAATGTGAGGGAAAATAAGCATATCAACAATCTGCAACAGGAGGACTGGACTTGCATCCACAATAGAAGAACTGCAGAAAACTGTGAAGAACAACAGAAGGATTTAACCATGTCAGAATGGCGATCCAAGAATTATAGCAGCAGAACAGATGTTTGGAGAAAGGCAGTGAAGATCTCCATGCAGAAGCCACCAGCCAAGTGGACTTCCAATGACTTTGGCACCCCTAAGTGACCGGCACATGGGACATTCTCTCTCCCCTTAGCTGGATTGGATGAATGGCCCTTTGCCCTTTTGAAAAAGAAAAGTAATTATTTTCCTCCCTTCCTTTGACTTGCCACCTAGTGTGCCAGGGGAGTTGGGTGAGCCCCACCCTTATCATGTGAAGCCCCATTCTTACGCCAAACCTTATCAGTCACTGCAGTACTTTCAGCTGAGCTGAAAAACCTCCCAGCCAAAGTGCATCAGGTCCTCAGAGCACTGAGGAATCCTAGGGATCCAAGCCAAGAACGAGGTTGGAGGTGATGGTCATGGCTGTGGTGAGGTTTTGAGATGCACCCACAGGCTTAGCTCCAAACCTTGGAGTGCCACCTGAGGACCAGAGGCACTGGAGATGAGGCTGAGGCCTCTGCTGTGGGGAGAGCAGAGAATCTGGCCAGACCCAGTCCTGGGAGCCAAAACCGAGCAGTTGAATGACCCGAGGAGTTGGGATCCAAGCAGTCCACATGGGAGAAGAGAGGACAACAGCTAGAAGCAGAACTGGTAGCTGAGGCAGGAGACTCCTTGAGGCAGCAGAGACCCTTGGAGGCAGCAAGGTTAACAGGGCTGGCAGCAGAGCTGGAACACAGGGCTGGGTTGAGGGTTTCGGGGGGAGCAGAAATTCCTGCTACTCCAGAGCCTGCAAGAGAGAAGCAACAGAAGGGAGAAGACGGGGGACACCAAGGCCAACTAGAGTTGGTCATTGGCCTCTGGGTGGGTGGAGTAATCTTAGGGATGGTAGAACATAGGAGATAGATTGTTAGGGCTGGAAGGGACTTTGCCCATTCTGGGCCTTTGCTATCCTGACTCCATCCTTACAAATTCAGTCTCATTGCTGGTATTCTGCTTTAGTTCTGTGCCCCTCTTTCCATATCTTCTTCTTGACCTTTTTGTCCCTCCACTTGTCAGAGGGCTTTTTGAGCAAACATGCTGGTATCACATGGTATCTTTAATTTTTTCACATCATATTATTTTTGTTGGCTTTTTTATGGCTTCATTTTTCAGGGTTTCCCATCATCTTGAGCTGTGTTTCCTTTTTGGACACCTGCTCACGGAATCCTTCTTATTAACTTGTTGAAGTCAGCTCTCTTAAAGGCTAAACTATTAGGCTGCTTGGCAGTGATTAGACTAGAAGACCTCCAAGGTCCTTTCCAATTTTCTTATACTGTTATTGTTGCTTGCTTAAGTTCCCTGTGCTGGATTGTGTGTTTGGGGGGGGGGGGGCTTCCCCTGGAGTGAGAGCCAGAAAGATTGAATGGGATATTTGCCAGTTTCTTTGAGGGGTGAGAGTAGACACTGGGGTTTCAGTTAATGCATGTAAGCAGAGGTTGTTTTTTTTTTTTTTTTAGCAATTAGAGGGGTTTTATAATCAAACTGGACCTATTAGAGTACAGTAGAACTATAGAATTTAACTATCTGTTAGGGCTTGTTGAACCACTTGAGTTTTTATTAACCAAAAATGTTTTTCCAAAAGTGGATCCATATAATAGAGAAAGAAAATAAAGTATAGGCATATATTAGGATTTTTGAGTTACTGGAAGTATTTTTAAGTAATACTTTTGTAAAACATTTGACATACATAACACATTACAAACACAAAGTATAGGTATATACCAGAGCTTTTTCGGTTATTGGAGGTTTGTTTTTATTTCTTTTCAAAAGTGGGCATATATAAAGCAGGAAAGAAAGAAAGGACAGGTAGATGGTAGGTATGGCCTCTTCCTTCTCTTGTTTCCCCCTGAGAGGCTCTGGAGCAGCAGGAGTATCTGCCTGCCCCCGAGACCCTCCACCCAGCCCTGTTCTCCCATTCCACCACCTGCTCCCTCAGCCTTGCTGTCTTGGGGCTCTCTGCTCCCCCAAGGCCTCTCCTGGGGACCCTCAGCTCTCCTTCAGCTTCTGGCTGTTCTCCTCTCTTCACCTCTCCTGCGGGCTGCTTGGACCCTGATTGCTCAACCCATTCAGTTGCTCTGTTCCAGCTCCCAGAGCCAACTCTGGCCAGACTCACTTGGCATACAAGGTAGCAAGTCCTCCACCTCCTTACCTCTTTCCCCAAATCCTCCATCCTCAATGATCCATCAGTGAGGCCTAGAGAAGAATTCTTTGGTGAAACACATGGCAGAACTCCTGAAAGCCCTGTGCAAGTTAATATCCAAGTGGCCTTCCTCAAACATGGGAAGGCTGCCTTGGAACCTTTGACAAAGTCCTAGAAGAGGTCTGGAAATTTCTTAAGAACATAAGAACTATCTGTACAGTCTACAGTATGAACTGGCTCAAATAAACCAAAATTCCTATGTTGAGAAAAGCCACTGCAGCCAACTGAAGGAGAAAGTTACCCCTATTCAGAATGTGAAGGAAAACAAAAAGAAGCACATCAACAATCGGCAGCAGAAGCAGTTGGAACATATGTGATTTTAATACAGATTTTATCTGTTATTTATTATTCTATTCTAGAATTTTTTACTGGATATTCCTTGAGTATTTTTTATTTGTTCTGGTCTCTGCCTTTTGACTGTAATAAATGTGATTGGATTGGATTGGATTGGATGTAATTCCATTTTCCAAGCATTATACCTAAAAAGACACATGATAGAGTTGACTGTTCCTCATGTAGTGTCCACTTTCTTCAGGTAAAGGAACAAAAAGTGTCTTAAATAAATGTACCATTACACTGAGGTTGCAGTTATCAAATCTGAAAAATATAGGACAGAACTGACAATTACTGGACAGGTGTCTGCCACCTGTTAATCCATTGCTGTTGAGTCTCTCTTAGTTGTTGCTTATCAATTAGAACCCCCAATCTGATGGCCTCCAGATGTTAATTAGTGCAGGCTCATGATTCCTGGATGGTAACAAATAAGGTTACCTTCCTCTGAGAAGGGAGACCCCAACACTGGTGCTGTTCCATTGGTAGACCGGAGACTGAGCCTTTCAGGTTATGTCTGGGGCTGCAGCCCTGGAAGACCAAAAATAATAGGGGATATCCACATTGTGACCACATCCTTGGACTTTCACTTGGACCTATAGCTCAGAGTAATTGCCAATGCCCTTCTCCTTTTTAACTACAGCTCAGTTATCTGGATCTTGATGGAGGGAGCACAGAAATGGCCTCTCTGCCTTTTGATCTACAACATTGGAAGGAGACATTTGTCTTCCTGATTACTCAAGGAAATCCCGGTGTTGCTAGCAACTTCTGGACAATGGCATAAAGATATAAAGTGTACTTAAGCCATTATAACTATGGAATCTCCTCTAGGACCCTCTTTTTCATTGCACCATCTGGCAGGTGGGACAACAATCATTCTAACAACACCCTGGGCTGAGTTGCCCATAGGTCAGGGCATCCACAATGATGCAGTCACAAGCTATTTAGATGAGGGAATAGATGGGGAACTTATCAAATTTGCAGATGATACTAAGCAGGCAGGAACAGCCAACACCCAAGATGATAGACTCAGGATCCACATGGATCTGAACAGATTTGAATACCGGGTCCTATCTAACCAAATAACATTCAATGTAGAGAAAAGTCAAGTCTTACACATAGGCAAAAAAAAACATGTCTGTATGGGCACTTTTGGTTTTTCTTGCCCAAGTCTAAGACTTTACTGAAACCAGGCTTAATAGCAGTAACTGTGAGAGTGATGGTGAAGTCTTAGTGGACAACCAGTTGAATATAAGCCAGCAGTGTGCTGCAGCGGCCCCAAAAGCCAGTGCAAACATAAGTTGCATTAACAGGGGGATACAATCAAGATCAAGAAAGGTCCTAATACCACTCTATAAAGCCTTAGTAAGACCACATCTAGAGTACTGCATCCAGTTTTGGTCACCACACAATAAAATAGACGTTGAGACTCTAGAAAAGTGAACAGAAGAGAAACCAGGATGATTAGGGGACTGAAGGCTAAAACATACAGTGAACGGTTGCAGGAACTGGCCATGGCTAGTCTAGTGAAGAGAAGGGCCAGGGGAGACATGACAGCAGTGTTCAAATACTTGAGGGGCTGTCAGAGAGAGAAGGGGATCAAACTATTTTCCAGGGTACCCGAAGGCCAGAAAAGGAATAATGGATGGAAACTGAACAAGAAGAGATTCAACCTAGAAATAAGGGGACATTTTCTGAAAATGCGAACAATCCACCCATGAAACAGAAGTTGCCACCAGACGTCGTGGGAGCTTCATCACTGGAAGCTTTCAAGAAGAGCCTGGACTGCCATCTGTCAGAAATAGTGTAGGGTCTCCTGCTTGGATGTGAGGTTGGACTAGATGACCAATAGGGTCCCTTCCAACTCTGTCCATCTGGTATATCAGAGGGGATCTGTTACCTATCAGCACCACTACCTGACAACAGCCGATCCTCCCCTGTGTCTGGAGGGCAGGCAGCTCTCTGTCTGGTTGACTATCTCCCCTAATGCCTGAGGGCCTGGACAGCATCGTCCCCAGCCCCTGGCCTCTCCAAAGATGCGAAGGGAGACAGGCCATCCCTGTGGGGCATCCCACTCAACCCCTCCTCCTCTGAACCGGCTCTGATGGGACCATGACAAGGACTCCCTCCCTTCTCAAAGGAAAGTGATCATAAGTTGAGGAATACCTTCATCCCTTGGGTTCTAGAGGTGGATCCCTTGCAGTAGTGCAGTCACTGTCATTAATCGAGACATTGGTTGGTCACTCTGCAGATCCACCGGAATTAAAGCCACATCACCCTTCTCTAATACTAGATTCCAGATACAAGGGAGACCCCCAAACAAGGGGAAAATTCTGTTCCTTCCCAGGTTTCCAGTCAATGGACAGTTGTCCATTCAGATGGATGACCTGTGCTTGATGAGGATTCAGGGCTCACTGGCAAAAGGCCTTAAGAGTAGACTATAGAAGGAACAGATCAGACATCCAGCCCTTGCTTATCAATGGAAACCGAATGGAGCAAGTGGCCAGTTTTACGTTTCTGGGTGTTACCATAAAAAAGGACCTGATCTGGGGTGCTCACATTGCAGCACTGGTCAAAAGGGCCCAGCAGAGATATGCTACCTGAGACGTCTCAGAAAACAACAACTGAATGAAAAACTGCTGGTGACCTTCTACCACTGCACTATAGAGAGTATTTAAATTCCTGCACCTCTGTATGGTCTGCCAGTTGCACTGTGGCAGATAAGAAAGCACTCCAGAGGGTTAATGTCATCGCTCAGAAGATCATTGGTTGTCCTTTCCCAGGGGTGGGATTCAAAATTTTTAATAACCGGTTCTGTGGGAGTGGCTTAGGTGGTGGGTATGGCTTGGTGGTCATGTGACTAGGTGGACATGTCTTGGTGGTCATGTTATTGGCTGGATGTGGTCAACTCTATATCACTCACATCGAGGCACGCATCTCCTCGCCTTGGCCTCTCATGAATATGGGGATGCTGCAACAGTCGTAAGTGTGAAAAATAGTCATCAGTCACTTTTTTCAGTGCCATTGTAACTTTAAATGGTCACTCCACACAAACAAAGTACAAGCAAAGGAGGGGACAAAACTCCTAGACAGGAAGTCTAGGCCTGCCAAGAGTGTAATAAAGGTTAATGGAGAGACAGTTTCTGTAAACAACACCAGAATGTTTCCTTCCTGCCTTCTTTACAGGATTAGGCCAGTAATTTCTTCTAACAACCAGTTCTCCAAACTGCTTAGAATGTTAACAACTGGTTCTAGCAAATAGGTGTGAACTGGTAGAATCCCACCCCTGGTCAGGGTCTTGTTGTTCAGCATCTTGACCATAGCCAAACAAGAGCTTGGTTTCTTCTTATGTGGGCAATATAATATTGCTAAGTAACTGGTAACTGAAGATACTCACTGCTTTGCAGAGCTGAATATCAATCATTTGAGTGTGGGCACTGTTAATATTCAACTGTGGAATAAACCAAAGCTAAGGCTGTTGTTTGTAGGGTGTTACCATCAGCACCTCAGGATGTTTAGTAAATTGTTGCGGCTTTTCAATTTTATAGCTGTTTTTTTCCAGGTGTTGTTGGAAGGTTAGTGATCTGTCCAGTGTTATCCTCAGGTTCTTCAGAGAGTTATTATATTGTAAAATGTGGTTCTAGAACTTGACTGAAGACTGATAATTTGTGCACCTACTGATGAGGTGGAATGTGGTTACTTCTTGTTTTTGTTAAGCTTGTTTAGAGGTGCCATTGTAGCTATCCAGCTTTTGGAGATCTTGAGAGAGGATGTCCTCTGCATCACTGAAGTTAATTCTTTGGTATGTGAGATTGATATAACTTTCTGAGAAAGTTTCAGACAGGTCATGGATGTACAAGTTCAAAAGAGCAGGGAACAGTACTGATCCTTGGGGTAGTCCATTATTCAGCTTATTATATCTGCTTCTATTGAATTATGTGAAATAACCTATTGTCAATAACCTATTGTCAATCAAGGCAATGGTGCTATGATAAGGTATAACCTGGATTACTTTCAGGAGAAATCCTTCTCTTCAGATAGTATCCTAGGTCACCAAAACATGAAGAAAATAGAGATATTTTTCATTTTCCTTTGGAATCTATTCTTCAGGTAAGAAGTTAGTGTAAGCACTTAATCACTATAATCACATTTGGGGTGAAATCTAGCTTGTTCTACTTGGATTAACGATTCTATTGCTGTGCAACAAATCTTTCTGAAGGTTTGTAGGTGGCATAAAGTAAAGCAATTGGCTTTTAACTTTGGGGAAGTTTGGATCCTTCTCTGGTTTTAAATTTGCAAAAAGAAAATAGTCTTCTTGAATAGAGGAGGCAGCCATTCTAAATATATTATGGAACTAAAAAAGGAGGCAGGCCAACATTTAGTTGTTGGTCTAAAGTTCTTCAGTATTTCTGGATACATGCCTTCAAGACTTGCAGCTTTACCATTTTGTAAACAATCCAGACCTCTCTGCACTCTTCTGGTATAAATGGGGTTGGCTATAAACATGTGATGGAAGATTATGCTTCAACAGCTGCTAAAAACATGTGAGTAGCCCCTGGTATTCTGAAGAACATTTTTAAATTCAAATACAAAGGATTACATTGCTGTAAATATTACCACGCAATGATATGCCAACTAATGTCATCAGTCTATTGTTACTGAAGGTCAATATATCTGTCATCAAAAGAACAAAATCTGTATGCAACTTTTACCAAAGATGGTAAAAAAACAAAATCTAATACTCTACTAATATCCCTTTGAAAGGATTTCCAGAATTTAGATATCACTAGTTGAAAGTATACCCTTACCCATGATGAGAATAGATGTACCAAAATGTCTTTAAACCTATTCAACAATCCAGGAAAAATGACATTGCAATATTGATTTTTCTTTCTACATACTTTGAATACTTGCACAGTGAAAAATGAAAGAATGCACTGATTGAGGAACTAGAATTGTATTTACATATTACAATCTAGACTATATAAATAACTTCTAATCTGAAGTGCTTCAAAATAATAATTCTTCTTTCAATGAAAAAATATTTTTGAATGCCGAAACAGAAATAAATGCAAACTTGTGTTCTCCTGAGAATTAGGAAAAACATTCATGGATAGTTTGTTTGATTTTATTGTTCTTTTTCACATTTTTCTTATGAGCGCATTTATGTTATGATTCATAAATTCTTTTTATGTATTTTTATTCATTCTTCTTTGGAAGCAAATATTGCAATAGGTCTTCTTCTCACTCTTTATTCTCAACACCTATGTTTATTATTTCACATTTGTTTGTGGATTTTGTTAACTTTATTATTGTTTTTGTTTCTGATTTCCTCAGTGAAAGTAGCTTTCTTTTCTTCCCCATGGTTTACTATTTCCTGTTTCTTTTTTAAAGTTGTTAAACAACTTAAACTGGAGCCAAAGAATGCTTTATATTCAAAACATGGCAATCACTAAAAAAGCCTACCTTGCTATCAATATTACAACACATTATACAGCTCTTTCCTATTCTCACACTTTTAAAAACAAGTTAGTTTTGAACACCTATGTTCTTATGAGTCATATATTGTTTTCTACAGGGTGCTCAAAAATCTTGTGGGATGGGAAGCTCCATTAAAATAAAAAAGTAATAAAAAGCAAAACATAAATAAAATGATATTTAAATTCAGGTTTATTAATGATTGCTTGCCTGGTTTTAGCCACAGAGCAAACCAATATATCAATTATATAAATACTATGTTGGCAGCTTTGAGGATATGCTTTCATCCCAGCTCCACCAGGGAAATGGTGATGAGCTCATAGATGCTTCCAAGGAAGCCTTGAAGGAGGGGAACTTCATTGTTACTCTACAACAGCTAAACAGCAGCTGTGACACCCAGCAGCTTTTGTTTTTTACTGACATTTCTTCCATGTTCTAAAGAGTCCTTCCAATCCCAAGAGCATAGATCATATCACCCTCAGAATAAAGCCTTCTCCTTTATGCAAAGCTGTGAATTTTCTGTTCTTCAATAGCTTAAATCTACTATATCTAGGCAACAAAATTCTGGGTGACTAGATGCTACTAGTTGACAGCAAAGAGTTAGCAAACTGAAAACCTTTGATAATTAGTGATAAAATGACTTCATTTATACTTGATCAATGACCTTTCTTTTTATTTCATACATATAGAAAATAGGATAAATTCAGACATTAGTGGATTAACCAGCCCATAGGAGAATTAGAAGTGTTGTAATCTTAAGAAATTGGAATGACTGCTTTCAGTCCTAGGACATCGTGTGAGTTTGGTATGCAGGCATAAAACTTTATCTTTGTCATTTTCAGGTTTTTTGAAAATGGTATTTGCTATATCAACAGTAGAAGAATAGAATTAAATTGCTTAGTGAAATAAGACAAATTATTTCATACAATTCCTGGGATCAGTTAATATCAGTTATAAGAAGGCATACATTTTCCTGACCACAGTGACATTGTCTTAAAAAAAGATTAAAAAATGAATTGTGAAGGTGAATAAAAATCAACTTCAATTGAAAAAATGAAGTTTTGAACTCTGCATTTCTCCACTGTTTTGGCTAGCGAGTCTTATTTGACTATTCTTACCTATCCTCATAAGTTGCCTGAAAAGATACGTGTTTACTGGGAAAGAGAGAAGTTGGGAAAGAATGGATATATGAAAGAAACTGTATTGTTTTGCAATATTTTTCTATTCTGATCCCATACATCATTATTTGGAATTAATTTCTTGGTGTAGATACTATAGTTAATCTTGATTACTGGGATTCTTTTTACCTGTTTGCAGAATTCTGTTGTTATTCAGGTCAAGCAATTCACAGTTCCTGCTACTTTGTTCTATGGCTACGCCTTTCCCCTTTTGGCATCAGTTTCCTTCAGAAGAACTTTGGCTTAGTTAGCTTATGCATTTGGCTCTCTTCATCACAAAGCTACACTCTCTCACTGATTCTCCATAGGTTAAATATCAAGGTGATTTTTCTGATTTGTTTCTATTCAATGCCTGCATCCTTCTCATCATTATCAACTTGTCCCCATGTTACTCGTTTCCAACTCTCAGATTTATAACTTCTTCATTTGGATGCTATGGTATGATGCAGGCCAAACATATAGTTTTGTCTAGCAGTACATTATAGAGCCTCAGCAAATATGTTTCAGCCATATTAATCTTCTTTTACTCATTGTGTTTTGCTTCACTGAAGGAGGCAAGGGCAAACTACTTCTGAAAAATCTTGCCAAGGAAACTGCAGATTGCAGACATGATTGAACAGAAGAAGAAGAAAGACATACCAGTGTGAATGAATGTTTATAATGTGATATCTACTTTCAGTGGGTCTTTAAAATGAAGATTGATAAGTAATATGATGGTGTTGATTTCATTACAATCTTTGCCTACAATAAAACTTAATAAAAGAATTTGTCTATCATTGCATAGACTATTTCTTAACAAGTTTAATTGATTAGTGGTTTTTAAGAGAACAAATCTTACAAGTGATGTATTCTTTTTCTACAATCATAGCAAGAAGAAACAGAAGAGACTTTTATTATTTATTAGTTTTAGCTCAGTCCACCATGTAATCAAATCTTTTGAGAAAGCATCCTGCCATTTACTCAGATCTTAAGCCCATGTCACACTGCACCAACAGATGCAAAGAGGATGTAAAATGGAGAGAAACACTTGCCATTCATTGGAAAACGTGATGCATCCGTTCTGTACTCACTGCGTGCGTGATTCATACATTCCATCCGTCCAGCATCCATCTACTGAGATTTCATCCGCTCAAAAATTTTTCAGCTGCACAAAACTTTTTGAGCGGATGAACTTTCTGCTGCGTCTATTCTAAATCCGTGACACATACGGGGAACAAACATTCTACATCCGTTGTCATCCGTTAAATGTCCGCTGTATCCGCTCGGCATCCACTGTGCATCCACGCAACTCGCATCTGCTCCAGCGGAAAATGGAAAGAGGGAGGAAGCGAAATGGATGCAGAACGTCCACACAGCGTTAGAAGCACAGACATAGAAAGGATGAAAGTGGATGTATCTTGTATAGAAAGCATTAAAATGGAAAGAAAGTTTGTATATGGGATGTATCTCAGATATTTAGGATGTCCGCAGGATGTCTAGAGGATGCAGAAGGACACCTAGCGTAAAACCGATATTTTCTATTAAAAGGAAGAGGAAATCACCTGGATCTCACTTTCAGTCCAGCAGACATCTTGAGCCTTGCTCTTGCTCTTCCACATCATCCATTGATCTCCACCTTGGATCAATGCACACTCCTTTTGGTAGCCACCAGCATTCAACACCAGAACCAAGCCCACTTCAGACTGTTTCACCTTTTCTATGCAAAGAGAAGAAGGAGATGTCCAAGAGCTGTCTGGGTCCAAAGATGGATCAGGAGAAGAGTGGAGTTTGGACTCTATGACAAGCTGATGGTGGAGCTGAGGAATGAAGACACTCGTGCATTCCAGCACTTCATGAGGATGCCACAGCCATGTTTGACGAAGTTGTGGAGCATCTGACACCCAGGTTGAACAAGGCAAACACCAACTTCAATCCCAGCCTGGACCCTGGACTGAAGGTGGCACTGACTCTACACCACCTGGCCTCAGGGACCATGTACAGAAACATGCAGCATGTATGGAGGGTGCCACACAACACCATCAGCATTATGGTCAGAGACGTGGTGCAGGCCATCATCGAAGAATACGTGGAGGAGCTCCTCCAGTGTCCCACCACTGAAGAAGGATGGAGGTATCAGAGGTGGAACTTTCCCCACACTGTTGCAGCCATAGATGGGAAGCACGTGGCCTGCAAGGCTCCAGCCAACTCAGGGTCCAATTATTACAACTACAAGGGCTTCTTCATCATCATCCTCTTTGCCATGATTGATGCTGACTACAAGTTCATGTACATCGATGCTTCAGGCAATGGGTCAGCTTCAGATGCCCAGATATACAATGCCAGTCACCTCAAGGGTGGGCTGGAACACAACCTCATCATGGGTTTTCCAGATCCAGACCCCCTACCCAATGACACACAAGATGTACCCTACTTCATCGTGGGTGATGACGCCTTTTCCCTCAGAACCTACCTCATGAAGCCCTACACTTCCAGATACCTCACCCGTGAAGAGAGGATCTTCAACTATAGGCTGTCCAGGGCAAGACGGGTGGTGGAGAATGGCTTTGGCATCCTGGCCAACAGGTTCCAGGTACTTCTCACCACCATGCAGCATCACCCAGAGACTGTGAGGAGCATCGTGGAAGCTTGCTGCATCCTGCACAATCTCATGAGCACCCGCTACCCAGTCTTGCAGAACAGGCTCGTGGACCTTCAGCAAGGCAATGGGGACATGGAGCCTGGGGAATGGAGGCAAGGGCGAAACCTGATAGGCACTGAGGATGTGCAAGGCCCCAACAGAACCTCACGTGAAGGGAAGAAGCAGCGCAACCTCCTGAGACACTGGTGCAACTCCCCAGCTGAAGCAGTGGAGTGGCAAGACAGGATGGCAGATGCTTAATGGATGTTTCCTTGAGCCTGTCTCATAACACTGATGAGATTGTGCCATGTATGTTGAGTGGCCCTACAATGAATAGGGCATTAATAAAGAGCTTTGTTTATTTTGAAATATGTTGATCAATGAATAAATTGTTATTGATAATAAAGGGCCACATGTGTGGCAGCTGGGAGGGTGGACTATACAGTCCCACTATGCTTGCACTGGAGATTTATCCATCCCACAGCTATCCTTGCCCATCCCTCATCTCTTATCCATCCCACAGCTATCCTTGCCCATCCCACAGCTATTATCCATCCCACAGCTATCCTTGCCCAACCCACAAGCATGCAAAGGCTTAACCATTTTCCAAAAGTTTCCACCAAGACTTTATTCAGTAAAAGAAATGAACCAAGTCTGTGAAGCAAAGATAAACTTTATTAATAACAAACTGTAAAAGCAAAATGACCCAAGAAAAGTGTCTCAAGCAAAGATAAAGTCAACAGGTCACAACTCAGTCTCTGGCACTGTTCTCAGTCACTCTGAGGCATGCCCATGGTCTCAGGTGTAAAGGGTCCAGGGACTGTGGAGGTGGCAGTGGCTGTAGTGCTGGTCTGAGGCACCATTGGGGTGCCTGGTCCTGAGAGGACAACAGGAGATGGTGTGTGCAGGAAGTTCTCAGGGAGCTGGCTCAGGCCCGTGAGGTTGAGAGGCCCTTCATCCAGGACCTGGGATGTCAGACACAGGACCGATGACAGATGTTCTGTTGAGGGGCTTGGCTGTGAGGTGGAGGAAGGAGGAGTGTAGTGGGGCTGTCTGGTCTGCAGCTGGGCGAGGTGAGGCGTCGGTGGCATCTGTGGCATCGGTGGCATCGGTGGCATCGGTGGCATCGGTGGCATTGGTGGAATCTGTGGCGTCAGTGGCATCGGTGGCGTCGGTGGCATCTGTGGCAGGCGATGAACCTGGGCCTGGACTGGGAAGGGCTTCCTCTGTCGAGGGAAGTCCTGGTAGCCGTAGCCTTGGTAGGAGACGGGCTGTTGAAAGCCTTGGAAGGGCTGTGACATCACCTGGGGTGGAGGAGCAGACCTGGAGTGGGTGGGAGCAGGTTCAGCTGGGCCTGGAGGGTGGTGCAGAAGCGCAGTGATCCTCTCCTTCATCACCTGGTACTGGGGCTCGGGCATGTCCATGAGGGTCTGGGTCACGTAGGTAAGGAAGGGCTTGTAGTTTGAGGATGGAATCTCGAAGTGTGCCAGCTTTTTTCAATCTCTATGGCTTCTCTGATATTTGTAGCTGTGGCTAGGGTTTTGGTGCCATTGAAGTCGATGCTATGACCTGTGGCTTTCATGTGTTGGACTAGTGAGGAAGTGTGTTCCAGCTTTTTTACTGCATTTTTGTGTGCATCCAGGTGGGTACTTATTCTTCTATCGGTCTATCCAATGTATGTGGCAGGACCATGATGCACAAGGGACTTCATATATGCCTTGGTTTTCCAGGTCAATTTTATCTTTGGGGTTTCTCAGGATGGCTGCTATTTTTCTGTCTGTTTTGAAGGCAGTCTTGATGTGATGCCTGTGTAGTATCTTACTGATTTTGTCTGTAGTACCTCTTATGTAGGGCAGGACAGCTGTTCCATAGGTCTGTTCATCTTCTAGGTCTCCATTATGTCTTAGTGTGTTTTTGTGTATCAGGCCAGTGATTTTGTTTTTGTGGGAGCTATTGGCTGTCAGTACTTTAGTCAGGGTGCATAGTTCATAGTAGTGACATAGTTCATAGTACTGACAGCCAAAACTTCAATTCTTTGAGAAATTATTAAGTGGAATCCAGAATTTGATATGATATGATCCATTATTCTGCAGATACTTTTTTTAAAATCCTAATCTCGAGATAATAAGCATGTTTTTTGGATCAGGATAGTGAATTAAGAAAACAATGCAAGTGTGTAGATGAAAAAGTTCCCAGAGTTATCTCCATATCCATGCAACTTCAGTTGAAATTTTGTAGATTGAGCTGAACAGACTCCTGAACACCTTGTGCATTTTTTATTTACTTCAAGGGATGTCTTGGTTTTTTTCCCCCATAAGGTTCACTGTATTGATTAGAATGACTAAGTCCAAAATCAATTCTTAACCTCTTTGTAGATAAAATGGTTAATTCACCACTAATAGAAAAAGATGGGTCCTGCACAAACATTCACAGCTGGTTTAAAAAAAAAAACTCTACATGTTCTTTTAGGAACTAAAATAGAAGACAAGCCAAATTACTAGAAATGTAGATATTCCCCACAGAAAATAGATGGGGAAACTTTTAAAACATAGCTTAATGGTATGCCTTTCAGCTGCTCATGTGTCTGTATTAATCAGTTGAAAATGAAATATGTATGGGTGAACATAATATATATAGACTTGTAGTAGCTTTTATACAGCATCCTATTTTCATGCATAAAGTAAAAAAATTAGCATTCAGTGTTTTGCTCCAATTAAAGCCACTGTCACACTGCACCAATGGATGCAAAGAGGATGTAAAACGGACAAAAAAGCTTGCCATCCGTTGGTTAACGTGATGTATCCGTTCTGTACTCACTGCCTCTGTTTTGCTTCCTCTCTATCCATCCAGCATCCGTTTATGGACATTTCATCCTCTCAGAAAGTTTTGAGCTGCTCAAAACTTTTGCGCAGAAAATGTATCCAATTTGTCCATTCTGCATCCGCTAGGCATCCGCTAGGCATCCGTTCTGCATCTGTTACGCATCCGCTATATCCGCTAGGCATCCGTTCCGCATCCGCACAACTCACATCCGCTCGGATGCAGGGAGGAAGCGGATAGAGACGCGGAACGGATGCAGAACGGATGCCTAGAGGATGCAGAATGGAAACAAAGCATTTAAAATGGAAAAAACCTTCGCAGAGGGGACCTATCTCGGATATTAAGGATGTCTAGAGGATGCCTAGAAGATGCCTAGAGGATGCAAAGGGACACCTATACTGCCTATAAAAAGGGGGAGCAACTCATCTGGATCTCACTTTCAGAACTGCAGCCCTGCGGTGCAGACCTCTGCAGCCTTCATCTGACTCTTCCTTTTCCACAGCATCCAGTCATGTCCACCGTGGATCATAACAAAGTCCTTTTGGCAGCCACCATCCTTCTGCAACAGTGCGAAGCCATCTACGGGCTCTGTGAACTTTATTACGGGAAGAAAAAGAGGCGGCCAAGAAGCGTTTGGGTATGAAGATGGTTCACCAGAAGAGCAGAGGACGGACTGTACAACAAGCTGATGGTGGAGCTCAGGAACGAAGACACTCGGGCATTCCAGAATTTCATGAGGATGCCTCCAGCCATGTTTGACGAAGTTGTGCAGCGGCTGACACCCAGGTTGACCAAGGCAAACAACAACTTCCAGCCCAGCCTGGAACCTGGGCTCAAGGTGGCACTCACTCTGTGCCACCTGGCCTCAGGGTCCACCTACAGGAGCATGCAGTATGGCTGGAGGGTGCCACACAACACCATCAGCATTGTGGTCAGAGAAGTGGTGCAGGCCATCATCGAAGAATACAAGAAGGAGCTCCTCCAGTACCCCTCCACTGAAGAAGAATGGAAGAAAGTTGCAGAGCAGTGCTATCAGAGGTGGAACTTCTCCCACACCATTGGAGCAATCGATGGCAAGCACGTGGCCTGCAAAGCGCCAGCCAATTCAAGGTCCTCTTATCACAACTACAAGGGCTTTTTCAGCATCATCCTTTTCACCATGGTCGATGCTGACTACAAGTTCATGTACATCGATGTTTCAGGCAACGGCTCATCTTCAGATGCCCACCTCCAAATACCTCACCCGTGAAGAGAGGATCTTCAACTACAGGCTGTCCAGGGCAAGGCGGATGGTGGAGAATGTCTTTGGCATCCTGGCCAATTTGGCATTCCAGGTACTTCTCACCACCATGCAGCATCACCCAGAGATCGTGAGGAGGATCATGGAAGCTTGCTGCATACTCCACAATCTCATGCGCACCCGCTACCCAGTCTTGCAGAACAGGCTCGTGGACCTTCAGCAAGGCAATGGGGACATGGAGCCTGGGGAATGGAGGCAAGGGCGAAATCTGATAGACACTGAGGATGTGCAAGGCCCCAACAGAGCCTCACGTGAAGGGAAGGAGCAGCGCAACCTCCTGAGACACTGGTGCAACTCCCCAGCTGGAGCAGTGGAGTGGCAAGACAGGATGATAGATGATTAATGGATGCTTCCTTGAGGCTGTCTCATCACACGGATGAGATTGGGCCATGTATGTTGGGTGGGCCTACAATGAACAGGGCATCTAATAAAGAGTTGTGTTTATGTTGACATGTGTGGATGATTGATTACATTTTTACTGATAATAAAGGGCCATAGGTGTGGCACCTGGGAGGGTGGACCATACAGTCCCACTATGCTTGCACTGGAGGTTTATCTATCCCACAGCTCTTACCCATCCCAAAGGTATCCCTGCCCATCCCACTGCTATCTTTACCCATCCCACTGCTATCCTAACCCATCCCACAAACATGCAAAGGCTTAAACCATTTCTAAAAGTTTCCAGCAAGACTTTATTAAAAAAAAAGAAATGAAGCAAGTGTGTGAATCAAAAACAGACTTTCTTCACAACAAGCTATAAAACAAAAATGAGTCTCTGGCACTCCTCTTGGTCGCTCAGTCTCAGGGGTGAAGGGTCCAGGTGCTGTGGAGGTGGCTGGTGCTGGAGTGCTTGTCATCAGCTCCTCCAGAAGCAGAAGCAGCAGAAGCCACAGCCCCAGAAGAGCGAGCCCGTGCTGCAGAAGCCCCAGCAGAGTGAGGGCCAGGGGGCGGGATGGTAGCCTTGTCCCTCTTGCAAGGGCTGGCAGCTAATGGCTGAGGCTTGCTGTGCTTCCGCATGGTTGTGGGGTTGCTGGCTAGCAGGGAGGCTGGCAGGAACCAAGGCTGGCAGGCAGGCAGGCAGTAAGGCTTGCAGGCAGGCAATCACCAAGGCTGGCAGGAAGCTTGGCACCAAGGCTGGCAGGAAGCTTGGCACCAAGGCTGGCAGGAAGGCTTGCAGGGAGGCAGGCACTAAGGCTGGCAGGAAGGCTGGCAGGCAGGCAGGCACCAAGGCTGGCAGGCAGAATGAACCAAGGCTGGCAGGAAGGCAGGCAGCAAGGCTGGCAGGGAGGCTGGCAGCAAGGCTTGCGGCAAGGCTGGCCGCAACGCTTGCAGGCAGGCATGGAAGCAGGGCAGGCAAGGCTGTCAATCCGTCCGGCAGCAGGTCTTTCCTCTGAATGGTGACCTGCTTCCGAGCTTCTTCCCTTATATCCAGGGGCTTACTCAATGCATCCTCCCCGCATGCACAATTAATGCTAGGCATCCGTTAGGCTTCCGCTGTTCATCCGCTGTGCATCCGCTGTACATCCGTTTCATCCGCTCGGCGTCCGCTCTACATCCGCTGTATCCATTCCGCATCCACTTTGCTGAGGTCCCCCGGAAGCCTAGCGGATGTGCCATCCACTCTCATCCGCTTCCATCCGCTGGGCTTCCATTCCGCATCCGCTTTCCATCCTCTCTGTGTCCTCCCCACGTCTGTTCCTTTCCGTGTTATCCGCTCCAGTTATTCAAATTTTTGCCCCTTTTGAGAGTGGATAACAACGGATGGAACATTTTGCTCGTCCGTTGTGTCCTTTTTACTAACGTTTTGCATTCGTTGA
Organism: Laticauda colubrina; assembly: GCA_015471245.1. Taxonomy (NCBI): domain Eukaryota; kingdom Metazoa; phylum Chordata; class Lepidosauria; order Squamata; family Elapidae; genus Laticauda; species Laticauda colubrina. Next base: position 11,346,843 of record BLBF01000039.1, on the reverse strand, counting down.
GCAGTGTGACAGGGCCTTAAGGAGGGAATTGTGGTTTATCATTGACAAGGAAATATTTACCTGGTATACTTGGACAGTTTTCCATGATAACAAAGATTGTAGGGAAACTTCAAGGGGATCCACATTTCTTTTGTAAATAAAACACTCTCTACTGTTATGGCTCATTTTGTTTGCAGTATAAAATGATATTATTTGAGACACTTCTAAATAAATTCATAGATAAAATTATCTAGGATTTGATAGATTCATAGAAGTGTGTTTCTTATGGTTAGCATGGGGCTATCATTATTCCAGGGCTATATTAACTGACACAGATAATATTCAACCATGCACATATACCATTTGCAACTTGATACAAGTTGACTTGCATCTGATTTCATAGAAATTTGCCAAGCTGAGATCAGTCCATCTTCAGCATTTAATCTTAATGTCAGCCTTCAAGATTTTCTCCCTTTACTTTACATCTTTTGGCTGTCATAAGTAACGGGGGGGAGGGGATTTGGTTATGGGAAATGAGCTGGAGGTGTTACAAAATAGGACGGTATAAGCTGGGGGGCTAGATTCTTGCTTTGGCTTCTATCCTATACTATGCGCAGCTGCAACTCTTGTCAAAGTTTGTCAAAGTCAATGGACAGAGGCCTCATCACTAGCTGGAGATGCCCACACAATGATATACAAAACTTTTAATTGGATGAACCAATTGAACTATTGGGGGTGGAAACATTGCCATTACTTTGTATATGTGATTTACGCGCCCATTTTCTCAGATTCAGAATTCTTTTGTTGCTATCACTTGATTGCCAGTAAAAGATATCTTTTCTCTGATTAATGGAGTGTAAGTATTTCTTTCTTGGATTTTGAATGGAGCACCAGTTGACATTTAATGCTTCATTCATATATGGAAAGCAATACTGGACTTGATGAGAGAAGCAGACAATGAGGAATTATGGAACTTGTACTCTAGAACGAGTGTAGTGCATGCTAGGGATATCTGCCTTGTCCAAATCTGTCTCAATTGCAGATTTGTTTTCATGAATGTTGACTTGGAAGATATCAAAAAAGCAGCTTAGCTTCTAAGAAAAGGTTTTGAAATAATTTTTCAGTTTCTAATAACTAAGACCAAATTTTATAAGAAAAAGAACCATTAGATAGGTAGATTTCCAAGCTGCTATCTCAAACTTGTACTTCTATAATTCATGTATTAGAGTCCAAATTCATGCTGCTTGGACTTATGAAAATTAAATTCCAACACAACTAATTTCCAATCATTAAATTTAATTCCACATTTTTTTAAAAAAAAATCTATGTGTGAATGTAAAATTCGCATTAAGAACAAATTACTATCACGGAACTACAAAGTACTACAACTGAATCTGTAAATAATTGCTCAAAAATATACATTTAAAATATGTTTTATATGATTTATAAATGATTATAAATCAATGTGGTTATATGATGGTTGTGTATAACTGGCCTTCCCTGGCAAATCAGGCAGGAAACATGACAAGATGAGCTAGTAGTACATTATTGTAAGGCTACATTGATAGAATCTTGCAAGTGTGGAAATGCAAATCTCCTACTATCTCTTTTTACAGCTGGATTACTTACTGTAAAGGGAATCCTTTCTGGGTTTCTTTCTGTTGTTGTTATGCAGCTGAGCCCCCCCTCCTTTTTTTAAAAAAAAAAAATCTGATCATTCCTAAACAGCATCTCTTCCTCTCAACTATCAAGGTCATCCTCCCATAACCATTAGAACTACCTTTTTTCAGGCCATTAGGGCTATGCAATATTTTTATGTTTAGTTTTTAAAATGACACAGGTAAAAAATATATATATTGCAAATTTAATTGCTGATAATGCTTATTATCTTATATTGTGAAGAAAATATAGTTAGTAAGTAGATTCTCAGGAAAGAAGGAGTGAATTCCAGAGGAACAAGATGAAACTTGACTATAAATTATGTGTCAGACAAAGAGAATAAAATATTTTCCCCTAATAGTTCACAGAGTCAGCCTGGAAGAACTTCCACATGTCATTCTGAGGTTTGATTTTATTAACATGGTTCCCATGTGGAGAGGAGGGGTGAGGAAGGAAGGAAGGAAGGAAGGAAGGAAGGAAGGAAGGAAGGAAGG
>BLBF01000039.1:11279276-11332267 GCA_015471245.1 Laticauda colubrina | reverse complement strand
CCCACTGCTATCCTTACCCATCCCAAAGGTATCCCTGCCCATCCCACTGCTATCTTAACCCATCCCACAAGCATGCAAGGCTTAAACCATTTCTAAAAGTTTCCACCAAGACTTTATTGAAAAAAATAAATGAAGCAAGTGTGTGAAGCAAATATAATTTTTATTAATCACAAGCTGTAAAAGAAAAATGACCCAAGTCATGTCCAAATAAAGTCAACAAGTAACCACCCAGTCTCTGGCACTCCTTTCGGTCACTCGGAGGTGTGCCCAGTCTCAGGGGTGAAGGGTCCAGGTGCTGTGGAGGTGGCTGCTGCTGGAGCGCTGGTCTGAAGCACCACTGGTGTGCCTGGCCCCAAGAGGATAACAGGGGACGGTGTGTTGAGAAAGCTGTCAGACAGCTGGCTCAGCCCCGTGATGTTGAGAGCCCCTTCCTCCATGCCATGGGGTGTCAGCCCCAGTACCGATGACAGATGTACTGAGGCCGGGTTTGGCTTTGGGGTAGAGGAAGGAGCAGTGTAGTGGGGCTGTCTGGTCTGCAGCTGGGTGAGGACTGGCATCGGTGGCATCGGTGGCATCGGTGGCATGTGTGGCATCAGTGGCATTGGTGACATCGGTGGCGTGGGTGATCGGTGGCATAAGTGGAACCGGTGGCAATGGTGGCATCCGATGAACCTGTGCCTGGACTGGGAAGGGCTGCTGCCTTTGCTGCTGGACCTCCTGGTAGCCATAGCCTTGGTAGGTGACGGCCTGTCGAAAGCCTTGGAAGGGCTTTGAAATCACCTGGGGTGGAGGAGCAGACCTGGACTGGGTGGGAGCAGGTTCATCTGGGTCTGGAGGGTTGTGAAGCAGCTCGGTGATCCAGTCCTTCACCACCATGTTCAGCCATGTCCATGAGGGTCTGGTTCACATAGGTGAGGAAGGGCTTGCGGTTGGAGGATGAGGAGTCGGTGTGGACCAGCTGAGAGAGGAGATCTATGCTGCTCCTGATGGTGTCTCTTATCTCCAGCAGGACAGTGTGGCTCTGTCTCTGCCTCTCTGCCTTTCTGTGGAGGTGGAGCTGGGGGTGGATGTGGGTTGAGCTGTGGTGGAAGTGCCATCTCCTTTCTCCCACTGCGCCAGGGGGTCCTCCACACACTCTGCCACGGGTACTACAGCTGTCAGGGGGTTCTCCGTCATGGCATGCTCCTCAGATACCTCCCTGGAGACAGGAGCTGACTCTCTGCCAGAAGAGGACTGGCTCTCAGCAGGCTGCCTGAGAGAGAGGGTTGTGAGAGAGGCTGCTCCTCGGTGGCGGATCTCACCCTCCAGGAAGCTGCACTTGGCCATGATGTAGGTCTCTCTGTCCCTCAGCTTGACCGCAGCCTGGCCAGATTTCTTGAGGTGCAGCTTCCCATACCAGGTGTGCATGTGCTTCCACCAGCCGAGGAGCACCTCCGAAGTGTAGCCCAGGCTCTCTGCCTTCTTTCTCCAAGCAGCCTGATTCCTTTTGGTGTCCCTATAGAGCCTGTGTCCCTTCCGCCATAGATACTCATTCTCTCTCAGCCACTCCAGCACCTAATCCTCATGTTCCTCTTCGATGTTGTATTGCCTCCTCTCCCGTTCTCGTGTCTGCCTCTTCCTCCCTTTGGCAGGACCACATGGGCCCTCATCAGTGGGGCTTCCAGGTTGTAGGGGCTGCTCCTCCACACCACCACCACCAGCAGCAGCAGCAAAAGCAAGACCAGCAGCACCAGCAGCACCAGGATCAGCAGCAGCAGAGTTAGCACCAGTAGTGCCAGCAGCACCAGCAGGACCAGAAGGACCAGGAGCATGAGCAGGACCAGGAGCGCCAGCAGGACCAGCAAGACCAGGAGCAGCACCAGCAGAGTAAGCACCAGCAGAAGCACCAGCACCAGGAGCAGCGCCAACAGAGTAAGCCCCAGCAGAAGCACCACCGCCAGAAGCTGCTTCAGCAGAGTAAGCACCAGCAGAAGCACCACAGCCATAAGCAGCAGCATCAGCTCCTCCAGAAGCAGCATCAGCAGAAGCCCCAGCCCCAGAAGAGTGAGCCCGGGCTTCAGAAGCCCCAGCAGAAGCAGAGTGAGGGCCAGGGGGTGGGAGGGTGGCCCTGTCCCTCTTGCCAGGGCTGGCAGCAGATGGCTGAGGCTTTCTCTTCTTCCCCATGGTTGTGGGGTTGGTGGCTGGCAGGCAGGATGGCAGGCAGGCTTGTAGGCAGGCAGGCTGGAGATGTCTCTGGAAGCAGGTCTTTCCTCTGAATGTTGACCTGCTTGGGAGCTGCTTCCCTTTATATCCGCGGGGCTGACGCAATGCATCCTCCCCGCATGCGCAGTGAACGCTAGGCATCCACTAGGCATCCGCTAGGCATCCGCTAGGCATCCGCTAGGCATCAGCTAGGCATCCGCTAGGCTTCCGCTCTGCATCCGCTTCATCCACTAGGCTTCTGCTGTGCATCTGCTTCATCCGCTCAGCATCCGCTCAGCATCCGCTCTGCATCCGCTCTTTCCGTTCTGCATCCGCTTTGCTGCGGTCCCCTGGAAGCCTTGCGGATGTGCCATCCACTCTCATCCGCTTCATTCCAGTAGGCTTCCGTGGAACATCCGCTTTCCATCCGCCCTACGTCCTCCCCCCGTCTGTTCCTTTCCGTGTTGTCCGCTCTGGTTATGCAATTTTTTGCCCCTTTTGAGAATGGATAACAACGTATGGAACATTTTTCTCGTCCGCTGTGTCCTTTTTACCAATCTTTTGCATCTGTCGGCCAGTGTGACAGGGCCTTTAGGTGTATCCTCAGCAAATGTGACAAATCTTTGCATGATGTATTTCACACATTGAAAAAGAACAAAGTAAGAGAGTGATTTATATTTATGACTTGCATGATTCAGGAACTGAGAAATAGCCACTGGGATAATTTGACACTTTATAGAGTAGTCTCTTCTTTGTAGTTCTCTGATATGAATTTCCATGTACAAGGCATATAATTTAAGGACAGTATGATATCCAATATTGAATTAGTTGAACATTTCATTATTTTGTAATATTTAATCATTTTGCAAGAATCCTTAGATGTAAGGATTTTAAATATGTTGAATGAGCTCTGGATAATATATATTTAGAAAAAAGTTGAGTTCATAATTCTGACATGGTTATAAGAGTGGTGAACCTGGTGGTTTTGAAGAGAACTATGAAGTTTGTCATTACATGAGATACAAATTAGAAATAAACATTCACATACACCTTATTGCATATGTTTCAAATCCTTAACAATTATCAGATGAGTAATAAAATAAGCCCAGATGCATTTTTTCTGAGTTGTAATTAAAATTTCAAAGGACAGAATCCACTATTTATTATTTTATCATATTTTAAAGGATGGGAATGCATTCAAGGACAGTGAGCCTCTGAACAAAATTTCACTATAATCAAGAGTACCTTTTGTAAAAACTTTAAAGTTTCTAATTTCAATTGCTTATTTTCAACTTTACTTCTCAATTTCATTTAGAAATACAAAGTTTCACTATCTGCATGAAATTACCATTATGTCTATTGTCATGATGAGACAATTCCATAAGGCAATATATTTTGATATTATAATAAATAGAGCAATGAGATGATGACTGTGCTACTTCAAGATTTTTGTGTGTCACAAAATATTCAGTGTTCTTCCCCAAGCTCCTCATATAATTGATGCTGGGATAATTTTTAAGTGTGTGATTATGTCTTGAATATGGAAAAAGGTAACAGTATGGCACTTGTGTATTGTTAAAAAGTACAAGTCTATATCACTGAAGTTACCAGGAATGAAGCCTGACTCTAGGAGTCTATTCTAATATTTTAATGTATTACTTATAATTAAACAGATCTAATTTGTTCCAGAATTTATCCAAAGTCAGTGTTCTACAGCTTACTCAATTTATTAAAATAATAGAAGGTGAAAGGTATAATTTGGCCCATTTAGATACATGAAGGGAGAAGGGACACTGAAGCTGAATACGTCTGCTTCACCATCTCACCATTAGCCATCTCAGTGGGATTTAAATAGGGCCAGAAAGAATTAAATGGGAATACTTTAATAAACTGATTTCTTCATTGTACAAAGGAAACAAAGGACAGCAAGATATAGCAAAAGGGGCTAAATAAATCACAAATCAGCCAAGTATCCATTGATTTGTTGTTGTTGTTTCTCTACTGTTAGAATTATAAGAAAAGAGTCCCATTCACCAGAGTTTGAAGAGAGAGATTGATCTCCCCAGTTCTTCTTTCCTATAAAGAGCAAAATCATGCTCGTCAGAATACCATCAGCAGGTACAGATCTCTGAAAAATAGTCATAGTCGCTTGCAATGGTCAATCCATTGCACTCAATAACTCTGTAGGGCTCTAGAGTCATATTTTATTGTTCTCTCCTGCTGTTAAGCTTTTAGTTTCCAGAACACCCCCCCCCCCAATAAATGATAGCTCAATTGATAGTTCAATAAATTAAAAAGTGCACCGAATCACTGACATATAATTGAAATAATTTTTTATATACAAGTCTGGGTATAATTATTGCTAACATTTGTTTTTCTTATTTATTATTTAGTTAGTTAGTTGCAGCATTTCTATACTGAAACTCCACAAAAGTTCCAGGTACAAAATAACTGAATATTAATTCATAAAATATCCCAATCCCTCCCCCAAAACTGGGTATCCATTGGTAACTGCTCTTATTCAAAATGTATTAATAGCTAGGAACATTATTTTAACAGACTTTCAAAACCAAATAGGGATCTTTACAAGAAAAGATGCGTCATTATACTGGACTGTATGTGCTTATACTTGCTCAGATGTAAAAAAAAAAAAAGGGGGGGGGAGGAATCTTTCATCTTTAACAGTTGTACCTGTGCTGTAATTCTCTTTTCTACATTACTTTTAACAATGTAAGATACTTCCTTTTGGAAGCCAACCTACCTGTTATTACAATAAAAGATGAAATACTGCACTTCAGTGAAAGAGTCTGAATGATATGGATTTTGCTTTATCTCTGTCAAATGAGAAGTTTATTAAAATACTTTTATATAAGCTGTAATGGATAACCATTAAATACTCTGGATTATATTTTTAATTGCTTATACATTTACAATGCCTTTTTTTTTACACCAGTTAAGTGGTTTAACTATGTCATATTCAAAAATATTTGATATCAAGGTTTTTTATTTTCAAATCTTAAACTTATTGTTTTAATTATAATAATTGCTTTTTAATTGCATTGAAAATATTTAAGCTTTTGTGTTTGAATCTTCTATGGAGAATATTCTGCTATGAAATAAACATGCAGGAAAAATTAACCACATACAAATCAGCTTATTCTGTCATGGATAGACAATATGGTTTGTATCTAAAAAGCAATATAATTGATGTAATTAATTATTTAGATTATTTATCAAAATAAATAATTGAAGCAAATAAGATGAAAACTCTAAAGAAGTTTTTTTCTGAGAAAAGTACTACCTTCTTTCTTCTTCTTTATATTCCTTTCTTAAAAAGAACAATATATAAAATTATCTCAATGTGCTCCACCTTTCCTTTTCTTTCCCTTCTCTCACTTCCCTTCCCTCCCCTCCCCTCCCCTCCCCTTCCTTTCCCTTTCCTTTCCTTATTTCCTTTCTTTTCCTCTCCCCTCCATTCTCCCCTCTCCTCCATTCCATTCCATTCTATTTCTTTTGGTTGCATTCAATTTTCACCAACTGCAATGCAAGGAAAACTTTCTTGCATTTCAGTTGTTTTTTGTGACTTATTATTCAGAAACTTTATATCCATCTCTTGAAATAGTAGGATTATGCAGACTAGGTCAGGTTAATGTAGGCTAGCCCAAAGATGGTCCTGTGCTGCAGGACACAATCAAGGAACATGACACATTTTGTTAACAATAATAAATGAAGACAGCAACATAATGCAAATGCTACAGCTACAAAGAAGCTGAAAAAACAGTGGACTACCAAATTAGCTGTTGCAAGAAGATCACACAGACTGACTACAGCTATCTGAAAAGAAACAATAATGGTGCATTGAAACATCTAAAAGAAATATCATTTGCCTGCAAGCAAAAACTGGTGGGACCACAACATTGGGAAAGTAATAAAAAATGAAGAAGATAAAATATTCTGGTATTTTATAATTCAAACAGACAATACTCAAGTACTAATAATGAAGAAGAAAGAAAGACAAAAAAAATCTGGACAGTGGACAGTTGTCTTCAAGTATTGCCAGATCCAATATCTTTTTTGAACTTGACAGAGACTCAGAAAAGCAATCCAATTTGAAGTAATGATTGGAAGGATGAAGTCCCTCTGTCTCAGCCTCTCAAATCAAAATGGAATTACTTCAGTCAACAAATTCACTTTTAGTAAAACGGGGTCCCACAGCAAGTTCCAAGCCTGCTGTAGAATGGAAGGAAGGTGATTTGTAGGATTAACTAGTTAATTGAAATCAAAGCTTCACAAAATATTCTGAAATAGGTCTGTAAGCTTAAAGTTTCATAGATGAAAGCAAGTGAAGTTTGAAGTATATCGATCTTCATCTTAGTATTTTATAGCATCAAAATTCTTGGCTGATTTCCATTTCTAAAGTTTTATTATAGCTTATTCTTACTGTTCTCAGTACCAATCAAATAATTTTAAAGTGGGTGAATTCAAGGGAATAATTTCTGGAACATGCAAGTAAACCAGGAAATTTTGTCATTAACAGCACTTGCCTATTTTAGCTTGTACAGATGTAGATTATTTAATTGCTATTTTACAAGCTGAGCATAGATTGGATGCTTCCTAATGGCATCTGTACATTTTGTGCTTCACTAACATTATAAGACCTATCCATATCGGAAAGTATATTGCTTCAGCTTGTGATGGCATAAAATTACATACTAAATACTTAATAGAAAGGTTTCTTTCCCTTTTTAAGTATTAGAATTAGTTTTAAAATGCTTTACAAGAATCTTTCTCTTTTTTATAATTAGTTATATAGCCCCAACCAATTTTATTTTGCCTCATTAGAAATAAAAAGATTTTATCTATAGTAAATGAAAATTTGGAATCAGTTAAATATGTCTGCAATTACATTTTCCCTTAAATTACTCTAATTCATGATAAGAGACTAAGAAAAAACTCAAAATCATTTTCTCTACTCTTATAATAGGTAAAAATTGTTAAACATTTATAATAATGGTTCTGATGACTCATAGTGAAAAGTTGTCCCTCTTTTAACTTTGAAACATACTGTTTGCTTACCTTTTTGTTTACATTCAGAAAGTGGGAGTATTTTGTATGGATCAAATAGAAGGATATTTGTCCTAGTTCTGGGCAGCTTAATTTGATTCACCACTAACTGCAAACCTGTATAAATCATCAGAGGACAGTAGCTCCCTTATCATCAATATCATATAATCCTTAGAAAGTATTGATGTTTTGTTCAGAATATAGAATCAATGCTCTCTTGTAATCATTTCATCGTTAATGGTTCATTATATTTACTCTATTAGTAATCATAGGCATGTATCTATTTTACCAGACAGACACAGCAAAACATATAAAGAATTTATTAATCCATTTAATTACTTTTGTCAGAAATATTTCATTCACATATATTTGTCAATCCAGAAAACAAAAGTGTATCTAAACTCTGGAACAAAGAATCTTGTTCAGCAAATTCATCCTCTCTTACTTTATTAATGGATAATTAGTTTAATAAGAGTTGGTGTGAATGGAACCAAAATCTGATTTCAGGATTAGACATTTAACCAGCAGAAACATGTCAAGTGTTCCATATTAACATACTTCAAATAGTCTATTCCTATTGGTCGAGAAATACTAGAAGCTGATTGGTTCCCTTCTCAATGCTGATTGGCCAATAATAGCTAACCTATGATTGGCCAGCTCAGCGGCAGAAAAAACAAGTAGCCGTCATTGGCCACTAGCCACAAGCAGCCTCTCTATAAAAAGAGCTGCCGCAGCTCCTGGTTCAGACAGACTTTTTGCACTAAACAAAAGAGCTGAAGTTACGCTGGTCTCTGGTCTCATTCTTCGCAAACACTACACTGGCGACGAGGATGGAATTCTAAGAGAGGAGACCAGTCGAGCACGTGGCATCGAGAACTAAGCAGACAAAATGGCCGGAACCAACTTGCCACCCGCACTATTCAACCCAGCAACAGAGGACTGGGAATCCTATATCGATAGATTCCTCATGTTCCTGGAAAACAACGATTTGCAAGGAATCTCAGACAACCGAAAAAGAGCTGTGTTCCTGACGCACTATGGGTCCACAGTGTTCAAGATGGCCAAGGCACTGGCAAAACCAGAAGATGTGAAACAGATGGCCTGGCCAGATCTAAAAAAGCTCCTGAAGGCTCACTATGCACTGACCATCTCCAGCCTTATTCGGAGACACGAATTTTACAAACGGGACCAGAGAGAAGATGAGAGCATCACAGACTTTCTAGTGGCTCTCAGGGACATTGGAAGGGCATGCGAATTCCTAAACATGGACGAAGCCATGAGGGATCGCGTGGTCCTCGGACTGAGAGACCTCACCCTACAAAGCCGGCCAAAGATTACAGGTACTGAGGCTATTGCTGAAGCCACAGCAGCAGAAGCAACTAAAAAATCAGCAGCCAAAATGCAGCAGATGAATGCGAATTCATCCAAAACACCAACAGAAACGAGCCAGGGCACAGAGAAGAAGACAGAGAGCACACACAAAACCACCACACACTATGCAGAGAGTGGATCGTCCGGAATCTAGGACGACGATGAGGAGGAGATCCACAGACTCCAGGTTGAATGAGATTAACGGCTGAAGAAAGGTCGTAAGTCAAGGTTTCAGTGCGCCAGGTGCAGAGCAGATCACCCCTGTTCTGAGTGCCGGTTCTTAGACTCTGTGTGCTGGTACTGTGAGAGATGGGGTCACATTGCAAGAGTTTGCTGAAACCGCAAGAGCTACAGCCCCCGACGTAGAGACAACACACCACCAACAACTAAAGATAGACAAAGATGGAGCCGTGAGAGTCGCAAAAGCAAAGGCAAGTGGTGAAACGAGAACTATAGAAAAGAAGAAACACACCAAACCATCACCATCGGTCACTCTAATGCAACAAATGGCCGAAAAGTACATGTGGCAGTCTGGATCAAGGGCCAAGAATGTAAAATGGAGGTAGATTCCAGATCGTACTTATCGATGGTGTCATGGGATACCATTAAAAGACTAGTACCACACATTGGCAGAGCTGAACTAGAACACCAATAGCTAATCCTAAATGACTACCAGGGAAACAGAATACCAGTAGTCAGACTTGGACATTTCCAAATATGACTTTCAAAGAACAGAGGAAAATCTTGCCTCTAACCATCATAGACCGAAACCGACCAAGCCTATTGGGAATTGGAGTGACCGGCATTAACAACATCACCGACACAGACTGGTAGGAGAGTTGAGGGAGTTCCAGGATGTCTTTGATGGAAAATTAGGCAAGTACCGAGGGTCCCCTATTTCATTTAATTTAGATCCAGCAATAGCTTCAATTAGGCTGAAGGCAAGGCGAGTCCCCTTCGCACTAAAACCAAAGATTGATGAGGAACTTAACAAACTAATAGCACAAGGTATTTTGGAACCAATTGATCACGCCAAATGGGAGACCCCAATTGTGACCCCAGGTAAACCGGATGGGTCTGTGAGAATCTGTGGGGACTACAAGGCTACCCTAAACCATGCACTACAATAAAGCACGTATCCTGTTCCGGTAGTGCAACACCTACTACACTCATTGGGGAGAGGCAAGGTCTTCACAAAGCTCAACCTTGCCCAAGCATACCAACAATTACCAGTCAACCCTGAGACAGCAGAGGCGCAAATGATCGTGACTCATAGAGGAGCCTTCAAATGCAAAAGGCTGCAATTTGGAGTCAGCGTAGCCCCAGGGGTGTTCCAAAGCCTAATGGAGTGGTTATTACAGGGGATAAAAGGAGTAGTCTCATACTTTGATGATGTGCTAGTGTCAGCTAGTGATGAGAGACAACTAGAAGCCCATCTCAGAGTGGTTTTACAAAGGTTCCAGAAGGCGGGACTCAAGGTCAAAAAGAAAAGTGCCAATTAGCCACCTCAAAAGTTGAATTCCTGGGGTATCAAATTGATAAAGAGGGCATCCACCCCCCAGAGAAAAACATTAAGGCAATCAAAGAAGCGCCTAGACCAAAAAACAAGGTCGAGTTGCAAACATTCTTGGGACTTATAAATTTTTACAACATATTTCTGCCACAGAAGGCAACAATGGAAGAACCACTACATAGGCTTTTGGATAAGGCAGCCACCTGGACTTGGGGCCGACATGAAGAGACAGCATTCCAGAGGGTAAAAGACCTAATCACCTCCGACTCGGTATTAATGCAATATAGCGAGACACTACCATTAACAGCCACCTGCGACGCATCACCGTTAAACGTCGGAACCGTACTTAGCCACATCCTGCCTGATGGGAGAGAAGCACCGATCGTGTTTTACTCCAAAACACTATCAAAAACTGAACGTAACTACAGTCAATTGGGCAGAGAGGAATTAGCAGCAATATCTGGTGTCAAACGGTTCCACAAAGACCTTTACGGTAGGACTTTTACCCTTGTTACAGACCACAAACCTCTATTGGGAATACTAGCTGGGAACAGAGCCACCCCAAATATACTATCCCCAAGAATGAGAAGGTGGTCCGAGTTCCTTGCATCCTACAACTATAAACTACAACTATACAACTATAATGATTCACCGACCGGGCAAAGACATTTCCCATACCGATGCGTTGAGCCATACTCCCTTACCAGAACTAGGAACTGATCCGGCACCAACCACATCCACCCTACAGATTGAGAAACTGTCAAACCTACCCATAACTGCAGCGGACATTGCGAGAATGACGACAAGAGACAAAACCTTGTCACAAGTCTTAAACTGGGTAGGAAAAGGGTGGCCAGAATACGAGACAGATGTTAATTTTAAACCTTTCAAACATAGGCAAACTGAACTGTCATTGTTAAAAGGTTGCATATTATGGGGGGACTGGGTGGTAATACCAGAACCGTTACAAGAACAAGTACTGAGCATGTTGCATGAAGACCACCCGGGCATTGTACAAATGAAATCCCTGGCCAGGAGCTATGTATGGTGGCCAGGGATGGACAAGGATATTGGGAAATGGGTTGAAACCTGTGGGAAATGCCAAAAATCCTGACCTGCACTTCCTTCAGCACATATACTAGACTGGAAAACACCGAGGGGCCCCTGGTCACAAATCCACATAGATTTCATGGGGCCAACAAAAGGATATACATTCTTAATCATAGTAGATGCTTACTCCAATTGGCTAGAAGTAAGCGTCATGAACTCTACCACCACAGAAGCAGTTATTAAACAACTATGGAAACTATTCACCACACATGAGTTACCAGACTTGCTCATCTCAGATAGCGGCCCACAGTTTACTGCACTAACATTTGAAAAATTCCTCACCGAACATGGCATAAGACATGCTTTGACAGCACTGGGTCTACCGGCTACGAATGGCAGGGCGGAACACATGGTCTGGTATACACCAAAGAAACTTTAGATAAAGTAGACTCAGGGGACATTCAGGAAAAAATTGAAAAAATGCTCACCATACAACACATAACACTGAGCTCTACTACAAATAAAAGCCCAGAAGAATTACTTATGGGCAGAAAGTTAAGATCACAATTAGATAGGTTACACCCAACATAAAAACCAACCGACTGAAAAACCAACCGACTCCTCCAGCACATACCGCGCATTCGAACCAGGAAACTTAATATATGCAAAAAATCTCACTGGACATCCACTGTGGGTACTGGCGAAAATAACCCAAATAACAGGACCTCGGTCTTATAGACTGGACACAGACAATGGCAGAACCTGGAGGAGACACATTGATCAATTACGATCACAAACACTGGAACGCACCACTGACACACCCAGATACGAAGAACAACACATACACACACATCAGAAACAGCACAAACATTACACAAAAATATTAATAGACCAACCAGAGAGGGGTGAGACCCCTTAAACACAAATCAAAGGGGAGGGGAAAACCCTCCATCAGAACAAGAAACCTCAAAAAATCAAAATAAACAACATTTGCAAATAAATTCAGACAAAAACAACGACCTACCCACAGAAGTCTTCAGCAAAGAAGAGCAGGAGGCACAAGAAGACATAGATGCTGCTCTGGAAGGGAGTAGCCGAGCCGACTCTACCAGCCTGAGTAGGCCAGGCGGGAGTGGCATGGCTGATTCCAGGAGGTTCCATGAGGTTCCACAGAGAAGGACAGGAGAAACAGTGATCCCGTCCGAATCCATTGAAGACAACGACACAACTAAACTGCGCAGGTCAACTAGGTGACCTAAAAGCCCCGTCTACTTATGTGACTACGTAAGGTAGGACCATACCAAGAGGGGAGGGGTGTTCCATATTAACATACTTCAAATAGTCTATTCCTATTGGTCAAGAAATACTAGAAGCTGATTGGTTCCCTTCTTGACACTGATTGGCCAGTAATAGCTAACCTATGATTGGCCAGCTCAGCGGCGGGAAAAACAAGTAGCCATCATTGGCCACTAGCCGCAAGCAGCCTCTCTATAAAAAGAGCTGCCCCAGCTCCTGATTCAGACGGACTTTCTGCACTAAATAAAAGAGCTGAAGTTATGCTGGTCTCCGGTCTCATTCTTCGCGAACACTACATCAAGCATGCCATATTACAAAGGGCAAGAGTCCTTTGAAATTTTCCAAATGTTGTACCATAGAGAAAAATGGGAACACAAAATGGACCCCTTGTTTCCAAGCATTTTGTCCCAATCCACAAAAGTAGGGGAGGATTGTCATCTTGTTTACTTAATATCTTCAAAATTGGTCAAAAGTTTACATTTAATGGAGATAAAAACACCTGATACTAGTGTTAGACACAAACCAGAATTACATTGTATAGCAAAATAGCTTGTGTGGTTTTGGTAGGAACTGTGTAGTAAAGGACGAGTAAAAAATAAAAAGAGGAACAAGAATGACAGAACCAATGTTGCTGTTGGTTCTCCACTGCCACTGTCAAGGACCTCGGAGTACTCACATCTAGTGATCTAAGCACTAGAGCTCACTGTAACAGCATTGCCAAAAAGGCATTAAGAGTTGTAAATCTAATCTTACGAAGCTTCTCCTATGGAAATATTGAATTAACTAAGGCATTCAAACCTTTGCCAGACCAATACTTGAACATAGCTCATCTGTCTGGAATCCGCACTGTATATAAAACATTAATACAATTGAGCAAGTCCAGAAGTATTTCACGAGAAGAGTACTACACTCATCTGCTCGCAACAGAATACCTTATACCACCAGGCTTGAAATTTTGGGCTTCGGCAATCTTGAACTACACTGCCTACAGTTGGACTTAAGCATAGTACACAAAATTATCTGCTACAATGCCCTACCAGTCAATGACTATTTAAGCTTCAACCACAACAAGACAAGAGCACACAACAGATACAAACTCAATGTTAACTGCTCCAAAGTTGATTGCAGAAAGTACGACTCCAGCAACAGAGTGGTCAATGCCTGGAATGCACTACCTGACTCTGTTGTTACATCCTCAATCCCCCACTCCTTTAACCTCAAACTATCCACTATTGACTTCACCCCATTCCTAAGAGGTCTGTAAGGGGTGTGCATAAGTGCACCATCATGCCTCCCGTTCTTGTCCTATTGTCCCCATTTATTTGTACCTATTTCCTCTATTTCTCATGTTTATACTTATACCAATTATCTTGAAAGTGATTGACAAATAAAAATAAATAAACTGTCAGCTATGATCTCAAGCAACAGCAACCCCACCAGCTTCTATTTATATATTTATATTCAACCACTTTTTTTTTTGCCTTTATATGAAATTGAATATAGCTATCTACCAGCTGGAGAAAGCTGTTGTCAGGTCACTCAAAAATGCAAGCACAATGAGGATGACACTAGTAAAGTGATTCATAAGATAATGAGAAGCTATTCAGAAGTTTTGGGGATGAAAGCAGTGCTTTTTATGCCTCAGTGACTCTCACATTCTGTGCTTACAGTAACTAAAAATGCACATTCTATAGAATAAGTCAGAATCAACAACATAAGGCTCCAATAACCATTTTCCCCCCAAAATAAAAAAATATTTCTTTTTTCCCGTTGGAACACTAGACTCCTTCAATGCATTGAGTCATGATTTCCCTATAGGCCTAAAGAAAAAGGGAAACCTATGCAATTTGGCCTATGAGCAAAAGGATATTTCTGACAAGAAATGAAATTAGATTACCTTTAGGATCTTTCGGCTTTGCAATCCTATGATTTCAGAAACTGGGCCAAGATGCTATTTTTTCTCCCAAAACTGCCAAAAGCAATTTATTGGTCACACAGTCATCTTCAAAACAATATTTCTCAATAATATTTTTTTGTGTGTGTATTATACAATTTAAGATCCCCATTTCAAAAAATACTTATGTGAGCAATATTTTGTGATGCCAGGTATTTATTTCAGGGCAATTATGCTTCCACATATATTACCAAAGCACTAGTTTGGGGTATTATTATGTAGTTCTCATTCACAGAAAATTCAAGGAAATTACTCTTTCCACACTTGAAGTCAATGCAACTATGTTGGCACATATACAATCAGGAATCATGCTGCAGGGGACTGAGTCCATAAGGAGAAATTTTGGAGTATTTGTCTATGTATAACTACGTATAAATGTGTGTTTTTATGAGCATTTTCTTCTGGACAATTTGCAAATCACTCATTTTTTTTCCACATGAAAAGATCTAAATGAAGAAAAAAAACATATTGATATGGCAAATGTTGATATTTCTAAATGCCAATGAATACTAATGTTTCCTTGATGGATGAAATACCTAAAGTCTACATTTTATTTCGCTCCTGCTGAGTACAGAGAAAGGGAACTGACAATGAGATGCAGAGTTTTCTAATGACTTGACTAAACATTTAGTTTGTGATGAAAGAGTGACTGAAAGCTATATCCTTACTCTAGGTTTCAGAGTTGTTCGTAATCCCAATTTTTAAAAAAATTACATTGCCTATGACATTAACTTTATTCATTTACTAATCTAGTCTTAAGACCACAAAACATTATGTAAATTAGAAAGTGGAAATCTTCCCTTTTGCAGCCCCAGGAACTGTCTTCAAAATTCAAATATAATTGCTTATAATAGGAAAAATAGTTTCCAGCCTTTAGAGATATTATTTATGCTTTCTTCTGCTAGATAATAATATGAGAAATGTTTTTTTTTCTAATCTTCCTTCAAATGCCAAAGTGATTCCATTGTTTACAGCTCAGTTTGGCTAACTAGACCATTTCAAATACTTCAGACTAGGATCCAAAGTAAATACTGTGACCTCTGTGCATCTCATAGTTCTGAGTTGTCCTTTTATAGTAAATTAAGTGTATGCAACCTTTCTAAATAACTAGCAATACATTGCATTACAGCAACATATTGACAGTAGCTTGGTAAAATGTGAGCAGCATCAGATATTTATCATGTATTTTGAATATCTTGAAATATGCTATTTTATACAAAAATATTAAAATTAGATGCAAACATTAACAATTAGAAAACTAGTCAAGAATAATCTATAGCCAGGTTTATTGCGAGGATTGTGACTAAACATCTCTGAAGACTAACATCTAAGACTAAACATCTCTGAAGAAGTGGGGGCAACACTACCTCCAAGAATACTGGCCAGGTGCTGATGATGATAACTCTCCAGATAAAGCCCATGTCACACTGCACCAACGGATGCAAAGAGGATGTAAAACATTTAAAAAAAAAGCTTGCCATCTGTTGGAAAATGCTATACATCCGTTGTGTACTTGCTGCATACGTGTTTCATACGCTCTATCCTTTGATTATCCATCCACTGAGATTTCATCCGCTCAAGAAGTTTTGAGCTGCACAAAACTTTTTGAGTGGATGAACCTTCCGCTGTGTACGATGTAAATCCGTGACATACGAGCAACAAATGTACTATGTCCATTTATCATCCGTTAAACCTCCGCTGGATCCTCTCTGCATCCTCTGGGCATCCTTGCAACTCACATCCGCTGAAGCTGAAAATGGAAAGAGGGAGGAAACAAAAGGTACACGGAATGTCTACACAGCATTAGTAGCACGGAAATAGAAAGGATGAGCAGTGAACAGTTTGCATCCTATATACATCCTCGAGGCTTCCTATGAACATACCTTTAACATCCCTGCTACATACTACCCACGTCCGTTCTTTTCCTTTCTTTTCCATTCTGTTTATGCAAATTTTTGCCCCTTTTTGGAGCGGATGACAAAGGATGGAGCCACCCCCCAAAATTTGCTCCTCCGCTGTGTCCTTTTTGCATATGTTTTGCATCCATCAGCCAGTGTGACCTAGCCTTAAAGATCATTAGATGTCTTATTGTACTCAAGATAGCTACTCCTCAAATGTAAATTATAAAAATAGAAGGTTCTTCTTGATAAGTGAAACTCCCCTCCCCCCCAAGAAAATTAAGGGAGACTTTAAGGATTAAGAAGTATTGTGGATTTAAAGATTCAAGAACTTCTGGCAAAAATTTAACAAAGAGATAATTTACAAAAGTTTACAACTGATAAAGGGGACTTTAATTTTTGCTATTTTTACTTTTGGAGAAAGTGATTTTACAGGTGCTTGAATTAATCTAAACTTCATGCAAATAATTTTTGTTTACAATTAAAGAATCCTGTTCCGTCCAGAAAAACGCAAGGTAGACTGGGTTCCAACAAACAAGAGTTTTTATTAAAGCAACTAACAGTAACGGAACAGTCTGGCTAAAGCTGCAGCAGCCTTTTTATACAGGCTTGCCTGCCAACTTGTAGCCAATGGCAGCTATTTGACTTTACTGCCTTTCAGCGGCTCTTCATTAAGAACCAATCCAACACTGGCCTTTCTGGCCAATCAGATTAAGTTATTTGGAGTATACCACTCCATACAGAACACCCTTCCCCCCTTAGTTTAGTCCTACGTGGGTGACATAGTCGCACAGGTAGGTGGGGCTTCTTCTGACTCTATTTGACTTGCGCAGTTCATTTTCGCTGGAGACTTCGAGCGGTTCAGATGGGATCGCTGTCTCTCCAGCTCTTCTCCATGGAACCGCCTGGCAGGGTGAGTCAGCATGGTTGCTACCGCTTGAGTTGCTCAGGCCAGTGGTTTTGCCGCTCCCTCCTGGATTTCCCAGGCAGGTTGAGCTGGCTTTGCTGGCCCCTTCCAGGATCGGTTCCTCTTCATGTGGATTATTTTTGCAAGTTTCATCTAACCGTAAGTGTTCTTTTTCCTCTTTTTGATTGGTAGATGTTCTGAGTTTATTTTTAACAGTTCTTTTTTTCCTTCAGTATTATTTTCTTGTATTCCCTCCCCCTTTTGGTTTTGTTTTCATCGATTTTTATTGTTTGAGGTTGCACGGTCATATTTCACTCGACATTTCAGGAATGAAGCTGGTCTGTGTGCTGCTTCCATTCCCTGCCATCGTCCACGGTTAGACGGTAGGACCGGGGGGCTGTTATTTATGTGATTGTGGCTGTAAATCATAGAGGGTCCCTGGTAAAAATTTTTGCATAGACTTGGTCACCAATTTCAAACGTGCGGAAATGGCTGGAGGAGTCGGGGGGGGTTCTCAAAGGTGTAGTTTGGATGTAACCTATCTAAATATGATCTAAGTTTCCTCCCCATTAACAATTCTGCCAGGCTCTTGTTAGTTACAGTACTGGCGGTGATATGTTGGAGGTTAAGTAAATGGTTTAGTTTATCCTGGACATCCCCTGGGTCCATTTTTTGTAAAACCTCCTTGGTAAATCTGACCACTCTCTTGGCCCTACCATTTGCCACTGGGTGGGCTGGCGCGGTTAGTGCATGGCGTATACCTAAAGAGGCTAGGTACTGCTCAAATTGTATAGCGGTTAGTTGTGGCCCATTGTCGGACACTAGGACATCCAGCAACCAATGGGTTGAGAATAGTTTGTTGAGTTGTTTGATAACAGTGTCAGTTGTCGTAGATGACATTACTGCGACTTCCAACCAATTTGAGTATGCATCAACGACAATCAAAAATGTAAGCCCCCTAGTAGGACCCGCAAAGTCAATATGGATCTGAGACCAGGGGCCTCGTGGGGTCTCCCAATCCCTTATAGGTGCTTGTGGTGGTGATGGCCACCAGACATAGTGGTGGTTTTCTGGCATCTATTGCATGTAGCAACCCAGTATTCAATATCTCTGTATAAGCCAGGCCACCAGACATAGCTCCTAGCCAGGCTTTTCATTTTTACGATGCCTGGGTGGCCCTCATGAAGCATACCCAACACTCTAGTTTGTAATCTGGAAGGAATTACCACCCAATCACCCCACAATAAACACCCCTTTTGTATTGACAGTTCAGCCTGTCTGGTCTGGAAAGGTTTAAAGTTTTCAGTTTTTTAGTTTTCCGGCCAGCCTTTACCTACCCAACTTAAAATGCGGGCAGTCACTGGGTCTTTGGAGGTGGCTCTGGCGACATTGTTTGCAGATATTGGCAGTTTGGGGCAGGCTTCTATTTGCAGGATGGTAATTGTTGGTGCCTGGTCTTCCTCCGTCATTGGCAGCGGTGTTTGACTTAATGCGTCTGCATGGGAGATTTGTTTCCCGGGTTGATGTATCAATGTGTAGGAGTACGCAGCTAGGAATTCTGACCATCTAGTCATTCGGGGAGATAAAATGTTCGGTGTGGGTTTGTTTCCCGCCAAAATTCCTAGTAATGGTTTATGGTCAGTCACAATGGAAAATGTTTTCTCATAGAGGTATTCATGAAAGCGTTTAACTCCGGTGACAATTGCCAGGGCTTCTCTGTCTAGTTGACTATAGTTGCGTTCTGCTTTAGAAAGTGTTTTCAAGTAAAAGGCTATGGATGCCTCTCTCCCGTCAGGCAGTTGGTGGCTCAGGAGGGCACTGACTCCAAACGGTGAGGCATCACAGGTGACCATCAATAGAAGTGTGTTACTAAACTGAATAAGAATGGTGTCTGAGGTCAACAGGTTTTTTATGCCTTGGAATGCTTTTTGCTCTCTATGCCCCCAAGTCCAACTAGTTTTCTTTTCCAGGAAGCAATGTAATGGTTCTGCTATCGTTGCTTTGTGGGGGAGGAATAATTTCTAGAAGTTTATGAGATCCAAAAATGCTTGCAATTCCATTTTGTTTTTTGGCTGTGGTGCGTCTCTAATAGCCTTGACTTTTTTTTCTGTAGGGTGTATACCCTCTCTGTCAATTAAATAACCCCAAAATTCGAGGCAATCAGTCATTAAGCAGCATTTTTCTTTTCTGACTTTCATGCTGGATTCTCTAAATTTTGTTTGCACCTCTCTCAGTCTTGTCTCTAATTGGGTTGTGTTTTTAGCTTAAATTAGGATGTCATCAAAATATGGAACGACCCCTTTAATTCCATTTTAAGCTCATGTCACACACACCAACGGATGTAAAGAGGATGTAAAACAGAGAGAAACACTTGCCATCCATTGGTGAACGCGATGCATCTGTTCTATACTCACTGCATACGTTTTTCATACTCTATCCATCCAGCATCCGTCTATTGACATTTCATCCGCTCAAAAAAGTTTTGAGCTGCACAAAACTTTTTGAGCGGATAAAGTATCCAACGTGTCTGTTATACATCCGCTACGCATACAGGGAACATCCATTATGCATCAGTCATCATCCGTTATATGTCCGTTATATCCGCTAGGCATCCGCTTCGCATCCGCGCAACTCACATCCGCTCCAGTGGAAAACGGACACAGGGAGGAAGCGAAACGGACGTGGAACGGACATGCAGCGATAGTAGCACGGATGTAGAAAGGATGAAAGCGGATGCAGCTCACATATAAAGCATTAAAACGGAAAAAACGTTCGTATAGGGGACGTATCTCAGATATTTAGGATGTCTAGAGGATGTCTAGAGGATGCAAAAGGACACCTAGAGGAAAACCTATATTTCCTATAAAAAGGGGGAGAAATCACCTGGATCTCACTTTCAGTCCAGCAGCCCTACTGTGCAGACCTCTGCAGCCTTCATCTTGCTCTGGCTCTTCCACAGCATCCAGTCATCTCCACCATGGATTGTCGAACACTCCTTTTGGTGTGTCATTCTACAACAGTGCAAAGCCCTCTAAAGGCTCTTTCACCTGTTCTATGGGACGAAAAGGAGGTGGCAAAGAAGTGTCTGGGTCCAAAGATGGATTGCGAGAAGAGCCGAGTACGGACTATACAACAAGCTGATGGTGGAGCTGAGGAACGAAGACACTTGTGCATTCCGGAACTTCATGAGGATACCACCAGCCATGTTTGACGAAGTTGTGGAGTGGCTGAGACCCAGGTTTACCAAGGCAAAGACCAACTTCTGGCCCAGCCTGGACCCTGGGCTAAAAGGTGGCACTGAATCTATGCAATCTGGCCTCCGGGACCATGTACAGGAGCATGCAGTATGGCTGGAGGGTGCCACACAACACCATCAGCATTGTGGTCAGAGAAGTGGTGCAGGCCATCATCGAAGAATACCTGG
Organism: Laticauda colubrina; assembly: GCA_015471245.1. Classification (NCBI taxonomy): domain Eukaryota; kingdom Metazoa; phylum Chordata; class Lepidosauria; order Squamata; family Elapidae; genus Laticauda; species Laticauda colubrina. The sequence goes on along the minus strand of BLBF01000039.1, from coordinate 11,311,609 downwards.
AGGAGCTCCTCCAGTGCTCCTCCATTAAAGAAGGCTGGAAGAAAGTTGCAGAGCAGTGGTATCACAAGTAGAACTTCCCCCACAGGTGGCCTGCAAAGCTCCAACCAACTCAGGGTCCACTTACTACAACTACAAGGGCTTCTTCAGCATCATCCTCTTCGCCATGGACGATGCTGACTACAAGTTCATGTACATCGATGCTTCAGGCAACGGGTCATCTTCAGATGCCCAGGTATACAATGCCAGTCACCTCAAGGATGGGCTGGAACACAACCTCATCATGGGTTTCCTGGATCCAGACCCCCTGCCCAACAACACACAAGATGTGACCTACTTCATCGTGGGGGATGACGCCTTCTCCCTCAGAACCTACCTCATGAAGCCCTACACTTCCAGATGCCTCACCCGTGAAGAGAGGATCTTCAACTACAGGCTGTCCAGGGCAAGGCGGGTGGTGGAGAACCCCTGGTATCCTGGCCAACAGGTTCCAGGTACTTCTCACCACCATACAGCATCGGCCAGAGAATGTGAGGAACATCGTGGAAGCTTGCTGCATCCTGCACAATCTCATGCACACCCGCTACCCAATGTTGCAGAACAGGCTCATGGATCACCAAGAAGGCAATGGGGACATGGAGCCTGGGGAATGGAGGCAAGGGCGAAACCTGATAGGTACTGTGGATGTGCAAGGTCCCAACAGAGCTTCATGTGAAGGGAAGAAGCAGCACAACCTCCTGAAACACTGGTACAATTCCCCAGCTGGAGTAGTGGAGTGGCAAGACAGGATGGTAGATGCTTAATGGATGCTTCCTTGAGCCTGTCTCATCACACGGATGAGATTGTGCCATGTATGTTGAGTGGCCCTACAATGAACAGGGCATTTAATAAAGAGTTGTGTTTATGTTGAAATGTGTTGATGAATGATTAAATTTTTATTGATAATAAAGGGCCATAGGTGTGGCAGCTGGGAGGGTGGACCATACAGTCCCACTATGCTTGCACTGGAGGTTTATCTATCCCACTGCTATCCTTACCCATCCCACAGCTATTACCCATCCCACAGGTATCCCTGCCCATTCCACTGCTATCCTTACCCATCCCACAGCTATTACCCATCCCAGAGGTATCCCTGCCCATCTCACTGCTATCCTTACCCATCCCACAAGCATGCAAAGGCTTAAATCATTTCTAAAAGTTTCCACCAAGACTTTATTTACTAAAAGAACTGAACCAAGTGTGTGAAGCAAAGATAAACTTTATTAATAACAAACTGTAAAAGTAAAATGACCCAAGTAAAGTGTCCCAAGCAAAGATAAAGTCAACAGGTAGCAACCCAGTCTCTGGCACTCTTCTCTGTCACTCTGAGGCATGCCCATCATCTCAGGGGTGAAGGGTCCAGGTGCTGTGGAGGTGGCTGCTGCTGGAGTGCTGGTCTGAGGCGCCATTGGGGTGCCTGGCCCCGAGAGGACAACAGGGGATGGTGTGTGGAGGAAGCTCTCAGAGAGCTGGCTCAGTCCTGTGATATTGAGAGCTCCTTCCTCCAGGACATGGGGTGTCAGTCCCAAGACCGATGACAGATGTTCTGAGGCCGGGCTTGGCTGTGGGGTGGAGGAAGGAGGAGTGTAGTGGGGCTGTCTGGTCTGCAGCTGGGTGAGGTGAGGCATCGGTGGCATCTGTGGCGTTGGTGGCATCTGTGGCGTTAGTGGCATCTGTGGCGTCGGTGGCATCGGTGGCATACGATGAACCTGTGCCTGGACTGAAAAGGGCTGCCTGTGCTGCTGGAACTCCTGGTAGCCATAGCCTTGGTAGGTGAGGGCCTGTGGAAAGCCTTGGAAGGGCTGTGACATCACCTGGGGTGGAGGAGCAGACCTGGACTTGGTCGGAGCAGGTTCATCTGGGCCTGGAGGGTTGTGCAGAAGACCTGTGATCCTCTCCTTGATCACCTGGTACTGGGATTCGGACATGTCCATGAGGGTCTGGTTGACATAGGTGAGGAAGGGCTTGCGGTTTGAAGATGGTATGTCAGTGTGTACCAGCTGCGAGAGGAGATCTACGCTGCTTTTAATGGTGTCCCTGATCTCCAGCAGTACAGTTTCGCTCTGTCCCTCCGGTCTGCCTCTCTGCCTGCTTTCTGTGGAGGTGGAGCTGGGTGTGGGTGTGGGTGGGTGTGGTTTGGTCTCTGTTGTGAGCGCCCTCTCCTTGCTCCAACTGCATCAGGGGGTCCTCCACACGGTCTGCCACGGGGAGTGCAGCTGTCGGGGGGGGTCTCCGTCGTGGGGCGTTCCACAGATACCTGCCTGGACACAGGATCTGACTCTTGCCCAGAAGAGGACTGGCTCTCTGTGGGCTGCCTGAGAGAGAAAGTTGACAGAGGGGCTGCTCCTCGGTGGTGGACCTCACCCTCCAAGAAGCTACACTTGGCCATCAGGTAGGTCTCCCGGTCGGTCAGCTTGACCGTGGCCTGGCCAGACTTCTTGAGGTGCAGCTTCCCGTACCAGGTGTGCATGTGCTTCCACCACCCGAGGAGGACATCCGAAGTGTAGCCCATGCTCTCCAAGCTGCCTGCTTCCTCTTGGTGTCTCGATAGAGCCTGTGTCCTTTTCGCCAGAGGTACTTGTTCGCCCTCAGCCATTCGAGCACCTCATCCTCATGTTCCTCTTCGATGGAGTATTGTCTCCTCTCCCTATCACATGATTGCCTCTTCCTCCCTCTGGCAGGGCCTTCTGGGCCCTCATCAGAAGGGCTTTGAGGTTCTAGGGGCTGGTCCACCACACTACCACCACCAGCAGCAGCAACAACAGCAGCAGCAAAAGCAGCACCAGCAGCACCAGCAGCACCAGCAGCACCAGCAGCACCAGCAGCACCAGCAGCACCAGCAGCACCAGGAGCACCAGCAGGACCAGCAGCACCAGCAGGACCAGCAGCACCAGCAGCACCAGCAGCACCAGCAGGACCAGAAGCAGCACCAGCAGAGTAAGCCCCAGCAGAAGCACCAGTACCAGGAGCAGCACCAGCAGATTAAGCACCAGCAGAAGTACCAGCACCAGGAGTAGCACCAGCAGAGTAAGCACCAGCAGAAGCGCCAGCACCAGGAGTAGCACCAGCAGAGTAAGCCCCAGCAGAAGCCCCAGCACCAGGAGAAGCCCCAGCACCAGTAGAGTCAGCACCATCAGCAGAAGCCCCAGCAGAAGCAGAGTCACCACCAGGGGGTGGGATGGTGGCACTGTCCTTCTTGCCAGGGCTGGCAGGAGTAGGCACAGGCTTTCTCTTCTTCCCCATGGTTGTTGGCTGAAGATGTGTCTGGCAGTAGGTCTTTCCTCTGAATGGTGCTTGCGAGCTGCATCCTTTTTTATCTGCGGGGCTGCCGCAATGCAACCTCCCTGCATGTGCAGTGAACGCTTTGCATCCGCTAGGCATCCGCTAGGCATCCGCTAGGCATCTGCTAGGCATCCGCTAGGCATCCGCTAGGCATCCGTGATGCATCCGCTGTATCTGCTCTGCATGTGCTCTGCATCCGCTCCTTCCACTGCACGTCTGCTTCGCTGTGCTCCCCCGGAAGCCCTGTGGATGTGCCATCCTCTTCCATCCACTAGGCTTCCGTGGAGCATCCGCTTAACATCCTCGCTATGTCCTCTCCCCGTCCGTTCCTTTCCATTGTTGTCCACTCTGTTTATGCAAATTTGGGGCACTTTTGAGAGCAGATAACAACGGATGGAACATTTTCTCATACGCTGTGTTCTTTTTACCTACTTTTTGCATCCGTCGGCCGATGTGACAGGGCCTTAAGAGGCATTCCATGAGGCTTTGAAAAATGCCTGGGGCAACGGTTACTCCAAATTGAAGTCTGTTACATTTGAATGCCCCTCTGTGGGTTACTATTGTCTGTGCCTCAGCCGTTATTGGATCTACTGGAAGCTGTTGATATGCTTGGGCTAAATCAAGCTTGGCAAAAAAATTTTCCTCCCCCAAGCAAGTGCAGTAAATGTTGCACGATTGGCACAGGGTATGTGCTTTACTGCAACACATGGTTCAGGGTAGTCTTGTATTCTCTGCAGATGTGTACCGTCTGACCCATCAAGTTTAACAGGTGTTACTATTGGTGTCTCCCATCTAGCATGGTCAATTGGTTCTATGACCCCTTGCACAATTAATTTGTTTAATTGTTCATCTATTTTGGCTTTTAATGCAAAGGTGACTCATCTGGCTTTTAACCTTCTAGGTGCTACCTGGGAGTCTAAACTAAAGGAAATTGGGGTCCCCTGCTTACCTGCCTAAGGTGCCGTTGAAGACGTCCTGGAACTTGTGTATCAGGCTCTCTTCCCAGTCGGTTGTGGCTGCTCGGCTCACCCCGGTCATTCCGATGCCCAATGGTGCGAACCATTCAATGCCCAGGAGGCTGGGGCGGTCCCGGTCGACTATTGTTAGAGGCAGGATTTCAGCGTGCTGCTTGTATGTGACTCGGAAATGTCCTAGACCTATCACAGGGATTCGGTTTCCTTGGTAGTCTTTTAAAATTAACTTTTGTTTCTGGAGTTCTTTTAATTTGATGTTTGGAACCAGTTGTCTGATTGTGTTCCAAGACATCATTGACAGGAAGGATCCTGAGTTGACTTCCATCTCACAGGGGCTTCCTTCAATTTTTACAACAATTTTGACCTGTCTCCCACTTTCCGTCTGAGTGCTTCCGATAGTGACAGTTTGATGGGTCTTTTTTCGGTTGCTGGTTCGTTTGTTGCGCTCCCATTTTTTCTCAGCTTGCTTCAATTCAGCTTGTAGTGGGGAGTTACTGCGTCTGTTCGGACTGTTATTTTTTCGATTCCTACAGACTTTCTTGATGTGTCCCCTCTCCTTGCAAGCTCGGCAGACGGCATCAAGGAATCTGGAATCGGCTCGAGGGTGGTTTCCCCCGCAGCCAGCACATTCCCACCAATTTCTTTTTTTGTGCCTTTTTTTGTTGGCGTACAGGCGGTGGACCTCATCGTCATCATCTTCCATTTCTGATGAACTGTCGAAGTCTTCTTGATGTGTTGTAGTGGGAACTTGCTTCTTTCCTCTGGATGGGTCATCGCGTCATTATTGGAGTTCATTTGCTTCATAGTGGCCACTGACTTTTTCGCAGCTTCTGCTGCTGTGGCTTCTGTGATTGCTTCAGCCACTGTTATATTGGGTTTATTTAGTAATTTACTTTGTAAGTTATAGTCTCTCAGACCTAGCACAACTCGATCTCGCATGGCTTCATCCAAGTTCAGGAACTCGCAAGCTCTCCCCAGTTGTCGGAGAGCTGCCACGAAGTCAGCGATTGTCTCGCCTTCCTTTTGATCCCTTTTGTAGAACTCGTGCCGTTTGATGAGATTTGACACTACAGGTGCATAGTGGGCCTTTAGCATTCGGTGGAGCTCAGACCAGGTCATTTGTTTCACGTCTCTGGACTTCACCAATGCTTTGGCCATCTTGAACACAGTTGGTCCACAATGCATTAGGAAGACAGCCCTCTTCTGCTGGTCTGAGATCTTCTCCATCTCGTTGCTCTCTAAGAACATCTGGAAATGGTCTACGTATGATTCCCAATCCTCTTCGTTGGGATTGAAGGGTGCAGGCGGTGCATTACTCCCAGTCATCACTTCTAGCCTGGATTTCTTTTCTGCCGCGTGCTCGGTCTCGCGTTTAGGATGATCCTATCCTCGTTGCCAGAGTTCCGTCTGGAAAAACGCGAGGTAGACCGGGTTCCAACAAACAGAGTTTTATTAAAGCAACTAACAGTAACAGAACAATTACAGAACTGCGGCAGCCTTTTTATACAGGCTTGCCTGCCGGCTTGTAGCCAACGTCAACTATTTGACTTTGCCGCCTTTCAGCGGCTCTTTTGGATTGGTTCTTAATGAACCAATCCAACACTGGCCTTTCTGGCCAATCAGATTAAGTTATTTGGAGTATACCACTCTATACAGAACAAATCCAATAAATTATCAGATTTTAAAAACAAAATATGAAATGATATGATATGAGCCAAATTGTGATAGAGATATGGGATGTTATGTGGATTGCAACTGGAGTATGCATACGTGATGATAGTGTTAAAGGCACATAAAGATAAGAGAGATTATATCTTTTTCTTTTTTCTTGTTTTTTATTTTTGTTTTATAATACTAGAATGTCAGCTGCCAGAAAAGTGGCAAGAGTGGAAGGAAGGAAGGAATCATTAGAAAAGCCTGCAAAGGAATAACACCAGATTACTTCAGAAAACATCTGAGCAATTGAGTAGTAAACTGGAATCACTTGATATTAAGTTGACAGCCTTAAAAAAAAAGATGAAAGATTTGTAAAGATGAAAGAGGGGGTGAAAGAAGTTAGGGATATGGAGAACTCTGTGCAACAAATGTCTGGAGAAGAAAAACAGATTAATGATAAAATTGAAATTTTTTAAAGCAAGGCAGGAATATAGACAGTGAGGTCAAAAAAGAATTAGATAAATTGTTTCTATTGGAATAGAGAGAGAAATAATTGTGTTGAAAGTTAGAACCATTGGTGATGATTCAGATGAATATATTAGAGAAAGAATTATCAAACAAATAACATTTTTTGGGGATGGGGAAAAGAAGGATATTGAGGGAAAACTGGACAAAATGTAAAATAAATTCTATCAGAATTTCTTGTCAGAACAAGAAATGTTCAAAAGGAATGTTTGGAAGTCATGATGTTTATTTTTAAATAAAGATGTCTTTTAAATAGTAGATATTTTGACTGAATTCTATTCAGAAAAGTTTCTAGGAAGAAACTTCTAGATTCAAAAAAGAATTGAAAGAGATTCAGATGAAGATGTCAGAAGAGACTATACAAAAATCACAGCAGATGTAACGGGAATATGAAAGAGCTAATACTGAATTAGGTGCTACTGGTCTTGAATTTTCTAAATTTATCAATGTAGGCTTAACAGATTGTGAGGCAAACTTCACAGAAAAACTAATAGTATTTTCAATTTCTTTAAGTCTTCAAAACAATGTATGTTGGGTAGTACTAATAAAGTACTGTGTTATTGATCCATTAGTCCCAGCAGCTTTATAGCTTCAATATTTAGAAATAGTCCTCATGATTTGTAAAATGCAGTCATTATAAACCTCCCACCTGCTGGGAAAACTGCTTTAAGCTATGTCTGTCACTTTCCCTAGAGTTCCAGTTCAACTTAGCTTCATCAGATAAAAACAGATGAAAAACATAAATGGAAAAGGACAGAAATTAAAAATGAACTCCTGGGAGAGGATTATGGAAGCAATAACAATTTTCTGAAACCAATTTTTTTAAAGTAGAAAATAACAGAAAGGAGTTAACACAAAACTTCTACGAATATTAGAGAGGTTGTTTTGATAATGTAGCAAGATACTATTGTGTAAAAAAAGAATTATTCTAGTCCAATCTTCTTCAGACCAGATTTTATATCGTTGTTTCTTGGAGAAAGGAAAGTGTGGAGTGACTAAGATACCTCAACAAGAATGGAGTTATGTGTCATACAGGATAAACATACCCTCTTTGAACCATATAATATCAGCTTCAGTCTTATTTAACATATCCTATACTACAAAAGGGAATATCTCTTTGGAATCGATAATAAAAATGGCAGCAGTGATCTTTATTACTTATTTTTTCTGAACATTTTATTCAATTTAGAAATGAAGTGAGAAAATTAGAAAGCAGAAGAATCTGAAACTTGTCAAACAATGCCTATTTTCTGTCATATTTTGGGAAAATATATTCTATTTTCTGAACATATCAGTTTGATCTTATGTGTAACATACCAAGGTTACCAGCCAAGTAGAGACACCAAGAAAGAGCAATGAACTGATTTATGGAATTTGGTCATTTTTGTTGTTGTTGTTCTGAACTGCATTACTGGTAGAATAGTCAAACAATCATTTTATTTACTTTAGAAACTTATATTTGTATTAATGATTTGATTTTATGTCTGAAATGTTATAAAAATAGTCATACTTGAATGAACTGGGTTTATGAAAAACTTTAATATAAAAAAATCTAATCTTAGGAGGAAAATTCTTATCTGATCGAAATGTAGTTTACTTGTTTCCAGCATAAATATATCAATTGAAATGATATTCGCTACCTTCTGTTACTTGTAGATTTCTTACTTCATTTGTTTACAATTTATCTCCTTCTGATATTTACTACATTGCAAATAGATCCAAATTCTCTTGGATTATATGATCTGCATGGAATGATTGGTGTGATACATAGAAAAGGGAACTGGACAAGGCAGCGTTCTAGAATTCTATTATTTTTTTTTTTAAATATGCCAATTATATTAATGTTATTGATAATCTGTGTTTTACTAATTTTCCTAGACTAATTATAAAATTCTAATTATAGTCAAAGTATGTACAGTTTTGATGTAGCATGGTGATAACCACCAAGGACCTTTGTTATAGCACTATCTGCTATATGTTCAGCAATGCAATATCTTTCATTTCATTTGACATACAACTCCCTCAGTACTTTGGTGCTCTCTATGATGGCTGGGTGTGGTAGAAGGTGAAATCCAAATTGACCTACCCCACTTGTGCATCCAAGCTTTTATTCCTTGCTTAATAAAAATGTTTGGATTCAAGAGAAGAGCATGGGAGAGTGTTATTGCAGGTGTTCTTCTGGATTTCTATCAACAATTGAAACTTGGCTTTGAAGCTTGGAAAGAGTTATGACAAGAGCCTTGGATAATTAAATAAAGTGCAGTGTGTCTTTTTTATTTTCTTAAGTTGTGCCACCCCTCCTTACCAGCTGTACTGTTCATTTTTTCTTTTTAAAACCTTTATTTTTGTAATATTTCCATCTTTGCTTTGTATTTTAAAGGGAAAGCCTCAAATTTTTTTTCCTTTTTTCTCTGGGATTTTTTGTTTTTCAATCTATTCTTTTGGTTCACTTTTATGCTTTTTTTTTAAATTTGAGAACTCTCAGTTGGATTAAGGTGTTGAAGAACCTGAAGAATTATTTTTATTTTCTCATTTTGCTTTTGCTCTTTTTAAACCTTTTTATTTTTCTCCTTCCTTTTTACCTAATTATTGATTGGATAAAGGTTAAGAAGAACCTGAAGAAATTTTTTCTCCTTTTCTTTTTATTATTATTGGGTTTTTCTCTCTACCATTTTTACTTTTCATTTTGGATTATAATTGGCTATTCCATAATTGGATTAGGGTTTAGAAGAATCTGAATTGTTTAAGGTTCTTCTAAACCTTAAAGGTTTAAGGTTCTTCTAAACCTTGTTCGGGATATTGTTTATCCTGAATTGTTTAAAATGAGTAGGAAGTTTATTTCTTCTGGCTCTTCAACTTCTACTTCCGCCTCCCCACCATCTGGAGGACAATGTTCGATTCAGACAATGTTAAAGCAAGACAAAGATAAAGAAAGAGTGATTCTACAGATGATTATACAAGGAATCCAAGACCTTAAAATAAAATCAGACACCATTGAAAAGAGAATAGAAAACATTGAGCAAAGAACAGAGAATATTGAACAAAGAATAGGGAAAACTGATGAAAAGGTGGAGAATATTCAACAAATGATGGTGAAGTATGATGAGAGATTCCAAAAAATTGAACAAGAAGACAAAGAAAGAGACAAGAAGATTAGAGATATTGATAGCAGATTAACAGTGGTTGAACAAGATAAAAGTGGGATGCTGAAATGGGAGATGGACAGATGAGGCGTCGCTCTCCCGGAGGGCTCCCCACGAACTGCCGAATGGGTTTGAAGAAAGACATGACACACGTTTTCTCCTCGGGGTGAGCGAGCCCCGAACTAGCTCGAGACAAGCTCTTTTATTGAGGTTTGGGTGGGTTACAAAATATCAGAAGGCAAGCATGTGATCCTGATTGACCATACTCAAACTGACACATTGGGTTGAATACACATATATGGCAACTATGTTTTGCAAACACAGTTGAGTGGGATGGATATCCATATTTGGGTGTCAGTAGATGTCTTCTATGTGTAAAAAGCAGTTTCTACATCATGTCCAATATTTTTCGGACAGGCCCCTGTGGTTAGCGTTTCTGAGCAGTTTGCAACAGCAGATGTGGTCATATTTCTACAGAGCTTTTCTGTTGCAGAATGTCATATGCAGCGAGGTAGTTCATGGTTGGAACAGGATATGGACAAACAATATAGCTATAGCTTATTCAAAAGATTATATGGCTAAGGCAAGGCAAAACTACCTGATCATTGCAGTAATGTTTCTCCACATCTCCTCCTTTCGTTTTTTATTTCAAGGAAAAGGCTGTGGCAGATTAAGCCGGAGTGTAGCCCGGACTCCTCTGAGCCTGAGAGTCACTTCCACTTACCAACCACTGGACACAGAGTCAAGTCCTCCGACTCGTCCTGTATCGTTTGACCTTACCCTATCATAGTCTGAGGAGATGTTTATTTGTTTAGAGGACTGAGTCGTCCTCATTCTCCCCATTCAAGATGAAGAGATTTTTTGCTGACATATTATCCTGTGGCACAGATTGATAGGTATCACCATTATCCTGGTCCCAGAGGGTATTCTGGGATTGCAACAATAGGGTTTGCAATGAATCCATTCTACTTGTGATAAATTTAGAGAAGCGTTTAAACAAACATGGGCCAATTGTGCATATTAATACAAGCAAAATTAATGGTAGCAGGTGAACTTTTCTCTGGAGTACCGGTGGGTTGTGGGGATGGCATCTTACATTTGGTTAGTATATTCTTGGGGGCTACCAGCACAGGGGGTTCTACGGGGGTTTGTATTAGTTTTATGGTGAAAATGTTACCTGGGTCTCTGTCGTTATCATAAACACGACCTCCCCAAGTGACCCCTGCTTGCCATCCCCTATACCTTTTTCCCTGATTGGTAAAATAAATTTTTACCGGATTACAATTCTGGTATACTCCTCTTTGGTTTCGCTTACATATTACGTTCTCGCCAGTCCTTTTGAGCGTAATAAAATCATCTTTGAGAGGAGGGTCCTATGATATTTCTCCCGTGGAGACACAGCTCCAGTCTGCACAAAAATATACGCTTTCCTCCCCACATTTCTTCCGGTGTGCTGTATCCTTCTTATGGCCAGGGCAGACATAGAGGGGCTGTTGCTTGACCCACTTGTGGCTAATGATGGTGTCCATCATTATACCAAAGTCAAAGTACAGATCAGGAAACCAGGATCCCGGCAGTGCCATGGATGAAGTGGAGTTCAGGATGTCTGCGTGTATGTCCAGTACTACCCATGTTAAGTTTTGGGGCTGATGAGGATTGGGTTGCACACAGTTAGAAATAAAAGGCAATGCTCAGTAGCTGAAGGGCAACAGGAAACCACAGCATCCTTCCCGGTTGAAGCATGGTTTTAGGGAGATGAGAAGGGAACCGTCTTTAATGTGACTTAACCAAATACGGTCTGGTGTGTCTGGCTGGAACCCAAAGCACTTGGTCCGGCAGCTGGATGGCTGCATAGCCTTGACCCCAGGTGATGAGATCAGCAGGTCCTCGCCAAGTCAGGTTGACAAAGTTTAAGACATGAAGACATAGATTCAATGTGTTTTGCACTGCTGGGAGGCCAGGGGCTGTTTTCCCCTGTTTTTTCGTATATCGGTCAAGAGCTGTTTTTAAAGTTAGATTGGTGCGCTCTACCAGGGCTTGACCTTGACTATTGTAGGGAATACCAAACTTGTGTGTGATTCCCCATTTGTTACAAAAGTCCGCAAAGGCTGTACTAATGTAAGCAGGGCCATTGTCTGTTTTAATCTCTTTTGGGCATCCCAGCGATGCAAAGGTACGAATGCAGTGATTAATTACATGTTTTGTGGCTTCACCCCTTTGAGGGGTTGCCATGATAAAGCCTGAATAAGTATCGATGGAAACATGGAGATATTTCCATGGGGCAAAAGATGGATATTGAGTTACATCCATTTGCCAGATTTGACAAGCTTGAGTTCCTCTGGGGTTAACTCCCATAGGAAGAGAATGTGCTTGTTGGCTACAAGTAGGGCATTGAGATGTAAGAGAGAGATGTAAGAGAGGCATGCTTGGAGCTGCAGCTGAGCGAAGGACAACATGACCCAGGTAAGAAAAGGGAGGTGTAAACTGAATTTTTCAGGGGCTACAGTGAGGCCCCCCTTCTGTAAGATTGTTAGAAGAGTAGGTAAATGAGGTTTGACCGTCCCAGGAGGTCCTGGGGCAGCAATTAAGATATCATCCATGTAATGATAGACCAGAAAGGAAGGAAAAGGAGTACGGAAAGGTTGAAGGATTTTATCCACATAATATTGACACATAGTAGGACTATTGAGCATTCCCTGGGGTAAAATTTTCCACTGATAGCGAGAAGTAGGCTTTGCATTGTTGAATTCAGGGACAGTGAAGGCAAATAACTGCCTATCTTTTGGATGCAACAAGATAGAGAAGAAACAATCTTTTAGATCTATGACAGCTAGATCATAGTCCCTGGGGATGATGTTTGGGTTTGGAAGACCACACTGTAAAGGGCCCATAGGTCGAATAATGGCATTAATTTGCCTGAGATCAGACAAAAATCTCCATTTTCCTGATTTCTTTTTTATAACAAAACTGGGGTATTATAGGGACTAAAAGAAGGTTCAATGTGCCCTTTGGCAAGCTGTTCTTGCACCAAGGCGTGTAAAGCAGCTAGCTTTTCCTGTGTAAGAGGCCACTGATCCACCCACACAGGGATATCTGTTCTAAGAGGAAGAGGAAGAGGCAGAGGGGGGGTGATTAAGATTGGCAACAGAAGGATTAGGGCCAGGGACAGAGGAAGGGGGATACGGGGGGGGGGGGTGACAGGGGACTGACAGGCAGTAGCAACTGCCAGTGTGTCATAAGCAGGAGGCTTTGAGTCAAAGGTCTGTTCTCCTTTTTTCGGATACAGCAAATCAATCATGGCCATAAAGGCCTGCTACGTTGTTAATAATGGTGGAGGGGCTCGTGGGGGCTCATGGAGCCATTTCCCCACATGCACCCATGTTGATTTTTTCAGTGACCCTTCCTCCTGATAGGCAGGGCAATGGTCTCCCAGATACTTCAGAAGGATTTTAATGTTTGATTGGGAGACGGGGTAAATGTTACTACGATTTGACTTTTGAATTTTATTAGCTTTCCTGACTAACCCCTCCAATTCTTGCAAATGCACAGTCTGCCTTTTGGATAGGTCCTGACCCATAACTCACGTGAGGTTGCGTGATGTCTGTTCCAGACAGCAAGTAGATGGGGTGTCAGGCAGCATAACACAGCACCCGAACTTCGTCCGCGGGTTCAACGAATCACGGAGCGGAGCCTGGGTCTGCGAATCACGTCGGGGTCACCAGTTGAGGCGTCGCTCTCCCAGAGGGCTCCCCACGAACTGCCGAATGGGTTTGAGGAAAGACATGACACACGTTTTCTCCTCGGGGTGAGCGAGCCCCGAACTAGCTCGAGACAAGCTCTTTTATTGAGGTTTGGGTGGATTACAAAATATCAGGAGGCAAGCATGTGATCCTGATTGACCATACTCAAACTGACACATTGGGTTGAATACACATATATGGCAACTATGTTTTGCAAACACAGTTGAGTGGGATGGATATCCATATTTGGGTGTCAGTAGATGTCTTCTATGTGTAAAAAGCAGTTTCTACATCATGTTCAGTATTTTTCGGACAGGCCCCTGTGGTTAGCGTTTCTGAGCAGTTTGCAACAGCAGATGTGGTCATATTTCTACAGAGCTTTTCTGTTGCAGAATGTCATATGCAGCGAGGTCATTCGTGGTTGGAACAGGATATGGACAAACAATATAGCTATAGCTTATTCAAAAGATTATATGGCTAATGCAAGGCAAAACTACCTGATCATTGCAGTAATGTTTCTCCACAGACAGATCAGAATTCTATCTCAGATTTCAAAATATAGATGAAGAAAAAGGACAAAATCTAGCTGAGATAATGATAGAAATATTGGCTGAAGCTTTGGAAATAACAGAGGAGAAGATGATGGGTGGAGTAGATGAGGTATACCGAGTTTTTTCAAGATACGCAATGAGAAATAACCTACCAAGAAAAGTTCATGATTTTACAAGTTCAGATTTACAAAAAAAGCCATTAAAACACAAATATTACAAGTGGTAAGAGAGAAAACATTGAAATACAAAGGCAAAGAGATACCCAGAAGAGTGAGAGAGATAAGAAGACAATACCGATTTCTGACTAAAATGCTATTGAAAAAAGAGGTGAATTATAGATGGCTAATTCCAGAAGGGTTAATATTTACATGACAAGAAGGAAAGACATAGAATTGATTCAATTGAGAAAACAGAATTTTTTTATGCAGAATTTTTTGGAAAGAGAGAGGAGAAGCCAGAAAAAGAGATTTCACTAACTGAATTCCAAGATGACCAAATGGAGACTGAAAAAGAAGAAGGTGCAGTAGGTGGATTGGTGGAGACTAAAGAACACTGTGAACCAAGATCTACGAGAGCTTCCAAGCCTAATTATAAAGCATAATAATGGAAGAGAAAAAAACTGATTACAATGAATATAAATGGATTTAATTCAGCTGTTAAAAGAAGGAAAATTTTTTACAAATTAGAGAAATTAAAATTTGATATAATTTGTCTACAAGAAGTACATATTAAAAAAACAATATGAACAATTGTTGGTACAGCCAAAATTAAGGCCCTGTCACACTGCCCAATGGATGCAAAACGGACACAATGGACGAGCAAAATGTTCCATCCGTTGTTATCTGCTCTCAAAAGGGGCAAAAATTTGCATAACCAGAGCGGATAACACGGACGGGGGGAGGATGTTGGGTGGATGGAAAGCAGATGCGGAACGGAAGCCCAGCGGATGGAAGCCGATGAGTGGGGATGGCACATCCGCGAGGCTTCCGGGGGGCCTCAGCAAAGCGGACGTGGAATGGAAAGAGTGGATGCACAGCAGACGCCGAGCGGATGAAGCAGATGCACAGCGGATGCACAGCGGATGAAGCGGATGCAGAGCGGAAGCCGAGCGAATGCACAGCGGAAGCCTAATGGATGTCAAGTGTTAATTGTGCATGCGGGGAGGATGCATTGCGTAAGCCACACGGATATAAAGGGAAGCAGCTCGCACATGGCCAGCATTCGGAGGAAAGACCTGCTGCCGGATACATCGAGTCCTTGCCTGCCCTGCCTTGCTGCCAGCCTGCCTCCAAGCCTCCTGGCCAGCCTCCCTGCCAGCCAGTCTGCCTGCCAGCCTTGGTGCCTGCCTGCCTTCCTGCCAGCCAGCAACCCCACAACCATGGGGAAGAAGTGAAAGCCTCAGCAACCTCCCGCCATCCCTGCCAAGAGGGACAGGGCCACACTCCCACCCCCTGTCCCTGACTCTGCTTCTGCTGGGGCTTCTGGTGCTCAGGCTCACTCTTCTGCTGCTGTGTACTCTGCTGAAGCTGCTGCTGGTCCTGCTGGTCCTGCTCGTGCTCCTGGACTTGCTCGTCCTGCTCGTCCTGCTCATGCTCCTGGTCTTGCTGGCGCTGCTGGTGCTTACTCTGCTGATGATGATCCTGGTCCTGCTGGTACTGCTGCTGCTGCTGCTGCTGCTCATGATGATCCTACTGCTGCTGCTGCTGCTGCTGATGATGATGATGATCCTGCTGTTGCTGATGATGATTATGATGATGATGATGATGATCATGATCCTGCTGGTGATATTGATGATGATGATGATGATGATGATGATGATCCTGCTGGTGCTGCTGCTGCTGGTGGTGTAGAGGAGAAGCCCCTACCACCTGGGAGCCCCTCTGATGAGGGCCCATCTGGTCCTGCCAAAGGGAGGGAGAGACGTATGCGGGGATGGGAGAGGAGGCAATATTTCATCGAGGAGGAACATGAGGATGAGGTGCTGGAGTGGCTGAGAGAGAATGACTATCTGTGGTGGAAGGGTCACCAGCTGTACAGAGACACCAAGCGGAAGCAGGCTGCTTGGAGAGAGAGGGCGGAGAGTATGGGTTACACTTCGGAGGTGCTCCTCGGCTGGTGGAAACATATGCACACCTGGTATGGGAAGCTGCACCTGAAGAAATCTGGCCAGGCCACGGTTAAGCTGACGGACAGAGAGACCTACATCATGGCCAGGTGCAGCTTCCTGGAAGGTGAGATCCGCCACCGAGGAGCACCAGGAGTCCCTCTCACAACCCTCTCTCTCCGGCAGCCTGCTGAGATCCAGTCCTCTTCCGGCCAGAGAGTCAGTCCCTGTCTCCAGGCAGGTTTCTGTGGAGCGTGCCATGGCAGGGAACCCGCGGACAGGTGTTGTAACCGTGATGGAGTGCGTGGAGGACTCCCTGGTGCAGTGGGAGAAAGGAGACATCGAGCCCACCACAGTTGTAGTTGCATCCACCCCCCCCCCCAGCTCCACCTCCACAGAAAGGCAGAGAGCCAGACAGCAGGAGGGGCAGAGCCACATTGTCCTGCTGGAGATCAGGGACACCATCCGTACCAGCATAGATCTCCTCTCTCAGCTGGTCAACACCGACTCCTCATCCTCCAACTGCAAGCCTTTCCTCACCTATGTCAACCAGACCCTCAGGAACATGGAGGAACCCCAGTACCAGATGGTGAAGGACCGGATCACCGAGCTGCTTCCCAACCCTCCAGATCCAGAGGAACCTGCTCCTACCCAGCCCAGGTCTGCTCCTCCACCCCAGGTGATGTCCCTCCCATTCCAAGGCTTTCCACAGCCCCTCACCTACCAGGGCTACGGCTACTAGGAGGTCCAGCAGCACAGGCAGCAGCCCTTCCCAGGCCAGGCACAGAGTCATC
This sequence comes from Laticauda colubrina, assembly GCA_015471245.1. Taxonomy (NCBI): domain Eukaryota; kingdom Metazoa; phylum Chordata; class Lepidosauria; order Squamata; family Elapidae; genus Laticauda; species Laticauda colubrina. Next base: position 11,294,804 of record BLBF01000039.1, on the reverse strand, counting down.
GGGTGACACTGTTGCCACCGGTTCCACTGATGCCACTGATGCCACCCACGCCAATGATGCCACTGACGACAGTGATGCCACCCATGCCAGTCCTCACCCATCTGCAGAGCAGACAGCCCTACTACACTACTCCTTCCTCCACCCCACAGCCAAGCCCGGCCTCAGTACATCTGTCATCAGTACTGGGGCTGATACCCCATGGCATGGAGGAAGGACCTCTCAGCATCACGGGTCTGAGCCAGCTATCCGAGAGCTTTCTCAACACACCGTCCCCTTTTGTCCTTTCGGGGCCAGGCACCCCAGTGGGGCTTCAGACCAGCACTGCAGCAGAAGCCACCTCCACAGTACCTGGACCCTTCACCCCTGAGACTGGGCACACCTCCAAGTGACTGTGAAGACTGCCAGAGACTAGGTGTGGACTTTATTTGGACACTTGACTTGGGTCTTTTTCCTTTAATAGCTTGTTGTTCAGTAAAGTTTATCTTTGATTCACACACTTGCTTCATTTCTTTTTTTTAATAAAATCTTGGTGTAAACTTTTAGAATTGGTTTAAGCCTTTGCATGCTTGTGGGATGGGTTAAGATAGCAGTGGGATGGGCAGGGATACCTTTGGGATGGGTAATAGCTGTGGGATAGATAAACCTCCAGTGCAAGCATAGTGGGACTCTATGGTCCACCCTCCCAGATGCCACACCTATGGCCCTTTTTTATCAATAACAATGTAATCAATCATCCACACATGTCAAAACAAACACAACTCTTTATTAAACGCCCTGTTCATTGTAGGCCCACCCAACATACATGACCCAATCTCATCTGTGTGATGAGACAGGCTGAAGGAAGCACCCATTAATCATCTATCATACTGTCTTGCCACTCCACTGCTCCAGCTGGGGAGTTGCACCAGTGTTTCAGGAGGTTGCGCTGCTTCTTCCCTTCACGTGAGGCTCTGTTGGGCCTTGCACATCCTCAGTGTCTATTAGGTTTTGCCCTTGCCTCCATTCCCCAGGCTCCATGTTCCCATTGCCTTGCCGGAGGTCCACGAGCCTGTTCTGCAAGACTGGGTAGCGGGTGCGCATGAGATTGTGCAGGATGCACAAAGCTTCCATGATCCTCCTCACAGTCTCTGGGTGATGATGCATGGTGGTGAGAAGTACCTAGAACCTGTTGGCCAGGATGCCAAAGCCGTTCTCCACCACCCACCTTGCCCTGGACAGCCTGTAGTTGAAGATCCTCTCTTCATGGGTGAGGAGTCTGGAGGTGTAGGGCTTCATGAGGTAGGTTCTGAGGGAGAAGGCGTCATCTCCTACGATGAAGTAGGGCACATCTTGTGTGTCGTTGGGCAGGGGTCTGGATCTGGGAAGCCCATGATGAGGTTGTCTTCCAGCACCTCCTTGAGGTCACTGGCATTGTATACCTGGGCATCTGAACATGAGCCGTTGCCTGAAGCATCGATGTACATGAACTTGTAGTCAGCATCGACCATGGCAAAGAGGATGATGCTGAAAAAGCCCTTGTAGTTTTGATAAGTGGACCCTGAGTTGGTTGGAGCTTTGCAGGCCACGTGTGGGGGAAGTTCTACTTCTGATACCATTGCTCTGCAACTTTCTTCCAGCCTTCTTCAGTGGAGGGGCACTGGAGGAGCTCCTCCAGGTATTCTTCGATGATGGCCTGCACAACTTCTCTGACCACAATGCTGATGGTGTTGTGTGGCACCCTCCAGCCGTACTGCATGCTCCTGTAGGTGGTCCCTGAGGCCAGGTGGCGCAGAGTGATGCCACCTTGAGCCCAGGTTCCAGGCTAGGTCGGAAGTTGGTGTTTGCCTTGGTCAACTTGGGTGTCAGCCGCGCACAACTTCATCAAACATGGCTGGAGGCATCCTCATGAAGTTCTGGCATGCCCGAGTGTCTTCGTTCCTGAGCTCCACCATCAGCTTGTTGTACAGTCCGTACTCTGCTCTTCTGGTGATCCATCTTCGGACCCAGATGCTTCTTGGCCACCTCTTTTTCTTCACGTAGTAGAGTTCCCAGAGCCTGTAGATGGCTTCGCACTGTTGCAGAAGGATGGTGGCTGCAAAAAGGACTGTGTTACGATCCACGGTGGACATGACTGGATGCTGTGGAAGAGCAAGAGTCAGATGAAGGCTGCAGAGGTCAGCACAGCTAGGCTGCTGGTTTGAAAGTGAGATGCAAATGAGTTGCTCCCCCTTTTTATAGGCAGTATAGGTGTCCCTTTGCATCCTCTAGGCATCCTCTAGGCATCCTCTAGACATTCTTAATATCCGAGATAGGTCCCCTCTGCTAACGTTTTTTCCATTTTAAACGCTTTGTTTCCATGCTGTATCCGCTAGGCATCCGTTCTGCATCCCTTCTGCGTCCGTTCCCCTTCCTCCCTGCATCCGAGTGGATGCGAGTTGCACGGATGCGTAGCGGATGCCTAGCGGATATAGCGGATGCGTAACGGATGCAGAACGGATGCGTAGCGGATGCGTAGCGGATGCAGAATGGACGAATTGGATACATTTTCCATGCAAAAGTTTTTGAGCAGCTCAAAACTTTCTGAGCGGATGAAACATCAATAAATGGATGCTGGACGGATAGAGAGGAAGCAAAACGGAGGCAGTGAGTACATCGCATTAACCAATGGATGGCAAGCTTTTCTGTCCGTTTTACAACCTCTTTGCATCCGTTGGTGCAGTGTGAAAGGGGCTTAAGGGAAAATATTTACTTCTTTCACTCAATGTAATAGAAGAGAAGTGGTTTTATATATTAAAGAGACCATCTTAGCAAAATTGATTTATACTGATGAAGACGGAAGAATATTAATGGTGGATATAATGGACAATAATACAAAAACACTCTTGATTGCAATTTATGCTCCGAATGATAAACAAGAAGAATTTTATAAAATAATTACACATGAAAATAATTGAACTGAATTATGTCAATATAGTTATGATGGGAGATTTCAATGGACTTGTAGACAATAAAATGGACTATATAGCAACAACAACAACAAAGCAAAATAGAAAGACTCTCCCCAAATCCTTTTTTAAAATGATAGATGAAATAAACATGATTTGTTGTTGGGGTGGCATGCTTTTTATAGTAGAAGGGAACTAAAATACAGGGTTATTTTAGAAGACATCATATACGGGAGTATCTGTGGTAAAATTGGGAGAAGATTAAAAGATAATGCGATTTGAAAATTCCAGTCTGGTTATCGACTATTGAAGCATTTTCCTATCCTATAACATACAAGAAGGAAGAAACAGTTAGATATGGGGAAATTTTGAATGAAAAGGGTGAACTTAAATCTATGCAAAAATTAGAGGAACAAGGTATAAAGATGAATTGGTTTTCATATGTGCCAATACATTCAAGGTATAATAAAGATTTTAAAACAGAAGGTTTTTATGATAAATTGACTGATTTGGATAAGATTTTGACAGGTACTGATGAAAAGGTGATTAAAAAATTTTATGGATATTTACTAGAAATTTAATTAGAAGAAGAACAAGTTAAAGAAACTATGATTACATGAGGGAAGAATTTTGGATATGGGATTGATTTAGAGAAATGGCAAAAATTGTGGCTTCAAAATTATAAAATGACAATGTCAACAGCATTTAAAGAAAATTTGTATAAGATGTTTTCCAGGTGGCATTTTCCCCCGAAAAGAATAGCAAGAATGTTCAAGAATAAGTCCAAAAAATGTTGGAAATGTCATCAGACATCTGGCTCATATTACCATATGTGGTGGACTTGTGCGGATGCTAAAAAATACTGGACTAAAATCCACATGTGGTTGGAAAAAATGACAAAAAAAACATATAGATTTGAAACCAGAGATATTTTTATTGGGAATTTTACCTGAAACATACAGCAAAGACTTGAAATACTTGATTGTAAATGTATTAACAGCAGCTAGGATTGTATTTGCTAAAAACTGGAAAACTGAGAAAATACCATCGCAGGAAGAAATTATTAAGAAAATATTGGAATGTGCTGAAATGAGTAGATTAACATTTGAAATTAGAGAACAAGAAGATAAACAATTTTACAAAATTTGGGACCTTTTCTATCAATGGTTAGATAACAAAATACAATAATAGAATATATAGAATTTTAGAAAATAATGAATATATAAAGATGTATTTCTTTTCTTTTTCTTATTATTATATATATAAAATGTTTTCAGGATAGATTTGGGAGGATTACATGAATTGTTATAAAATAAACTAAGTAAAGTATAGTTATCTCACAAAGTATGAAAATTTCAGTCAAATGACTAATTAATAATAATACTGGAGTATTCAATTTTTGATGGATAATATGAGTTATTATATAACGTAACTGTAATTGAGACTATGAAATTGATGCACAAAAAATTTGTAAACCAACCAACACACTGCTTGTACACTTACGGAAGAAAGCTGGATGTTTTTATGTTTTGTTTATCTTTGTTTGTTTTTAAAACCAATAAAATATATGTAAAAAAATGTTTGGATTCATAAAGTAATTCTGTTTCCACCCACACATGTTTTTAAATCCTCTTTGTTTATCACCAGTCTTTTTAAAGTGAAAGTAAAGCCAGTTTATTGTTGAAAATTGTCAAAGTTATTCACCAGACTTTGAGAATATTTGCTGAACAGGATATCTTTAATATTAATCTAAATGCACTGTTTTTTGGTACTTATATATCCATCCTGTTTATTTTATATTTAATGTTTAATTTGGGATTATATTTTGCATTTGTCATTATAATTGCAACACAGTCAATAATATATACTTTATGAAATGGAAATAATAATCAGGAATATAAAAAGTATAAGTAAAATTCATTGTGGATTTGGAATATAAATTTGTTAAAGCTTTATGTGCTAAAATGCCATAGTTTTCCTTTTCTTCATAATTAAATATTATAACATGTTACATGGAAGTAAAATAAGCTTTTCCAGAATCATGTATCAGTTAAAGATTTCTAGTTCCTTGACATAAATTATTATTCTTGTAAACCAAAATCATTTTTTTCTGTTGCCTGACAGTTAATTTTAGTAATCTGTGCTGATAATATCTAGGTCCCTTGTTCCAAGTGATTTCTTGATTCAAGTTTTTCCTTTTTTCCAGAATAACAGCTGCCATCATCTACTGAGAGCAGTAGTATTTAATGTATAGGATTTAGTCAAAGCTGAGATACTAATGTGGAATGCAAGTTTTGTTTACCTGGGATTTTTGTTTTCCAGATGGAGCAGATGGCCTAAACCTGTTTCATTTTATTTCTAGCTGTCAATGAAGCTGTGTTTGTGATCATTTTATCCATGTTTGTGGCGTACTGGAAATAATAACTATTATAAAGAGAAAAAAACTGTGTCATTTGCATAACTGACCAAGGGAATACAAGAACATAGTATAACAGAGTTGGAAGGGACCCTGGAAATTCAGTTCAAGCAGGAAATCTTATACCATTTCAGGAAAATAACTATCTTGTCTTTTCTTCAAAGTCTCCATTGAGACCCACAGCCTCTGAAGGCAAGCCATTAACTAGGTGAGTGTTTTCATTGTTAGGAAATTTTCCTTATTATAGGTCTTGTGATAGGTCTTGTGATAAGGAAATTACATCAGGTCAGGATCATTGGGATGTGAACTGCTGGGGGGAATTGCCAGGTTTGGTTGAACGTTGGTGCTGTCTCTGGTCTCTGGCAGTTGATTTGGATTCCGAAAGGTTTGTTGGCTGGTTTCAGGTTAATGTATTTGTTGATGGAATTGCTTGTGGAGTGCCACACATCGATAAACTCAAGAGCATGGTGGGTGGTAGTGTGGCTGATGATTGTGTTCCAGACTCCTCACCCGTGAAGAGAGGATCTTCAACTACAGGCTGTCCAGGGCAAGACGGGTGGTGGAGAACGCCTTTGGCATCCTGGCCAACAGGTTCCAGGTACTTCTCACCACCATGCAGCATCGCCCAGAGACCGTGAGGAGGATCGTGGAAGCTTGCTGCATCCTGCACAATCTCATGCGCACCCACTACCCAGTCTTGCAGAACAGGCTCGTGGACCTCCAGCAAGGCAATGGGGACATGGAGCCTGGGGAATGGAGGCAAGGGCGAAACCTGATAGACACTGAGGATGTGCAAGGCCCCAACAGAGCCTCACGTGAAGGGAAGAAGCAGCGCAACCTCCTGAGACACTGGTGCAAATCCCCAGCTGGAGCAGTGGAGTAGCAAGACAGGATGATAGATGATTAATGGGTGCTTCCTTCAGCCTGTCTCATCACATGGATGAGATTGGGTCATGTATGTTGGGTGGGCCTACAGTGAACAGGGCATTTAATAAAGAGTTGTGTTTATGTTCAAATGTGTGGATCAATGCTTACATTGTTATTGATAATAAAGGGCCAAAGGTGTGGCACCTGGGAGGGTGGACCATACAGCCCCACTATGCTTGCACTGGAGGTTTATCTATCCCACTGCTATCTTAACCCACCCCAAAGGTATCCCTGCCCACCCCACTGCTATCTTAACCCATCCCACAAGCATGCAAAGGCTTAAACCAATTCTAAAAGTTTCCACCAAGACTTTATTACAAAAAAAGAAATGAAGCAAGTGTGTGAATCAAAGATAAACTTTATTGAACAACAAGCTGTAAAACAAAAATGACCCAAGTCAAGTGTCCAAATAAAGTCCACAGGTAGCCAGCTACCCAGTTTCTGGCACTCTTATTGGTCACTCGGAGGTGTGCCCAGTCTCAGGGGTGAAGGGTCCAGGTGCTGTGGAGGTGGGTGGTGCTGGAGTGCTGGTCTGTATCATCATTGGGGTGCCTGGCCCCGAGAGGACAACAGGGGACGGTGTGTTGAGGAAGCTCTCAGACAGCTGGCTCAGACCCGCGATGCTGAGAGGTCCTTCCTCCATGCCATAGGGTGTCAACCCCAGTACTGATGAGAGATATACTGAGGCCAGGCTTGGCTGTGGGGTGGAGGAAGGAGCAGTGTAGTGGGGCTGTCTGGTCTGCAGCTGGGTGAGGACTGGCATGGGTGGCATCGCTGTTGTCGGTGGCATCATTGGCGTGGGTGGCATCGGTGGCATCAGTGGAACCGGTGGCAACGGTGTCGTCCGATTACTCTGTGCCTGGCCTGGGTAGGGCTGCTGCCTGTGCTGCTGGACCTCCTGGTAGCCGTAGCCCTGGTAGGTGAGGGGCTGTGGGAAGCCTTGGAATGGGAGGGACATCACCTGGGGTGGAGGAGCAGACCTGGACTGGGTGGGAGCAGGTTCCTCTGGATCTGGAGTGTTGTGAAGCAGCTCGGTGATCTGGTCCTTCACCACCTGGTACTGGGGTTCCTCCATGTTCTTGAGGGTCTGATTGACATAGGTGAGGAAGGGCTTGCAGTTGGAGGATGAGGAGTCGGTGTGGACCAGCTGAGAGAGGAGATCTATACTGGTGCGGATGGTGTCCCTGATCTCCAGCAGGACAGTGTGGCTCTGCCCCTCCTGCTGTCTGGCTCTCTGCCTTTCTGTGGAGGCAGAGCTGGGGGGGGGGTGGATGCGGCTACGACTGTGGTGGACTTGATCTCTCCTTTCTTCCACCGCACCAGGGAGTCCTCCACGCGCTCCACCATGGTTACAACACTTGTCCGCGGGTTCTCCGCCATGGCACGCTCCACAGAAACCTGCCTAGAGACAGGGACTGACTCTCGGCCGGAAGAGGACTGGGTCTCAGCAGGCTGTCAGAGAGAGAGGGTAGACAAAGTGCCTCCTGGTGCTCCTCGGTGGTGGATCTCACCCTCCAGGAAGCTGCACCTGCCCATGACGTAGGTCTCTCTGTCCTTCAGCTTAACCATGGCCTGGCCAGATTTCTTCAGGTGCAGCTTCCCATACCAGGTGTACATGTGCTTCCACCAGCTGAGGAGCACCTCCGAAGTGTAGCCCATACTCTCCACCCTCTCTTTCCAAGCAGCCTGCTTCCTTTTGGTGTCCCTGTACAGCCGGTGTTCCTTCCGCCACAGATAGTCATTCTCTGTCAGCCACTCCAGCACCTCATCCTCATGTTCCTCCTCGATGAAGTATTGCCTCCTCTCCCATCCCCGCATATGCCTCTCCCTCCCTTTGGCAGGACCAGATGGGCCCTCATCAGAGGGGCTCCCAGGTGGTAGGGGCTGCTCCTCCACACCACCAGCAGCAGCAGCAGCAGCAGGATCATCATCATCATCATCATCATCATCAGGATCATAATCATCATCATCATAATCATCATCATCATCAGCAGCAGCAGCAGGATCAGTAGGACCAGGATCAGCAGCAGCAGAGTAAGCACCAGGAGCCCCAGCAGCACCAGGAGCCCCAGCAGGACCAGGAGCATGAGCAGGACAAGCAGGATGAGCAAGACCAGGAGCACGAGCAGTACGAGCAGTACGAGCAAGTCCAGGACGAGCAGGACCAGCAGGACCAGCAGGACCAGCAGGACCAGCAGGACCAGGAGCAGCTTCAGCAGAGTACGCAGCAGCAGAAGCACCACCGCCAGGAGCAGCTTCAGCAGAAGCTCCAGCACCAGAAGAGTGAGCCTGAGCAGCAGAAGCCCCAGCAGAAGCAGAGTCAGGGACAGGGGGCGGTAGGGTGGCCCTGTCTCTCTTGGCAGGGATGGCGGCAGGTTGCTGAGACTTTTGCTTCTTCCCCATGGTTGTGGGGTTGCTGGCTGGCAGGAAGGCTGGCAGGAAGGCTGGCAGGCACCAAGGCTGGCAGGAAGGCTGGCACCAAGGCTGGTAGGAAGCCTGGCAGGAAGGCTGGCAGGAAGCCTGGCAGGAAGGCAGGTAGGGAGGCACCAAGCCTGGCAGGCAGACTGGCTGGCAGGGAGGCTGGAAGGCAGGCTGGCAACAAGGCTGGCAGGCAGGCAGAGAGCAAGGCTGGCAGGGAGTCTGGCCAGGAGGCTTGGAGGCAGGCTGGCAGGAAGGCTGGCAGCAAGGCTTGCAGCCAGGCATGCAGGCAGGGCAGGCAAGGACTCGATGTATCCTGCAGCAGGTCTTTCCTCTGAATGCTGGCCACGTGCGAGCTGCTTCCCTTTATATCCGCGTGGCTTACGCAATGCATCCCCCCCGCATATGCAATTAACGCCAGGCATCCGTTAGGCTTCCGCTGTGCATCCACTAGGCTTCTGCTCTGCATCCGCTTCATCCGCTGTGCATCCGCTGTGCATCCGCTCTTTCCATTCCGTGTCCGCTTTTCTGAGGTCCCCCGGAAGCCTTGCAGATGTGCCATCCGCTCCCATTCGCTTCCATCAGCTGGGCTTCCGTTCCGCATCCGCTTCCCATCCACTCTGCGTCCTCCCGCGTCCGTGTTATCTGTTCCGGTTATGCAAATTTTTGCCCCTTTTGAGAGCGGATAACAATGGATGGAACATTTTGCTCGTCCATTGTGTCCATTTTGCATCCGTTGGGCAGTGCGACAGGGCCTTAAGTTGATGTCAACCTCACTGGACCTCAGGATAGGTATATGTACTCCAGTTCCAGGTTTAGGCCCCCTTGGAAGTAGTTCATTAGCAACTCTTACCCAACCAGCTGGCTAATATCTGGAATTCTTGAATGTAGTCCACCACTGACTGCTTTTTCTGATTAATGACTTAGATGCAGGCCTCTGCCTGGCAGTTAGCCAGTGACTCTTAAAATTGTCTCCACAGGGCTCTCATGCATGTATCAAAATGGTACCATTTATCATATCATTATTGTGTAGAGTCACCTACAAGTCATCTACCAACCACATGTCAGTGCTACTCAGTCAATTTAGGCTGTATCATCTAGATAGAGTATCCCATGTCACTCCATATAGTGTAAAGTCTGGGCTAGAAAATATGCCAGCTATTTCAAGCTCCCATGGTATTTCACCTCCTGGGTGGGGGGAAAGTTTCTCCAGCTCAAGAAAACAGCTGGTGCTAGGAGTCCAGCTGAGAGGTGGTAATGCTGGGGTGACTGGCACTAGTAGGATGGAGAGAATATCAGTGTCAGTCAGCCATCAGGAACTCTCTCTGGGCTTGTTGGGATAGATCCCTCATCATTTGCGGCTCCTCTCATCTCTTGGGGCTCCAGGTTATCAATGTTTGCTTCCATCTTCTTGTGCTGGCTCAGCAGGCTGAGAAGGTGGTAGCTCTTGCCAAATTCATCACAGCTTTAGGGCCTGAGAGAGCTGTAGGTCTCCTTATGTGCCCTGCAGGCTGCAGGGTAAGGAAAGGCCTTGCTGCATTCCTGACAGGGGAAGGACTTCTCTCTTATGTCAAGGTTTTCACAGCTGCCCCCCAATCCTGTTGGAATTGCCTTTCCAATCTCTGTCTCTGCATGGTCCCTAAGGGAAACAATCTCCACAGTAGGTTAGCCCTCTAGGTGGATTGATGATGTAGTTCTGGCCTAATGTCAAATTTGCCTCAACTTGGGCTTCTAGGTAAAAATGATCCTTAACTCCATTTGTTGAGAAAGTTACAGTTTACTAGAAGTCAAGTGAATTGCAGTAGTATAAGGGCAAAACTGAGACTCCACGCCAGATTTCTGCCAGTTTTTCACAGATAAAACTTCTCACAGTTCAGTTTCACAGTTCGTTTTACTTTCGCCCAGACCTTCCCTTCCAGTTTCCTCCCATGGTTCATAGAAGATTGACAGTGAGGTGAAAGTTCTGACATCTACTCTATTCTCTTTGCAAGACTAGATATACCCAATTCCTACAACCATTCTTCATATGTTTTAGCCTCCAGACCTCTAATCATCCTAGTTGCTCTTCTCTGCACTTTTGCCAGAGTATCAATATTTTTTTTATATTGTGGTAACCAAAACCGGAAGCACTTTCCAAGTGTGTTCTTACTAAGGCTTAGTAAATCAGCACTAATACTTCATGTCATCTTGATTCTATCCCTCTATTAATACACCCTAGGATTGCATTGGACTTTTGGCTGCTGCCACACATTGTTGACTAAGTGATTGTGCACTTGGATTCCAAGATCCTTCCCACACTTACTAGCATTTAGCCACATTTCACCTAGTCTATACCTGTATAGTTGATTTTTCTTGACTTACTTTTATAATTTCATTTTTGGGTCCAATGTTCAAATCTGTTAAGATTCTTTTGAATCTTAAGTCTACTTTCTGCAATGTTTGCTATTCTGCCAGTTTCGTGTAATCTGCAAATTTGATGAGTTCCCTTTCTATTACATCATCTGGATCATTTATGAACATACTAAAGAGAACTGGGCTTAAAATAAAACTTGGGGTACTCTATGCTTATTTTTCTCCATGTGGATATAGTTCCATTGAGATCACACATTGAATACCATTTGTAAACCAGTTCAAGTGCATCTGGTGGTGGTGTTGTCTGTTCTGTATGGAACGTGGTAGGTTCCAAGTTCCCCCTTCTAATTGGCCGAAAAAGCCACTCGCGGATTGGTTATTTAAGAACCAACGCAGGAAGCCCACCAAACAGCGGGAACAGTCAAAACAGTGTCATTGGCCACAAGCCGCAGGCAAGCCGCTATAAAAAGGGCTGCCACAGCTTGGGCTCTTGTTCTGTATTCTATTGCCTTGTGAATTAAATAAAATAGCTGTTGTTTGGAACCCGCTCTCACACGCTTCTTTCCGGACGGAACACTGGCGATGAGGATGGGATTGTCGTAGAAGGGTGAGACCGAAGCACGCGGCGATCTGAACCGAGTGAGAGAGATGGCCGGTAACAATGCACCACCCGTACCATTCAATCCTGATGAGGAGGATTGGGAATCCTATATCGATCGCTTTCTTATGTTTTTAGAAAGCAATGAAATGGAGGAAATCTCGGACCAAAGAAAGAGGGCTGTCTTCCTTACACACTGCGGACCGGCCATTTTTAAAATGGCGGTGCTGGCAAAACCCAGAGATGTCAAACAGATGACTTGGTCTGACCTGAACAGAATGCTACGAGCACACTATGCACCGGTGGTCTTGAACTTAATAAAAAGGCACGAATTCTATAAGAGGGACCAGAAGGAAGGTGAAACAGTCGGACATTTTGTAGCAGCTTTGAGACACATTGGAGGAGCCTGCGAGTTCCAGAACATGGATGAAGCGATGAGGGACCGCATAGTCCTCGGTCTGAAGGACACTACCCTTCAGAGCAAAATCCTGAACAGACCAAAACATAACTATGGCTGCCGCCGAAGCAGCAAAGAAGTCAGCAGCCACCATGTGTCAAATGAATGCAATTCCAGACTTGCCAAACCAAAGAAAAGAAAAGAAAAGAAGGCAGAGGGAGGGAAGAAACAACCCACAGCGACAGCCCACTACGAAGACATCGAATCCCAGAGTGATACCAAGGACAAAGATGAAAATGTCCATAGACTCCATTCAGATAGGAAATGGCGCGAAAAGAGGAGAAATCGGCAGGAGTTTGAATGTGCGGGTTGCGAAGGCAACCATCCGCGAGCTGAATGCAGGTTTCTCGATGCAATATGCAGGGCTTATAATAAAAGGGGGCACATCGAAAGGGTCTGCTGCAACAAAAAGAGCTATAGTCCAAAAAGACATGGCAGCACCTCCCCCAGACATGAAGAAAGACAAGCTGGCAGCAGATGGAACCGTAGCAAAATAACCAGTGACAAGGAAAAAACACATCAGACAGTCACCATCGGCAATGCCAGGGCGGAAAATGGGAAGAAGGTTTGGATAGAGGTGAGCATCGAAGGGAGGCCCTGTGAGATGAAAGTAGACTCAGGGTCGTTCCTATCCATGGTATCCTGGAATACCGTTCATGTTAAAACCAAAAATTGACGAACAACTGAACAAATTGATAGCTCAAGGGGTTTTAGAGCCAATCGACCATGCCAGGTGGGAAGCACCTATCCTCACACCGGTGAAACCAGATGGGTCAGTGCGCATCTGCGGAGACTATAAGGCAACCCTAAACCATGTGCTCCAACAAAGCGCATACCCAGTACCGATAGTGCAGCATTTACTGCACTCGCTAGGGGGAGGAAAATTTTTTGCAAAGCTTGATCTCGCACAGGAGTATCAATAACTACCCATTTATCCCATTACCGCAGAGGCACAGACTATTGTAACACATAGAGGGGCATTCAAGTGTAACCATCTCCAATTCAGCGTTAGCATTGCCCCAGGTATGTTCCAAAGCCTCATGGAACGCCTGCTAAACGGAATCAAAGGTGTCGTCCCTTACTTTGATGATGTGCTGGTCTCAGCAAAAAATGCTAACCAGCTAGAAACCAGATTAAGAGAAGTCTTAACAAGATTTAGAAAAGCAGACCTCAAAGTAAAAAGAGAGAAATGTGAATTAGCCACCAACCAGGTCGAGTTTTTGGGCTATTTAATCGATGAACAAGGCATTCACCCCACCAAAAAAAAAGTGAAGGTTATCAAAGATGCTCCTAGACCCAGGAACAAAACTGACCTTCAAGTATTCCTAGGCCTCATAAATTTTTACAACATGTTCCTTCCCCATAAGGCAAGAATAGCAGAACCCCTACATCGACTGATAGATAAAAAAACCACTTGGACATGGGGCCACCAGGAAAAGAAAGCTTTCCAGGGTATTAAAGATCTATTAATGTCCAACACCATTCTCATCCAGTATAGCAATAACCTGTCCTTGACGGTCACCTGTGATGCATTGCCTTTTGGGGTCAGCGCTATCCTGAGCCACAAGCTACCAGACGGCAGAGAGGCACCGGTCACCTTTTAATCCAAGATGCTCTTCAAGTTGGAACGCAATTACAGCCAACTTGATAGAGAAGCCCTTGCAATCATCGCTGGAGTCAGAAGGTTCCATCGTTCAAAAGCCAAAAGGTTCTATCATTCCTTTATGATAAAACTTTTTCAATAATAACCGATCACAAGCCCCTTCTTGGAATCCTGTCAGCCAACAAGCCAACCCTGAACATTCCATCACCTAGAATGACGAGGTGGTCTGAGTTCCTCACTACCTACTCCTACACGTTGATTCATCGACCCGGCAAAGGCATCACACATGCCGACGCTTTGAGCTGTTCCCCGCTGCCCGTCACAGAAGATGACCCTGCTCCAACTACCTCCATACTTCAGCTTGAGACTTGCCCGGACCTACCACTAACTGCGGCGGATGTCACGAGAGCCACAGCCAAAGACCCTTTGACAGTGTGCATATTAAATTAGGTAGGTAAAGGCTGGCTGAAGGAGAACAAAATGGAGACTTTTAAACCATTTTGTACCAGACAGACCAAACTGTCCATCGAAAAGGGGTGCATTTTATGGGGTGACAGGGTGGTGATTCCGAACAGTCTCCAGGAAGACATTCTGAGCATGTTGCACGAGGGGCACCTGGGCATAGTCAAAATGAAAGCCCTGACCAGGAGTTACGTCTGGTGGCCAGGGCTGGACAAAGACATTGAACGCTGGGTTGCAACATGCCATGACTGTCAAAAATCGAGGCCTACCCCCCCACAGGCACCAGTAAGAGACTGGCAAACTCCCCGGGGTCCATGGTCTAGAGTACATATTGACTTTGCTGGGCTGACAAAAGGAAACACATTTTTAATAGTTGTGGATGCATACTCGAACTGGTTGGAAGTCATCCTCATGGCTTCCACAACCACCAAAGCTTTCATGAAACAGCTAGACAGACTATTTGTGACACATGGGCTACCTGATATACTGGTTTTGGATAATGGACCCTAATTTACAGCATTTCAATTTAAACAGTATCTGGCTGCCCAGGGTATCCGACTTACCTTAACTGCGCCGGCCCATCTGGCTGCGAACGGCAGGGCTGAACGCATGGTTCGGTACACTAAGGAGGGCCTAGATAGAATGGACAAGGGGAACATACAAAACAAACTAAACCGCCTACTATCCTTCCAGCATATTACCCCTAGCAGCATAACCAACAAAAGCCCAGTGGACCTCCTAATGGGTAGGAAACTACGTTCCTACCTGGACAGATTGCACCCCACTTACACCTGGGACAACCCCCCCACCCCCAATTCCTCCAGAAAATACCATATGTTTGAAATCGGTGACCTAGTCTATGCCAAAAACCTTACTGGAGAC
The DNA here is from genome assembly GCA_015471245.1 of Laticauda colubrina. Taxonomy (NCBI): domain Eukaryota; kingdom Metazoa; phylum Chordata; class Lepidosauria; order Squamata; family Elapidae; genus Laticauda; species Laticauda colubrina. Next base: position 11,279,765 of record BLBF01000039.1, on the reverse strand, counting down.
CCATTGTGGCTTCCAGCCTCGATCACCCAAATTACAGGCCCCCGGTCTTACTGACAACTCTTAGACGACAGTAGGGAATGGAAGCGGCACATAGACCATAGACGTTCCCGCAACCTCAAATGAAAAAACATTATAGAAACAAAAATAAATATCAACCAAAAAACAACCAAGGAAATACAAATAAATAAAAAAGGGAGGGACAAACTTCCCATAACAAGACAACAAACATTACAAAAAGACAATCTAACTGAACAAAAAGAGCACTCACGGTTAGATGAACCCCAAGTGATAAGTCCGGGAGCAGGAGAGCAAAGTGAGGCCTTCCTGGAAGGAGGCAGCCAGGCCAGTTCGACCAACCTGAGCTAAGCTTGTATGTTTATTAACATACAGTAAAAATAACAGATACGCTTGTGCTATCAAGAATATAGTTTATTCCAGTATAAGTTTATGGCATAGTCAAATAACAGTCCAAATATCATTTACCATGTA